>OZ020269.1:8177200-8559700 GCA_963971225.1 Melieria omissa | reverse complement strand
ATGCATTTTATTGCACTCTAGAGGGTCAAGTGTACAACTACAACTTCAGCTAACAAAATGACAACAACAAACCAATGACAGGCGCATAAAATGAAGCCCAAACGAGCACCCACCATCCACCAACCGACTAACAACCCAAATCCAAAACTATCCAGAAATGCTGAGCTCAAGTACAACTCGCAACAACAACAGCAACACTGAGGCATGGAACATGTAGAAAAGTTAGAGAATAGTAAAACAGGCACTGAATGTGAGCGGAGAAATGAAAGTTGTAACTATGAAACTAAGCTGACGCATACACCGCCCCCTGTGCACCACACCACACCACGCCCAAAGAAAACCAAACAAAAAAAAACCAGAAATGCTCCCATATTGACACTAAAGTGCAGCAAACAAAAAAAGTTCTCAGAGAATTGTACAACAAAAAAAAAAAGAGCGGTAGTAAAAAAGTAGTCGTAGTTGGTAGTGGCCGGCAAAAGTCCAGTTGGCACTGTGTGACTGTATGTGTGTTTATGTATGTTTAAGTGGTGTGGCTTTTGAGTAGTTTGGCTTCCGATTGTCGACATCCGCTCGTGAGTGGGACAATGCAGGCTGAAAGTGTTGAAAGTGTCGAGCTTGCAAAAGCGGATGCGAGCCGGACAGCAGCAAGTTGGACATGCTTATAACGGTAATTCAAAGTAATTTTAGTTGTTATTGTTGTCATTGTCATATTGTCAGTGCTGTGAAGTTGTTAATCAACAAAATGGACACACATGCAAACTTTAACCGTATTTGAAATTTTTTTCATCAGACAAGCAAAACTTTGCTGCTGCCTATTGAAAACGATGCAGACTAAAAGCTTTGGACATTGATGCAGATGCAATATTTCACCTGTTTCCATGTTGCAGCAGATGAGTTCATAAGTTAATTAAAGTCTATGCAGCGCACAGTGGTCAGATTTCAGTGGAAAGTATATAAAAATTATGTGAATATATTTTTGTTATATGAAGTAATATTGCAGACTAGTAACGCGCAAGTGTGACCCCTAAAATAAATACGAAATAAGTGGAAACAAATAAAATTTAACCAGTTGCTGTTTTGACTTGCTTTGCGGGCACACAACGCATTTGCTTCACATTCGCTAAATCCACCCATTCGCACAGTTCTCTCCTGCGCTGACCATCAGCAATGATTTACAAATCTCTGCCAGAAACACTGACCGCTTTCTCGCTCTTACGCACAGTGACACCAATTGCCGCGCAATCTGGCAACTCCGCCACTACATCAATCGAGATTAGATGCAGCTCAGTGAGTCACTCACACGGAGTACACATGATGTGATTTTAAGAGTTGCCATCATTGCCACCGTCATCTCCACGTCCTCAACCACGACACCACTACACCGCCCCCCCCCCCCACTTCAAACCCCCCTGCCGGAATTTGCTACCTGCAAAGTCAGCCAGTAGCTGTTGGCAGCACATCAACGAATCAAAACGACTCATCATGACAATGCAACATTTTCACATATTGCATGGGTGTGTGTGTGTGCAACGTACGCCATGCAATATGCAACAACATGGCAGCGCGTGCGGCATGAAGCGTAATGCACATAAAGCGCACATTTATGCATATAATTTTCTTTGCTTTTGCCTCAATATGGACTTTTTGCTTTTATGGTTTAGTAGTTATTGTTGTTTAACCCAAGTTGGCAACGCTGGCAGTGGCGCTTCGGTCTCGGCGGCACAGTAGCCCCAAAGTTGAGCGGTAAAAGCACAAAATGTGCAGCTACTCTTGGCCGGAAATTGAAGTTGAAGCACAGGATGCGAAAATGTTGATTTCAATGTTCCGTTATAGGAGCCCTTTGTGTTCATGTATGAGTGTATGTGTGTGTGTGTGTGTGTAGGGAACTGGAATGTAAGAGCCGGTAATGTGAGCTCAAGAAACGGAAACACAAAGTAAAATGTTACTCAGAGAAATACAACAATCGAGTAGTAAGCGAGAAGTGAAAGGGGCGAGAAAGTTGAGAGATGATAGGCCATGATTAGATAATAAATCGTTATTTATTTTATGTGTTAATATAGAGAAACAAAATGACAACAGACTTTAGGCTCCCTTTGAGTTTTTAATGCCCTGAAGGATGTGTGACCGATATGTAAAATAATTGGGATCACTTGTAATCGTACATTTGGCAGGTTTAGTTGTAACACCGTGCGACAGCATTTTTCACACCGGGAAAAATCCATATTGAAACGATGACTCTGTGCTGTGTATGAATGTTTTTCCAAGCATACTTTTAGGCATGCACTTTGAAGTACGGCCGGCATGCTATAATGTTGATATGGCAGGGATGGTTCGCGGCGACAATAGGTTGTGCCAGAACGATCGAGATAGAAACTGGAATGTGCAAGAAACTTCGACGCGATAAGAAAACTAGTATAAAAGCAGCAGTGTGCAGCGCAGGAGTCGAGTCTGTGTTGAGCAAGCAAGGTGGTAAGAAGTGAAGATACAAGCGAAGTGTAAATCTGTAAATAAAGTGATTGTTAGTTTCTGACTGCGTTTTGCGCTGAATAATTGAAGTTGTTTTATTTTCAAACACAATCAAAACGAACTTGGAATTTTCGTAGCAATATGTGTGTGAAACTATTGGTTCGAAAAATACTTGGTTCGAAAGTTATTAAAAAAAAAGGCAGAAGCTGCAGTTCTAATGAAATACAGAAATTCTAATTTATTTGAGTATCAGTATTTTCAATAATAAAAGAATACAAAATCAATGAAGCGAGAATAATGAAATTTTGACACGTGATCAAGGAGATTTTGGGTTTTAACATACTTACTTTTCAAGAAAATTTTGTATAAATTTTCAAGGATATAAAGGATTAAAATTTTCAAAGCACCTTTTTCATATCCTTTTTTTACAAATAGATAAACAATTAATTTTATTAAAATTCTTGAGCCTTTCTTCTTTTATTTGATATACATTTCGCCATATGCGAACGAGGTTAAATATTTTTTTATATTTTTTTTGTTTTATCACCTTCAAAATTTTTAAGTCCTTTGAAAAGACAAAGAATGTAGAAATGAAAAACTGAGTACGCAGTATTACGATGTTTGGTCTCTAGTTTCACGCCCATATGGATTTTTACCGGTGTGAATTTTTTTTATATTTGTCGCACGGTGTAATGGTTGCTTGGACCAAGTTGGCAACAATGGTAGTGGTCCATGTGTGGCACATTGGCCCCAAGGACGAGCAGTAAAAGCATAGAAATGTGCAGCTATTCTTGGGTGAGAATCGAAATTGAAGCACAGGATCCACTTAATTCGAAATATCAGAATTAAGTTTTGAATTTATCTTTTTTTTTATTTCGGTACAGTTCAAGCTCAAGCAAGCTCAGCACTCAGACACAGCTTAGTCCACAGTCCATTATACTGCAACTTTAATATTCCCAGTTAATCAAATGTTCATGTTGAAATCTACCCGACCTCCAGAGAAATCTGAGCAGATCCTGTGATACCAAGGAGCCAAGGTGATCGCTTCTCAACACATCAGTGTCAAATATCTCAAGTGTCATTCGAGCCAAACACAGGTCTATTTTACTGGGACCAAAGAACGAATGAAAATTTCCTACCTAACTACCAACAAAAATGTATAATTTCACTGAAAATTTGCTTAAACAAACTTCAAATTGTAGTCCACAAGTATTGCGCAACAAAAACAACTACACTACACTAACAACAAACTTAAACATTATTGGCAAATATTCGTGTACCAAATCAAACAATATCAAGTTTTGTGATTTGTTGACACACAAACAAATGCAACGATTAACTGGAGCAGAACGAAAACACACAACACTCACACAAATACACCGCCCCACTTCCATGCACATATACACACATACATGCTGCATGTCCTTTCGGCAAAGTTTCAAATTACAGCACAACAATAATAACAACAACAAAACCAACAGTAAAGAACCGACAACGTAAACGTATTCGCCAGCAGTGGCAGCGCAAGTGGCCGCTTGACGCTTCCGCGCGTGCTTCCGTTTCCGTTTTCGCATGGCGTATGTAATGTAGACATCCGGCGCTTTTGCACTGTGGCGCTTAGGTTGCGCCATCTTGTCGCTGACGGGCATTGTTTGTTTGTTGTGTAAACATTGCGAGCCGCGCTGGCGAACGCTTTTACGCTCAGTGCAGTGCGCTGCGTTGTGCTTTTCAATGTTCGGCAACAACAACAACAACAACGAAATTAAATTCTACCAAAGTTTGAAAGCATTTCCCAACAAACACCCAAATAACCGGAAGTGTTGCCAACCGCTTAAGACTGCTCCGAATCGAGGCAAATATGACGCTTGAGTAGAAGAACGGCTGGCAAATGAAAGAAACGACAGCAAGAGCGTAGAATTGCACAGCCAGAGCGTAGAATTGCAACTCTTAAAGCTTATAAAACAACAAACAAGGGAAATATTTAGTAGAAGTAGAATTTGAGACAGTGAACTTAATATTTCTTGTAGTTTCTTTGGTTGCTTTGAAGCGTGAGGCGACCAGGGGACTTGATCCTGAGAAGACTTGAAGCTGTCGTCAACCATCTGTCGTCAAAGTCTTTAAAAGCCTTTAAACTGGCTTTCTGTGTGAAAAGACCAGTAATACTTAAAAAAATATATATAAAGAAACTACACGGTGCCGCAAAAGTTGTCACTCTATGTTGTTTGGCTATGTTGTTTGGCTTTGTTTATGAATAAATGAATACATGAATAAATGAATAAATGAGCAAAGAATGATTGAATAAATGAATACATGAATAAATAAATAAATCAATAAAAAGAATAAATGAATGAATGAATGACTGAATACATTAATAAATTAAAAAGTTAATAAATTAATAAATTAATAAATGAATAAATGAATAAATGAATAAATGAATAAATGAATAAATGAATAAATGAATAAATGAATAAATGAATAAATGAATAAATGAATAAATGAATAAATGAATAAATGAATAAATGAATAAATGAATAAATGAATAAATGAATAAGTGAATAAATGAATAAATGAATAAATGAATAAATGAATAAATGAATAAATGAATAAATGAATAAATGAATAAATGAATAAATGAATAAATGAATAAATGAATAAATGAATAAATGAATAAAGGAATAAATGAATAAATGAATAAAGGAATAAATGAATAAATGAATAAAGAAATAAATGAATAAATGAATAAAGGAATAAATGAATAAATGAATAAATGAATAATGAATAAATAAATAAATGAATAAAGGAATAAATGAATAAATGAATAATGAATAAATGAATAAATGAGTAAATGAATAAATGAATAAATGAATAAATGAATAAAGGAATAAATGAATAAAGAAAAAAATGAATAAATGAATAAAGAAATAAATGAATAAATGAATAATGAATAAATGAATAAAGGAATAAATGAATAAATGAATAAATGAATAAATGAATAAATGAATAAATGAATAATGAATAAAGGAATAAATGAATAAATGAATAAAGAAATAAATGAATAAATGAATAAAGGAATAAATGAATAAATTAATAAATTAATAAATTAATAAATTAATAAATTAATAAATGAATAAATGAATAAATGAATAA
The DNA here is from genome assembly GCA_963971225.1 of Melieria omissa. Lineage (NCBI taxonomy): Eukaryota > Metazoa > Arthropoda > Insecta > Diptera > Ulidiidae > Melieria > Melieria omissa. The sequence continues at coordinate 8,554,087 of OZ020269.1, read as the reverse complement.
ATGAATAAAGGAATAAATGAATAAATGAATAAATGAATAAATGAATAAATGAATAAATGAATAAATGAATAAATGAATAAATGAATAAATGAATAAATGAATAAATGAATAAATGAATAAATGAATAAATGAATAAATGAATAAATGAATAAATGAATAAATGAATGAATTAATAAATGAATAAATGAATAAATGAATAAATGAATAAATGAATCAATGAATAAATGAATAAATGAATAAATGAATAAATGAATAAATGAATAAATTAATAAATTAATAAATGAATAAATGAATAAATGAATAAATGAATAAATGAATAAATGAATAAATGAATAAATGAATAAATGAATAAATGAATAAATGAATAAATGAATAAATGAATAAATGAATAAATGAATGAATGAATATCAAAACAAAATTTACTTTTGCCGCCATTTGCAAAAAAATATAGCATCTGCCGATAAGATGACAAATTTTGCGTCACCCTGAATATTTTTCTGATATTTGGCCAATCTAGAGAATAAACTCTCATCGAACAGGAGGTTAAGTTAACAATTTTCTCTAAACGCTTTTGACAAAAAATTTTGACAGAAATTTTGCTTGAGAATTGGTATTAGTTGAGTTGAGAATCAAACCCGCAACCCTCTGAATTGTAATCCAACGCCACAACCACTGAGCTGCAGCGACCAGACTTTAGTTTCATTATGATTTATAATTCACATTGCGCTTCCGCCTGGCACACAGCTTTATGCAACAATTTTATTTGCACAACAAATTTTACATCAAATAAATTCGCAGCCCACTTTTCAAACGCCTCGGCCCAACGACGCCACAACCAGCTATGTGGCTATGGGCCGCAATTATGATAACTTGTTGTTTGTTGTCTGCGGTCTGTTGCCGTCACGCCCACGCCCACCGTAACCCAAGCCAAACATTTGCCGAAACTCGGCCGCCTTTATCGAACATCAGTCACACCAAACCGCCAAACCGTAATAACAGCGCAAGAAAGCCACGCGGAAAGCCGCCATCCGTTTTGTGCGTCTTAAGCTCCCCACCCCTTAACAAAAAAAAAGTGTGTAAATCATTTGGCTTTAATAGCGCAACACAAGCCACGCAACACTCACTGCGCTGAAAATTTTCATCACAAATTGCCACATTTTCCGCAAACGCCTACGCGCAACGCCAAGTTGCAAGCTGCAAACGGCCGCTTATGACAACCCAATTCACCAGTCAATCCACGTCCACGCAGTGGCCAAAGCCGCCGTTAAGTCAGCGAAAAATTGCGCAAATAAACAATTCCATTTGATTATTTGATTAAGACGCGCCATCAGCGTTTTAGGCAAATTTCACATTCGCAGCAAATGACTGTTGCATGCAGCTGTTGCAAGCGGCGCAATGGTTGCACATTGTTGTTTGCGCCTCTGAAATATGGCGCGGTCGCGTGTGCTTTGTGCGTCTAATGTGCACAGTTTGGCACACACAACGGGACGCACTGCAAGAATACAAAGAGAGAGAAAAAGCGGGAGAGTGTGCGAGCGAGAAGGCAATGTTGTCGCATTAGCATGCAATGCTTTACGAGAAATGCTCAAAGAAGCCAACAATGAGGAGTCAGTTGAAGCGGTCAATTGTCGAAGGGAAAGTGTGACTTTTTCGCCTATTAACCCTCGAGCTCTGAACGAAACATGAAGATTATTTGGACTTGATAAATCCATTAACAAAGTTTCTTTCAAGAAAAAACTATTTCATTTCAAAATTTGCAGAATACCACAAACATTGTTGCAGCACTTGGCTGCGTGAAGGCAACAAGTTGCACACAGTCCGCTTCATGTCGCCTGCCACAGTGCAACAAGTACGCCTGCACTGCGTTCAAAGCCAAAGCGTGTTGCCGAAAAGCTGCAACAAAGTAATGAAACAATTTACAAATGTGGGTTGCTGTCTGCGTGCACTAAAGAACCAACAAGTTTGGCGCCCAAACACGGACGTCTGCGCACAAAAACTGGTCCACCTGAGCGCGTCGCGATCGGTCGGTTGGCTGAACGCTGGACGCTATCAGCGCCCGGTCAGTTGTCAAATTTATTGATTTCCACGCACACACAAACAAGGCGACTGATGTTTGAAGCGGTTTGGCGTGAATGCGGTGCCGCAGAGTCGCCTGGACTTTGGCAAGATTTGAGGTTATGTGGGTTTTGCTGCGAACGCTTTGGACGGGTGAATGGCATCAAGCAGGCGCCGAATGCAATTCTTGCTACATGTTTAAGTATGAGATTTTTCAGGTTCTGAAAACTTTGTGGGAAAAATATTTAATTTAAAATATTTGATTTACCATGTGACTTTTGACCTTTTTAAATCATTTTACATGCTAACCGATTGATCAACAGCTGCTCTTTTATGCAATGAAACCACTAATTCAGTCATCAACAAGATTTGTCGACGTTAGGACAATAAGTAAAGTTTTGTTGTTTTGTTAGTAAGTTTTGTTCGAGTGAGGATTCGAACTCGTAACCCTCTGAACTCTGAATCAAAACACAAACCATTCAACCAGGTTTGTTAGTATTTTACAACTCCTACAAATAATTTTCAATCATTCATTTACCTATCAATCCAATTCCATTCCATTCCAATGACAACAATTCGTTGTACTGACAACGAATTTTTTAGTTTTTTTTAAAACACATTCTCACTACGATTTTTCAACCTTTTCCCCATTGCTTCTCCATGTTTTCGATGCTATTCTGTTTATTTACATATTTGCTGTCATCAATGGAAAATTGCATCGTTTTGTTTGAGTGCCACACTTCCGCTACTCCGTATTGGCAAATATTCTTGTTGCAAACAGCAGGCGAGCACTTCACATCGCCGACTCAAAAACTGTGCAATAGTTTGCATGAAAGGCGATTTGCATACAAATGTTTTTTAACACACTTCCAATGCAGTGTTGCCACCTGTTTCACTTGTTCTCAACTGGTAACATGCACTTTCCATACATTTATGCTTCCACACTTTTTGTTACTGCAGGTGTTGTAAAATATTTACTGCTTTATTTAACGGTTCAAAGGAAACGAGAGCATTATTTTTTCTAATGAAACTTTTTATAAAAACAAAAATAAAACTGTTTTCCTCACCTAAACATGTTTTCTATATTTTATGCATCAAGCAAGCGCAGCATTGACAGCAACAGCGCTGCATTGGCCAACGCTTACGGCGGCGACATTATTCATGTCTCATGTCAAATGCAACACATGAGTGCGCCACACGCCGTTGCGCACAACGACCCTGTCGACATGCCACATGCACTCGCTCGCCCACACCGTAAGCGCTGCACTTGCCAGGATGCAGGATGTGGGCAATGAAACGCAGCGCGCTGCAAGGTTTTCTATAAAAATTTTCAACACTTGTGTCGTTTTTGTATGTGTGATATCAGAACACATCGAGCAGCTGCAGGCCGCCCAAAAGCAACAACACTGCGCACACTTCGCAACACCAATAAAAATCAAACAAAGCTATAGATTGGGATAATTTTTTGAAGCTGGGAACACGAAATGATTTCTTAACATTTTCTGATGCATAAAAATTATAGCACAGCCAAATGAGAACTGGATAACTGTGTCTGTCTGAGAAGTAGTGATATCTGTTCAAGTTGTTGAGCAGGGAAGGCTGTGGTATCTACTCAGAAAAACTTAAGCTGAACCTTAAGCTCCGTCTACCAGATCACTGCAGTGTCTCCCAGACTGAGATCAGAGAAATCCACTTAGCTTCAGATTTGCTACAAGGATACTGTATTTTTTAATTTGATATTAAAAGATTTTGGATAGTTAAAACGTTTCCAATTCCTTAAATGAGTTACTCACAACTTTTTCTTTAAACGATATAGTGCACACAGCGAAACAAATCTGACCACATATAAAGTAAAGACAAACAGAAAGTCTACTGGATCTCAAAAGGACACATGCACAGGAGCACTTCTGTAGACACTGTATCCCTGGTAGAAGATTTGGTTTACGTCACCAAGTCAACAACTTCTACAGAAGTTGAAGAGTCGAAAAAGTAAAACCAAACTGTTTCCACTATGCAGAAATGCTAAAGACCAATTCGAGTTTTTTGACTCGAACAAACGCGCAGAGGATGACCCCTATTAATGCGAGGCATTGCGTTGGTTCAGGAATGACTTGGTTCCAGTTGGTTTGAATCCTAGTAGGACTAAGTCCTGAGGTACCACATTGGGCTAAACTAGCCTATGTGAGACCCTAGTTGTCAACGGCTGCGGCTGCCTCTTTTACCTACATATCACCTACTTACCTACTATATCACCATTCTAGCTGACAGGGGATCAATTCCTTTCTACTTCTTAGGAGGAAGAATCTATTTCCTTCTTAGGAAAAGATCTCGTGGTCGTAAGGCATCTTCTCGTTTACTCCATCCGGATGCCAGTTTTCTTTAATTTCTTCTAGACATGACATGTCCCTTATGTTTAAGTAGGACCAAGTCCTGTGGTATCACAACGAGTTAAACTAGTCTGTCTGTCTTCTTCGTCAGTCTTCTTCTGTCGCCTTTTTTACCTTTTCGCCTTTTTTACTTTTTTACTCACCTTTTTCTAGTCATAAACCACCTCGCCTCTGTTCACTACGATCGGATGGCCCACACCGAAAATTCGAAATAAATTCATTGACACCGTAATGGACCTTACTGACCTATGTCTATGTTAGGCTAAAGTAACAACCTCCAACTGAAGGAGCCACTTAAGCACAAAGGAATGATTTCTTGTGAAGTAACGTTGGGATGGCGAAGTTTCCCCTTAAGAGTTCTGAGAACTCCAAATATTCCATGATACCTGCAGTTGCAAGTTGATTTATTAAAACGGAAAACCTAGGAGTTTAGTCTTGTTCTGGAAAGGGAGGGCGTAGGCACATAAAGCCTTCATCCTCTTGAACCGACAACCACTACAGCGGCAGCTCCAATCTTTTAGTGGCTCCCCTCATCAGGAAGTGTCCCGCACAAAAACCACTCAACTATTGAAATTGCGGCCTATTCTTTGTGATGTAACGTTGGGATGGGGCAGCTTCCCTCTAAGGGTGCTGGGAACTACGAGGATTCCAACATGAACCACGCTATCTCCCTGATATCTGCAGTTAAAGTTCATTCAGTTGGTGTAGTAAAACGAAGAAGTCTCGGAGTTGTAGTCTCTTTCTGGCCAGGGGCATCTCCGTCTTTGAAGGGACAACCATGACAGAAGTCATTGTACAGCAACCTCAATCTTTCAGTGTCTCCCCTCATTAAGCAGTTCCCCGCACAAAACCACTCGACTATTAAAGTTTCGACCCAAGTTCAATAACTGTCTGAGTCGCTTCTTGTTTAATGACAGCTTGGTTTGTCTGACAATGCTGCAGGTGGCTTACGGCGAAGCCACTTCTACCTTTATATTTTTCCCCAAACTCCTAAAACTACTTTTCAACTGACCTCGTTGCTGTAGTTGAGGTTAGGTCGAGAAACAGCAGAAACTTTTGAGGTTAGGTTGTTTTCCCTACCTACGAAAATATCAGGAAACTCCAATATGAATGATGGCGTGCACAAAACTGCCATTTTTCATATTCTCTGATACACTAACCCACAGAACAAACAACCTCAGCCCCACCTACATCAACTACTCACCCTGCCACCCTTCCACCACTTTTGCTTGCCACAGCAACTCCACTAAATCCGACACTCATATTTCGTGCTTTTAATTAATTGCACGCAACTTTTAGTCAAAAACGAACTCAACTAACTTTCTGCTTATTGCCACGCCCATTGCTTTTCCTACAAATGAATACTACACAACGCACAAGAACAACAACAACACAACCACCGCAACCCACCGCACATTTACGCAACATTCGTAATTATTTTCACATTGTTTTGTTTTTGTCGCTGAAGCGAAAAAGCAAAACAAAAAGTTTTCGACTTGACTCGTTGTTCGTCCCACTTTTGTGCGTTTGGTGCGTTAGTTCGTACGGCATTTCAGCGCATTCATTAGTCATTTCGGCATTTCATCAGTCATCACGTTGAGCACTTTCGTTGTCGACGTCACAGGCGCCGTCCGCTGGTCACTCAGCCAGCCGGCCGTCTGCCGCCTTTATCAGTGCGCCATTTATTTTTAGTTGCTTTTACTCAAGTTAATCTTGTGGTAATTACGATAAGCCGATTAGGATGTACACAATTTTGGCCAACGGACCGCCGCGGCCCCTCGGCCCCTTGCCCCCAACCGCACCTGCGCACTTGTTTTGAATACTTCCGGCGGCGCGCTTTTTGCGTGCTGCTCCAATTCCGTGCTGTCGCCATTTGCGTGTCTTTAATTATTTGTTGTCGTTATTGTTGCTTGTTGGGCGCACAACATATTTGCCACATGCCACATTGCCACGCGGCACATGTTTCCCTTCATTTGTTGGCCGCTATGTTGTTACTTTTATCTGGCGTAATTCTGTGTAGTTTTCAACATTAACAGGGCTATTCTGGCAAAGACTGTTAAAACACTTTCAAAAGATTATTGAAAGATAGTTTGAAAGACTGAATGAAAGATTTTGGCTATTCCAACGAAAAAATCTTTCGGAAAAAGCTCTAAAATTCAACACTCGAGTTGAAAAGCTGTTTTCGGCGAACAGCATTGCCAGCCAACTCTTTTTCTGTGAAATTTGAAGCATTTTTGCAATGATGAAAGAAAATTATTTTTCCAATTTTCGTTATGATTTTCTTTTTAATTACAGATGTGTTCATCAGGATTATTTTGCAGTTACGTATTTCTTTTTAGAAAAGACAAGAACTGGTGTAAAAATATGAATTCAAATTAATTGATTTATTTTTTATGTGATGTTAATGATGTTGTCAGATTTAACCTTAAGGCAATGAACAGCACATGAAGACAAACACTTTCGGTCAATTTATATTATGTACTTTTGCTGTTAATTGGTGTATTTTTACGTTTTCTATCATCCTTCATAAAAATCTCACATTTGTAAACCAAGTGCTCTGTTCGATGCTGGCAATACTGTTGGCAAACGAACCGTCCGTCGTGAAATGAAAAATTCAAACGCAGTTTCAAAAATTTCAATCAATGGCTGAAGAAATCAAGCTGAAGTAAAAATTAAAAAAGTAATTGCATTCTTTTATAAAATATGTCCATATATATTATATTATATACGTATACCGTTTCTTTTCATAACACAAACACAACGCACGTACTTTTTGCAACCTGAAAGACGACCCCAAGAGCACATCTTTCAAACTGTCTTTCATGTTACGGAAAAAAGCTTTCAAGATAGTTGCTAGAATAGCAAATTGTCTTTCGAAAGATTTTTGTACTTCGAAAGATTGAGGTGAGTTGAAAGATAGTTGCCAGAATAGCCCTGTAAATTTACACTTTGCCACTGTTTCGGGCATAAATCTTGGCCCAACAACTACAAAAACAACAACAATAGTATCAATGGGCGCACGCGTCGAGTGTGCGTGCTGCGACGCATTGGGACATTTATTTATTTGAATTTTTGTTTTGTTTTTCAGTTGCCTAAGGTTAATGCATAATTCTGCGTCGCATGGGAGGCAACATTATCATTTGGCAGATTTGACAGCTTAACTATGGATTAGATAAAGTTTACGATGGCCGTTGTTGCCACTAAAAGCTTACATGGACTTGTGGTAATAATGATTGTGTTGTTGCTGTTGATAAAATGTGAAATACAATTCGTACTAAACGGAAACCATGTAATTTTCTGTTTGATGCTTTGGACAAGCACTTAAGAATTAATTTTATGTATTTCTTGCATATAAACTAAAAAGTAAGAAGTTAAATGATTTTCTCTATAGATGTGTGTGTCTAAATGTTTTCTGGACCAATATTTTCATGATAAATGGTTTTCCACTTAAATTAGTATAGATTAAAGAATCCCTAGAAACAAGTCATGCTTGGTCTTTTGAGTAACTTAATGTGGGCCGCTTCGTCAAATCCCTGAACACGAGGTTTTTGGCTTTTAAAACTTCCACAGGCTGGTAGAAACGGATCTACCAGCTTCCATGAAGATTTTCCATCTCATACTGTAACGATAAGACAATCTGGCGCTGTACAAAGCAGCCGGTCGCTGTGCAATGCTTTTACGGGCATACTTTTAGGCACGCACTTTAAAGTACAGCGAATTGCTACAATTCGATCTGGCAATGATGGCCCGCGATAATAATGGAAACTAGTCCAATTTGAATGTGCAAGAACGATCTGCGCGATAACCGGACAGGTATAAAAAGCAGCCGGGTACGGCGCAGCGAGTCAGTCTTGGTTTAGGCAAGTGAAGGTGCCACACGGAGTAATTAAGCAAATAATTAAGTGTAAAGACAGGAAACTGCGTTTGATAAATTGGGTGTTTTTTTTTAATTTAAAATTGCACAATCCAGAGATACGTACCAGCCCACTAGAACTAGTATTCGTAACAATACGTTTGCAAAAAAGGCACCTTAGAACCGCATTTCAAAGGCGCTGGGCTCATCTAGCTTACTTCATCGGCCAAAAAAATTTATATATTTCTGTAACTATTTACAAACAGTAAATTAATTTAAAAAATATTTAGTCAGAAAATAAAGTTGTCCTGTATCTGTAGGATAGATGAAAGATGATAGAGAAAAAAAAAGATGCATATAAAATTGTTGGGAGGTTCAAAGTTTAAAGTACTTTCCAAAGTTTTCATATCTTTTTAGACTAAAGTTTCAAAATAATCTATATACCTATTTTGTGAATGCGTCCATTGCGTGAGTTGATCTGCGTCCATTTTATGCATCAAAGCCCAACTGGAGTCACAAGCGCCTTTCAAAATTATTAGTAGAGTCTCTCGATCCCGGTCGACAGTCGACAGTGTTGCCACTCTGCTTGCTTTCTGCTCATCCAAAAAAAAATCCAAATTTAAATGCAAAAAATGAAACTTTAAAGGTTGTCAAGCCCCCAAAGAAATGATTGAGAACCAACAAGGGGATATTCGTGTCCAAATACGGACAGTGTTTGACTTGATATCCATTGCTACTTCTGTGCTGTATTTCTAACAGGTTTTGAATGTCAGTGAGGACTGATGAACTTAGTCGGTAGTACGACGAATCTTTGTACCTATCTTTCTTTTCCAGAAGAAAAAGGAAAAGAAACGAATTCTTTATTTTCTTTTCTTGTATTCTCTTTTCTTTTCTTTCCTTTTCTTTTCTTTTCTTTCATTTTCTTTCCTTTTCTTTACTTTTCTTTCCTTTTCTTTCCTTTCCTTTTCTTTACTTTCCTTTTTTTCTTTCCTTTCCTTTTCTTTCCTTTCCTTTTCTTTCCTTTTCTTTTCTTTCCCTTTCTTTTATTTATTTTCTTTGCTTTTCTTTCCTTTTCTTTCCCTTCCTTTTCTTTTCTTTTCATTTCTTTTCTTTCCTTTCATTTTCTTTCCTTTTCTTTCCTTTCCTTTCCGTTGCTTTTCTTTTCTTTCCTTTCCTTTTCTTGCCTTTCCTTTCCTTTTCTTTCCTTTTTTTCCTTTTCTTTCCTTTTCTTTTCCTCTATCCTTTTCTTTAATTCACATTTTACCATTGGTCGATATTACCAAATAATTCTACATTCAGTGACCAGTACAATGAACCATCATCAGTGGGTAATGGGTTCAAATCCTCACTTAATTTGTTTTTCTCGTTCACTCCTCTCTGGAGCATAGGGCATCCACAAGACTCTTCCCCAAATTAATTAACTCTAAATAAAGAAACAATTTCTGGCTGCTCTCACTAGGGTAGGTAGGTAGATGTGGCAGCCCTTACGAGAGCGCACGTAGGCCAAAATAGGCCCATTGTGATGCCACTGGATCGTTATCCCCTTCAACGTAGTAGGTCTCAAACCAACCTGAACAGTTAATGAAGCATATTAGGCCTTTGGTGTCGACATTTGATATATCGGCTATGTTGGCGGTGTAGTAAAAACCTAAGTGTTTTTTGCGAGTCCTGCAAAGAGCAGGACAGGTGCAAAGGAAGTGTAGAATGGTTTCTTCCTCTTCTACGTCTCTGCAGCTACGGCAGAAATCGTTGGCTAGATGGCCCAGCCCTAGCCTTCTTGCGTGGCCACCGAGGATGCAGTGCCCAGTGATTACCCCAACAACAGCCCTGAGCGCGCCCCTTTTGAGGTTTAGCAGACTTCTGGTGCGCATCCAGTCCAACTTTGGCCAGATTTGTTGCGATGTCTTGCCTGTCTCCGAGGCCGCCCAGGCGATGTTGGCGGCTTTAGTCACGGCCTCCTCTAGCATCAGCTTGCAAGTGCTTAGCGGGACACCCAAGCCAGCAAATTCTGCGGATAGCCCTTTGGTTGTGCCTAGTCTGGCCAGTTCGTCCGCCCTACAGTTCCCCGGGATGTCTCTGTGACCTGGGACCCATAATAGGTGTATGTTAAGCTGCTCAGCCATCTCGTCGAGAGATCTGCGGCAGCTGATCACTGTTTTTGATGTTAGGACATGAGACCCTAGGGCCCTGATAGCCGCTTGGCTGTCAGAGAGTATGCTAACATCTCGTACTGAGATGTTGCGCTCGTTGACCAGCTTCAGGGCGGCTTCAATGGCCGTCACTTCTGCCTGGAACACACTACAGTGGTCCGGTAGTCTAAAGGAGTAGTCTATACACAATGAGTCCGAAAAGACGCCTCCGCCGACCGCTCCATTTAGCTCGGAGCCATCGGTGAAGACCTGACATGAGCTACCTGTTAGTGGTGTTGATCCGTCCTCCCAGCTGCTTCTATCTGGGATGGTACAGAGGAACTTCTTGTTGAAGAGAAGTTGAGGAGGAGAGTAATCGAGTTCTCCAGTTTGTCCTAAGAGAGAGAGAATCCTGCTATGACCCGTATTTGATTCCGACCAATGGCCGAAAGCACGAAGTCTTCGGCTTGTAATTGCCGCCGACTTTTTGCAATGGAGGTCTAGTGGGATGAGGTGAAGTAAAGCTTCTAAGGCTGAGGTTGGGGTAGTTCTTAGAGCGCCTGAGATGATGACACAGGCTGCCCTTTGAACTTTCTGAAGGTGTTGGAGAAGTGTGACTTTTTCTAAAGCTTCCCACCAAACCAAACACCCATACGTTAGGATAGGCCGAACTACGGCGGTGTAGACCCAGTATGTTAGATTTGGTCTTAGACCCCAGGTTTTACCCAGTGCCTTCTTGCAGGTGTATAAGGCAACCCTTGCCTTTTCAACCCTATGGAGGATATTTGGTTTCCAACTTAATTTCCTGTCAAGAATGACTCCTAAGAATTTAGCCTCATTCTTATATGGGATTGCTGTGTTGTTAAGTTTTAGAAGGGGTATGGAAGGTGGCTTGTACTTCCTCGTAAAGAGGACCACTTCCGTTTCACTTCTGCTCTCACTAAGAGTAAATGAATTTTCCATGGAAAAACTTCCATTCCACAATTCGATAATTGATGTAATTTTAAACGAATTATTTTTCAAGTCTACTTATGTATTTTTTATTAATTTTAAATGAATTTTGTTTTAATGTTTTTGTATCAATTCAAAAAAGTTCAGTTTACCTTCGTTATTAATATTTTGACTCAAATATTTATTTAAATGTCGGACATCAATCGAAAGCGATGGACGCTTTTAAAGTTTGTTTAAAAACTTTCATCAATTTGAACCAAACGATTTAACAGCCTAATGACCAGTCGATACAAATACAAACACACACACACATATATGCAAAGCAACTGTGGCAACGCGTACATCGCTGCTGGCCGCAACGACACGAATTCAAAACCGATTTTAGCGCAACTCGTGGCAACCGCAATCAATCGAATGCGCCACCCACACAGCAACAGCAACTTGTATCACTAACAACAACAACAACAGCAACATGGACAACAGCAAGAGAGTTGATTGCGCAAATTGGTGGCATGAAAGTTACACGGCGAGTACATGTATGTATGTGTGTGTGAGTGCCTGGCCAACTGATCGAATGAGTGATTGAACTGCAGCGGTCTGTGTTGAAGTGTGTGGCCGTTGTTGCTGTAGCTACAACACAAAGAAGCCAACAACCTCGCGGCGCGGTTGTATTGCAACGCAAATATATAAGGCAAAAACAACAACAACCAAGAACAATTAACTTTGCCCACGCAGTGCGCGCGCAACAATAAAGTTCTTACTGCCGACCCTCTCCGCCTCAACCGTGCAGCGATTTCCGCACGGCTCGTGTTAAAATCACGCCAAGTGCAAAGCTTAATGATATGCCGGCAACATAAACAACAACAACAATAACAACACAAACTACTTTAACTGCAACACGAACAAGAACAGCAACAGCAACAACAACAACAATAATAGCAACAGCAAATTCGCAATACAAAAGTGAAAATCAATAATTGCAATAAAAGTTAATTATCGCACAATCAAATTTGTTTTGTGGTGTAATTACTCCGCTTTCGCCAACAACATCGGCAACAACACGCACCCAATTCGGATCAGTAAACAACATCGGCCATGGCAGCAGCAGCGGCCGAATAGTCGCGCGCCACCCACTGTTCGTCTCGCTCGGTATTCGGTTTTTGTGGCTGGCGCTTTGCACTGATTCCGCTGATGGCGCAAATTGCCGTTCTTTGTTATTGTTGTTATTGTTTTTTTTTTGCGTTTCTCCAAATTGTTGTTAAAAGTTTGCGCGTTTATTGTGCAATACAACAATTTAGCAAAGTTTAGCCCATAAAAGTTCGATGGTCGATGCGATGGTCGGTTGTGGTTAGCGGAATTGTGAGTTTTCGCGTTTGGAATTTCAATGTGGCATATTGGTGGAAAATTAAAAATACTCTTTGAAGCAATTATTCGACATCGGTTTCAAGTACATGTTGTGTGCTCTTCTTCTTGTTTGGGCTATTATTAATAATTTTGATTGTTCGTAACCTGCAGCAGCAGCGGAGCCAGAGAGAGGAGTTAGTCATGGAGAGGAGTTTGATTGATTTTTCATCTGTAAAATTGCAAACATTTCCTCGTAACAACTGATTGGAAAACAAATCATTTTTAATTAATTGCATGAAGCTAGATTTATACATTTTTTTTAATAAATTGAATATAAAAAAATGTGTATTTGGTATAAGTTCGGGAAAACGGCATTGATTCAATAAATATAATGTTTTAGAAAACAAAACTTGAAAACTTAACTTGCTTATATTTAGCCATTTCGTCTAAGACTTCATTTGGAATATTTATTTATTTATTTTGAAGCGTGGAAAAATAATAGAATTATTTTTTTACGAAAAGCGAAGAGCACTGGCTGCCAGGACCTTCGGCTGTTATAAAATAAGATTAATTAATCTTTAAGTGTTATTTGCAAGTAAAATTATGTTAACGCAAACGTGAGTATATTAAATGGTTGTACATGTAGCAATGATTGGAGATAATGATTTATTATTTGGCCTATATGACCCGTTGTGACACCACAGATTCCACCCGTTTGAAATTTGTATGCAACACTGTTTTTTCCAACATGTGATACATACAACACACATTTCAAACGGATGGGGAAAGGGAGGGAGGGGGCCTACAGTTTAACACCGAATCCGAACGGCGATTGGCAGTTTTTCTTTCACACTTGGAGATTTTACCATTGCCTGCCAAGAGCGCACTTGTGCGATTCTTGTAATTCTCATCTGCTTTATGTGGATAGCGATAGAAGTAGATGAGCGTTTTACTAGCCCGAGCCTGGGGCCTTAGGTATGAGAAGCGAGCGCGTTACCCGCTGGACTATCGAGGCCGGCCAAGATTTATTATATTTATTTAATTAATTTATTTAATTTTTTTAATTTTAATTTATTTCTTTAATCCAGTTTGACTCAAATATGTTGAAATAATTTCTATGTCTTCTCTTGTGAGGCGAATTTTAATAAGTTGAACGGGACTATGTTTTTAAAAATATGGAGTCTTATTTGCTTAAACTGTGGGCAATCATCAAGAAGGTGTTTGATAGATAAATGTGTAGACGAGCAGTATTGGCAGCAAGATGGACTGGAGCCAGTTAGAAGGTGAGCGTGGAATAATTTCCTTGTCTTCATATAAAAAGCTGAAAAGGAATTTTTCAGCACCCAAAATCCCTTCTTCTGGTCTGCAGATTTTTTGCCATGTTGGGCTATATTTATGGGGGGGAGGGTACAAATTAGTAAGGATGCATTTACAAAAGATGGTGTAACTAGCATTAAATTGCATTGGACCTACAGTCAAAGACCCATGGCTTGGCAACACTGCACTTCTTAGAAGTTCTTACGAAGACAAGGACCGATTTCTCTGAATTAGACTTCAAAGTTATAAAAAAAATCCTCAAAACTTGGATATTTCATTACTTTAGTTTTAATTCTTTACACGAACGGCAAAAGCATAGCCTAAAAATTTGTTCCGATATTACTTAACACTAGAAAAACCGCAAGTTTTCCATACCTATAGGGTGTTTTTTTTAGAGGTATAGAACTTCGAATTGAAATAAAACAAGAAAATCGTTTTAATGTCCATCAATTTGGCTTTATTGGAAGGATAATTTTATGCCATTAATGTTTAAATATGATTTCGGGCATGTGGCCGCCGCGGCTGGCTCGAATAAAGCCAATTCTACAGGTCCAATTTTCAGTTGATGGACAAAGCTCCAATTGCTGTGCACGGTGGCGAATCGATTCATCGGGTCCTCTTAAACATTTTGCTCTACAGCGGCAATTGTTTCTTCGGTGCGCACTGTTTGACGTCTCTGCGGATGCGTATTATCACATAGAGTAAACGTAGTGCGAAAACGACCCATGGTTAACCGAATTAGCTCTGATGGACGATTATGTCGACCATAAAATGGACGGAGCTTGCGGTAAACTTCGCGAACTGAACCATTATTTTCGAAATAAATTTGCACGATTTGCAAGCGTTGTTCTTTTGTCAACCTGTTCATGATGAAATGGCAAACCAAACTGAACATAAATGACATTAGAGTTGCCAGATTTGACCACAAAATGCCAGTTTTATCTCTATTCGAAAAACAAACCTCTAAAAAAACACCCTATACAAGGACTACATATCATATCCGCATATATCTAAAAAAATAGACATCGGATTTTGCTAATTTTTCCCAAAATAAATTAAAAAATATACAAAAAAAAATGTTCACAATAATTACACTGCACAACAGCATGTCTGTTGCATGGAGTTTTTTACATGAATCTGAATCGTTTTTCCACGCTGTTTTCAAAACCATACTCCGTTTTTATGTAACAGCTCTAGTTTTTGCAAAAAATGGGCGTGTCACTTTTTTGAATTTTCCTCGGCTTTTTTCTCGTTTTCGACTATTATTTCTGAACCAATAACCCTATAGACATGATTCTTATATCGTTGCACTTACAACATTTCACGCCATCTTTCCTGACATTAATAAATTTTATGCGTTCTAAATGGGCGTGGTAATAAGGTTTCAAAATAAGAAAATATTGAATTTCAAGGCGTTTTTTCTGATGGCGAAAATTGTACAGATGTTTCATAAATCAAGTTTCGAAGTATATGAATATCTTAAGAAGAAACATCAAGCAATACAACACAGCCAAATTATTTGGCGGAATACACATTCGCATCGAAATAATAACAAAACTTTACCATAGCGATTTTCACCTCTTTTCATACTTTTTCCTTAAAAAATTAGGAGCCTCAAAATATGCTCTTTTATATGTTCCATTTATAGTTTGGAATACAAGCAAAAAACAAAAATATTTTGAATTTCTCGATACAAAAAAAAATTAAAAACTTTGCATATTTTCAGGCCCCTAATTTTTTAAGGCAAAAGTATGAAAAGTAATGAAAATCGCGATGGTACATTTTTCCTGTTATTTCGATGCGAGTGAGTATTCCGCCAAATAATTTAGCTGTGTTGTATTACCTGATGTGTCGGCTTTCATTATACACCTAACTCGTTAATTGTTTTACAAAAAATGTGTATGTTTTTGATCATCAAAGAAAACGCCTTAAAATTCAATTTTTTCCAACTTTGAGGTCCAATTACCGCGGCATTTTAACATTTATAAAAATAAGTTGCATCGGAAAAGAAGCCCTGCGGTGTTGTTAATGCGATAAGGTGAAAATCATGTCAATCGGTTTTTTTGTTTAGAAACTACGATCGAAAATATGGAAAAAGTAGAGGAAAAACTGAAAAAATGACAGGGTACCTATATCTCACAAACTAGAGCTCCTAGAAAAAATCGGAGGGTAGATTCGGAATCAGCGCACCCAAATTAGTAAGAAACAGTAGAAAAACTCCATGCAACAGAAAAAAAGTGTTTTTTTGTTGCGCTGTGTTATAATTTATTTATATATTTTTATATTTATAATAATAATATTTATAATTTTAAGATATAAAATTTTTCACAGCTTTTATAATTTATTGTGAAAAATTTTATATTTATATTTAAAAAAATAATAAAAAGCATTCTTTATAAGCAACCTTTACACAAGCAACATTCTATTGAAGCAACCTCTGCATTAGCAACTTTTTTTATTCCAAAATTTCTGTATAAGCAACCATGGTTTTATTTTTCATTTTAATTTTCATTCTTCCGTAAAAATGGAGAAGAAAGGCAGAGTATCAATTTCTTTGAAAACAAAATTATTAATTTTAAATGAACTCCAAGATGGCAAGACACCGACAGAGATCTGCAGAAGCTACAACATCCATAAGTCGACTTTAACGAGGATAAAAAATAATAAAGAAAACTTGGAAGAATTCGCCTCAAAAACGTATGTTAATCAAAAAAAAATTAAGCGAATGAAGCCATTAAAAAATCCTGATCTTGTTGATAAACTATACGCATGGTTTTTACTACGGAGAGAAGCAAACGAATTGGTTTCAAACGAGATGCTCAAAGTTAAAGCACTAGATTTAAAAAGGTCACTCAATGGACACGAAGAATTTTCAGCCAGTGATGGCTGGCTTGCTAAATTCAAAAAACGCCACGGCATAAGAATTTTGACGGTTTCCGGTGAAAAACTTTCCTGCAATGCTGAGAGTGCTGCTACATTTACAAGCGATTTCAAAAAGATTATTGCCGAAAATGGGTTTTTACCGGAACAGATTTACAATTGTGACGAAACTGGTCTGGTTTACAAAGGTTTGCACAAGAAAACAAACGCTACCGTTTTCGAAAAAACTGCTGTAGGACGGAAATCCATGAAGGAAAGGGTCACCATTATGCCTTGTGTAAATGCAACTGGGACGCATAAACTCGATTTGATGATGATTGGAAAATCTAAAAATCCTCGGTGTTTTAAAAATGTAAATTTACCACTGTATTACAAATCATCCAAAAATGCTTGGCAAACTTCTGCGCTTTTTAAGGAGTGGTACAACGATTTATTCATCCCTGAAGTTTCTCGTCACTTAGAAGCTAAAGGCTTACCAGTAAAAGCAATTTTATTGGTCGATAATGCCACCTGTCATGGGACAGCAAACACTTTTTCCCATGATGAAAACTTTAAGGTTATTTTTTTTCCACCCAACAATACACCCTTGTTGCAACCACTTGACCAAAATGTCATAAAATCCCTTAAGCAACGGTATCGAAAGCACCTTCTGTCAACACTCTTGGCGTTATGTGTAAACGGCAATAACGACATGGTCTCAGCTCTTAAAAATATTAATTTAAAAGACGTGGCATTTTTGATAGTTGAAGCCTGGAATGATGTCCCACGATCCGTTGTCATGAGTTCATTTAAACATCTGTTTTCATCGATCGACGCAATAGAATTTAATATACCGGAAAATCATTTTGTGGAAGAGGACGATATCCCCCTGGCTAGACTGTACAATTTGGTAATCGAAAATGATTTAACTGAGAACGAAATAATGGAATGGGCGACTGGTAGCAACGAGAGAAGCGTACTTTTTGAAAGAGAAGATGAAATAGCAAATGACGAGAGCATCGCGAACGAAGAGGGTCATATGGAAGAAGAGAGCAGAATCAGCATCGATAATGTGATAGATTCCTTCAACACCGCGGTAGAATGGGCAGAGGAAAATAACCTTACAAGCAATGAGATCTTGTTTTTGCGACGAATTCGAGAAAAAGCAGTTCTTAAAAGACTTAATTAATATTATTTTAACTATGTAATAAAATATAAAACTGCTTATTTATCTATAAATCACAAAACTGATTTTTCTTAAAATTTATACTCCTTTTTTCTATATAAGCAACTTTTTCTACATAAGAAACTTTTTTGAAAAAATTGGTTCAGATTAGTTGCTTGTATAGAATGCTCACTGTATTTTACCATCAAAACAAAAATTTATACAAATACTAAAGAAAATACAAATATTTAAAAATGAAAAACCATCAAAATGACCGCAATGGTCTTTCTGGTCTTAACAATTCGACAACAACCGAAACCAAACCGAACGAAAGCTTCAAGTTGCGAGTATCATTCTGTTTCGAAAAACTCTATATTACTTAATCTTTCTGCAGAATATTTCATAGCTTTTTCGAAAGCAACGCAACGGCCAACTGTTCCACATACTCGCCACTGATTCCGCCCAATTGTCATCGACACACAGGAAACCCACCCAGAGGCCATTAACTTGTGCGCTTAATTCAAGTCAACAAAATCAACACACACACACACAACCAACAAACATACATCAAATACATTTGCATTCAAGTTTAAAACCAACAAAACGTTAATAAGTTACACTGCCAGCATTCGTTTGTCATTGCAGCCGCTGCTGTTGAATATTTCAAACTCAGCTCGACTGGTGTTTGTTGCATGTTGCAATTAAAATCGTCAGCTGACAAGTTGACATTTTTTTAAGCTGTAATTTTATTATTTATTCAGGCGCTCAAAGTTTTAAGTGAAATGTAGCAAACAAAAACCAAAACAACAACACAAACAACTAACTGCTATCACTAAGCGGAAATTCTTCATAATTTTGAGCAACATCAGTGCGCGCCTAAAAGGCGGCAACACAACAGCAATAACAAGCAGTACTTACACGTTTGCATGCACATTGCGTCTGTCATTATCACCAGCCAAACAGACGGCAATATTTCACAACAATTGTCGCAATACACCCACACCAACCAGCAACAGCAACAACAAATGCCAACATCAATTAGAAAGCAAAGAAAAGAATGATGAAATTTATTTGTTCAGCTCTTGGCTGCCTACATGAAATGTCACTTCCTGCAGCGCGCTAAATCTGCCATCAGCGTTGCTGTTGCTGTTGTTGTTGTTGTTGTTGCTGCCGCTTTTTCTACTGCATATTTGTGCGCCGCTTTTACAGCACAGCGTCTTCATCTGCACACAAATGATGAATTTTACAAACAGCGACAAAAAACGACAACTTTTTAAACTCACATAAATTACAAGCAAGAAGTGGATATGACACACACACACACACAAACACACATTACACTGCCACTTGACAACATTCTTAAAGGACATTTGCCTCATCTGCTACGCGCTCGTCTGTTGCTGCTGCTTGCTCAGCTGCCAAAGCCGACCAACACTCCCATTCTTCGTGCGCTCATGCGACCGCTTGTCCACCCCCCTCTCTCCGCCTTCATAGTCTTGTGTTGTCGTCGGCATTAGGGCGGCCGCGTGATTATCCTCTGCAGCCAAGTGACACCGATGCAGCTGCTGGAATTGATGCGAAGCCCCTACGCGCACTTCACTCTGCCCCACTTCACTTTGCCCGACCCGACACAGCCACCAGACAATGCGCCACTTGGCGCTGTCAACTGCCACACAGCCGACGCGCGTTTAACGTTCAGCACACTGACAGCGTCGCCAAAGTAAACGAGATCCCGCATTTTGTCTGTTTGCTGTTGTCGATGTCGATGTTGTTGTTGCTGTTGTTGGACTGGATGCTGCTGCTCCTCATTAAGTTGTTTGCTTATCATTAACGCGTAGCGGTAGAAAATCGCGCGCACGCTGCTATTAGCGGATGGCAAATGTGGCGTAAACGATGCCAAACCAAAGACAGCGCCACGAACGCAGAGCAAACAAATCGCAGTGTTTGCGCAGTCCTGGCCAACTTATGTGGACGCTGTTGTGTCGAGAGTTGATGTCTAATTATTGTATTTGATTTTAATTGATCCGACTCAATTCAAATTCAGTTTTTTGTATTCAATTCAAGAAAAGTCTCAGTTGAATGCCCATGTTTACTCGGATTATTTTCTCTTTGCAATTTCAAATGCCAACGACCTCGTTGCACAAAGCCACTTACATCCTGTGTCATCCTGTATGCCTGCAGCACTTTTGTTCGGTTTCAAGCCAAGTTGCCGAAAAGTCGTCATACACACACACACGAGTATCACCTGCCAGCAGCAAGTCCCTAACAACTTGTAAATCCTGCGCCGAAAATGTGTTCCGCCCACCACTCACAATCCGGGCCCCCATACCCCCCCAGTCAGCCACAGTTTGGCGAACATGTAAAAGCAATCGAAGATTCGATTAAGTGCCAACTGTGCTGACGAAAATTCCGAAAAAAAATGTTGACAATGCAGACAAGCACCAAAACAAAAACAACGACAATGGCAACACACAAAAAATGGGACAACGCAGCGGCAGCAACAGCGGAAGTATTGCATACAACTAACGACAACAAACAACTGACATTTAAATACAAACGGCAACACTGGCAAGTGGCCGGCAGCTGCGGCAGCTGTCAGGAAAGCGCAACGGCAGGGAAAAAGCCAAGCACAAAACTGCTTGTCGTCTGCCGGAAGTACGAGCGAAAGAAGAAGCACAAGAACACGCCTGACGGATTGCTCAGCGCCCGCACCGAGGGGGAAAGTTGTGTGTTCGCTCGCATTGCCTTTGCACCTGACTGTCGCCTGCCAAAGTGCTTATTGGGGCAGGAGGCGCTTATGCACGCTCGAGGACATCGGCCTGCAGGGATAACCAGAAATCGAGCGAAATGCGGAGGAAACTTTAGATTGGAAAATGTTCGACAAAATAGCCGCCAGTGAGTGCTTGGACATGTTTTGGGCGGTGACATTTGCCGCGCTTCGACACACATAATACAAGCGAACATGTGATTGCATGTTAAAAAAGCAACACAATTGCATTGCCAAGTATTCCTTCAACGGTGAAAACTTTGCTCGAAAGAAGGTAAAACAATTTGAAAAGAACATTGTCTGTGGGCGTCTTAGGTTGGGGCTGCTTTGGCGTGAAGCGGAAGAAGTTATTGCTTGACCGCAGGATAAATACAGGTAACTGAAGAGCTGATGTGCTGGTCTAAAGTGACCCTGCGATGCCAAACATAATTAAACCATGTTGACGTGTGTCAAATTAGATGTTAAACTGGCATATCATGGATTGATGAATGGGCATTGGAACGCTCCTATAAGATTTCCAGACCAAAGCGATATCATAAGAGAACAAAACAGCTTCTGGACCAGGGGGCGCAATACAATCGCGTAAGCTGAAGCAGTTCTGAGTGATCACGGGTAAGAAGGTTCGATCAGATCGATCGATCGGCTGGTTTTTCCTTTTAATAAGCACTGACACCGATGGGGACCAAAAAGAACTTCAGGGTTTTCCAACAAGAGGTGTTATTTTGAATCACCCGGCATTTCGGTAGCTGTCACTATTGAAGCTTTTATTTTTTGACATTTGACAAGTAGAAACTACGCCATTACTAAAAATGCACCGATACACGCTTCAACAATGCATTAAAATTATTAAAATTCACTACAAAAATGGTGAAAATCTTGCAACTGAAGCATTTTTGGGTCGTCGTGAAGCACCTTGTCGGACCGCAATACAGAAATTGGTGGAAAAATTCGAGCTGTTGGGACAAGTTAGTTGGGACATAGTATGTGAAGAATAAAACCCGTGCACGTCGCTCAAGAACAACTGAGAATATTGCTGCTGTAGTCCAAAGTGTTGAAGAAAACCCAGGTTTGTCGATTCCTCGTCGTTCTTTGGAATTGGGCATTCCAAAAACGTCATTACACCGTATTTTGCATAAAGACTTGGGTCTTAAGGCTTATAAAGTTCAGTTAACACAAGAACTCAAGCCGACCGATCATCAACAACGTCGTGTCTTTGCTTATTGGGTCCTTGAAATGCATGAAAATGATCCGGAATTCCATTGAAAAATCATCTTTACTGATGAGGCCCATTTCCACCTCGGTGGCTACGTCAACAAGCAAAATTGTCGCATCTGGGGCTCGGAAAACCCAAGAGTTATTGTTGAGAAGCCTCTTCATCTTGTTTGGTGCGGTTTATGGTTCGGCGGGGTCATTGGACCTTACTTTTTCGAAAATGAGGTTGGATCAACAGTTACGATGAATGGATTGCGCTACCGAGAGATGATTAATGATTTCTTATGGTCGGAGTTGGATGGCATTGATCTGGACAACGGTTACTTTCAACAAGACGGCGCTACGTGCCACACAAGCAACGAAACCATTGCTCTTTTACGGGAAAAGTTTCCGGACCGTGTTATCTCTGGAAGAGGTGGTCACAATTGGCCACCGAGATCTTGTGATTTAACACCTTGCGACTTTTTCCTTTGGCGCCACGTGAAAGATAAGGTGTACGCCAACAGCCCAGCGTCGATTCAAGACCTCATAGATAGAATTCGTGAGGCTATCGAGGACATAGGGCAGCCACTTTGCGATTTGGTTATGGAAAATTTCATGAAAAGGATATGGTCCTGTAAGTGTGGTCGTGGTGGCCATTTGGCTGATGTTGTTTTTCATTATTAACGGCATACCTTCCTCTTTATTATGAAATAAACATCCGATGATTTATCTGAAAAATGGCATTTTTCTTTGAATACCAAAATAACTCCTCTTGTTGGAAAACCCTGTATTTTCGTGTTCGAAGCGTTAAAAACCAGCAGTCCGTATATGCAAATTTCTTCATTAAGTCTTCCGTGGGCAATCATTTGAAACCTCATAGTTGAACTAAGGGAGTACAAATAGATTCTCGCTTTGTTCTTGTAAACAATTTTTAATGTATTGGTTTTTGCGTTCAGAAAGGATCAGTTGAAGACATCATGAAATATGAGCTCGATATCTCCACTACAACCTTGCCGAAAGTAGGCTCAAAATTCAATGTGGTCTGCCCAGAACCGGGTTCCCACAGAAGGGTTAAAATGAAAAAGAGCGACCTTGAAAGAATAAAATATGACAACATTAAGCCGAAACGCTATTGTGAACTAAACCAAGACCGGGTTTCGCTTGGTTCCACATCTATGTGGATTATTTGTACAGAGAGATCCTTCATTAGAGGTTTGCTGAATTACAAAGATCTTTTACTTTTGTTCCCTTTCCCTAGAAAACCTATGCCAATATATGCGTTAATATCCCTCCTCCTACAAATGGTTGAAATTTGACCGGCACAAGTTTGAACAAGCGGCTACGCTGGCTTGACCATGTCTACCGTATGGACAATGACGCTCCGGCGAAAAAGGCGTTCGATGCGGTAGTTGGGGATTGACGGCGAAGAGGAAGGCCATATCTCCGGTGGAAGAACCAAGTTAAGGATGCGCTATCACCTCTTGGTGTGGCGCGTACGAGAACGAGTTGTTATGGTTAAATAAGTAAGTAAATAAGTTTGAATAATTTAACTACCCCGTTCCGGGGTAAAACAAAAAAAACCAATCCATACTTACTCGTGTGTACTCATCCCAATACTTACAACTTTTATTTTCAAATACTTTTATTGACACACATCAGCCTTTTCTGATTCGCTTTAAATAGTTTTACTAAACTTTCAAACTCAGTTTCACTCGCAGTTTCTTTCCGCACCCCCATTCTACGCTCTGCTGCTAAAAAGGCAGCTGAGCGTGTGGCGTCGAAGGGTGCACCACATGTTCGGCATGTGCCGATTTTTCCTTAGGCGGCACTGGATTGGACGCATTGGATTGAATTGGATTGGTGTCATTAGATTGAGACGATCTCAAATCGGCACAGGGGGTTGCAGGCGGCGGTACAGGAACCATCACTTCCTTCACATTTAACACCAAATGGGGATCTCCGAAATCCGGCTTCGAATTGACGTTGTTGGAAAACCGCTTAACCCTAATTCGAAGAATTTTCAAAGTAACGTAAACCCAGAAGTGAGACTGTCAGGCTCATATGAGCTAAACTACTTAAAAACTCAATTTATTTAATTTTCTAAAATCTAGTTACTACTAAAAGACGTTTTTATTTAAGTTTTTTTATTTGAAGTAAAGAACTTGTAGAATACAGGGTCCACAGAAAAACAATTGCTACTGCAGCGCTAGAGGCCATGCATTAGGCTTGCGTTTTTTTATTTACGCATCATACAAATTTTGTTTATTCTGAGTGTACGATCCTCGCATCCAATAAACTATCGGCTAATACCTAACTGGTGAACTAGTTGGTCATTATTACATTTGTGTTTGTGAGGTTTACACAGTTTTTCAGCACCCTTTTTGCAAGATTCACAGCTCCTCGATTACCGTCTCCGCATGTGTATGACATTTCAGGAAGTATTAGCACAGTTGCACTTCCATATTCTGATTACATATTTATCTGGATCGGAAGACATAAACTGTATGAACTAGTATCAACCTCGGCAAGGCATAAATTCTTCATAATATGTCGTAGATTGCAGTATTTTCAACAATTTTAGAAGACTTCATCACATTCCGACTAAATGTGTGCTAGTTTTTGTTCAAATGAGCCTCTGAGGCTCACTTCTGGGTTTACGTTACATTTTAAAAAAATTGTATAAAAAAAATTGAAAAACTGTCTAAAAAATTAAATTTATAAATGAAATATAATTCTAACATTCCATTAGAGGATTACATTAAAAAATTGAAATCGAAAATCTTTTGGTATAGGATTTATCACCATTTGAAATCTTAAATGAAACTGTGAGGCTCACTTCTGGGAATTAGGGTTAAACGGGTTGGCATCGCCTTTCGGCTTTAATTGATAAAACGGCATCATTGGATAATTGTAGGCCGACACCACTTGCATGTGCATAAAAGCCACATTGTTTTTTTCCTCTCCTGTCACGTGTGCTGCCGGTAGCCACGATGAGTCGGGCTTCATTAGTACTGCATTCGCGCCCGGCAACATTTTATCGGTACCGCCACTTCCTTCAAGATTTACAACTGGTCGCAGTGCTAATTGATTTTGTTGTTGTTCGCATGGGCTCACATTGGTTGAATTTGCATTATTCATGTCATTTGCCCGGCAGAGCTGCGTAAAAAGAAACAAACGGTGGTTGCATAAATACTGAATGCATTTATCTGGTCATACTTACACCCAGAAACACTATTACCATATAGAAAATTGTATGCAAAACCTTTGTCATTGCGATCAAATCGTAACAGTTCGAATGTCAGATGCGTTTTGCTGAGTAAAAAACTTGTAACTCGCCGTGGCATCGACACATACATTTATAAGCAGTCGCTAGTAAAGCGCATCGAATGAGTTAATGGGGTAAAAACGATAAATATGTGTGAAATTAAAATTGATTCGTAATGCTGCAAAGACATCATTTAACGTTTTCATTATACCGACTTGCAGCACAGTGGAAAACTCTTCGATATTAGTGACTATAAGACTTTTTCATATTTGATTACAAGACTGGAAATTATGATCATTTCAAAATCCTTCCAATTGAAATATGATAGTGTTCAAGAATATATTTGCTTACTGCTTTAAGCAGTTTAAGCTCTGGATTAGATGTCACAAGATTCTATACACTAAACTCAGTTGTTTCTTCTACAATATAAAGTTGCTATACTGACATCTATCACTCTTTGCCATGTCATCTGTTTGGCGTCAAGTTCTCCATAGACACTTCACCTAGACAGGAAAATTTTTACCCTCTCCAAGGAGAAAGTGACATGTTTTTTTAAGGATCTTTGCTTTGCTTTGGAAGCTGACCAGTACACTTTGGGCGTCTTTGTGGATATTGAGGGGGCTTTTGACAATGCAACCTCGATATGCTCAGCAGCAAAAATGCATGGGGTAAATGAGACCTTGATAAGGTGAATCCACTCCATGCTCTCCGAGAGATTGCTAACCGTTGGTGAGAGTGATAGCAATTCGGTCACGGCAGAGGTCGGACGAGGATGCCCCCAGAGTGGTGTCCTCTCTCCACTGCTGTGGTGTTTCGTGGTCGACTCTCTACTAAGGGAGATGCAGGATCTCGGAATTCATGTCCAAGCATACGCGGACGATGTCTGTGCACTAGTGTCAGGACGATCCCTCAGGATGATTTGCAAAAAAATGCAGAAAGTACTGGATTAGATTGATAACTGGTGCACAGGACAGGGTCTTTTCATCAATCCCAGTAAAACGACTCTGGTCCTATTTACTAGGAAGCGGAAGCTGGATGGTCTCGAACTGCCAGTACTGAAAGGTGTGACCCTCAGCCTATCCGCGAAAGTGAAATATCTAGGGGTAATCCTAGATAGAAAACTAATGTGGAAGACGCATGTCTTGACGAAGGCAGACCGTGCGCTGAAGGTTTTCGAACAGTGCCTCGACGGCTTTTAGCAAGACCTGGGCATGAAGCCTGCGGTGGTCCTTTGGATATATACCGCACTCATCAGGCCCATAATTACGTACGCATCGGTAGTCTGGTGGATACGAACAATGGTTAAGTCCACAGCTTTGGCTCTGAGCAGACTACAAAGAAGTGTTGGATATGCATTACGGGTGCCATCAGCACTGTCTCGGGTGACGCCCTTAATGCCATGCTTGACCTGCTTCCCCTGGATCTAAAAGTTCAAGAGGAGGCGATGAAAGCGACATGTCGGCTGTATTCCTATGGATACTGGCATGACAACAAGGGCTCGGGTCATAGAGAAATCTTCAAGAGATTGTCTGTGCAATATCCGTTGCTGTGGGCCCCCTAAGGATTGCCTAATACCCGTAAGTATCCTTTAGGAGAAACTTTGAAGTAAGGTTCCCAACGCGCGGCCAATGGGACAACCCAGAGGCCATGCTAGGGGATTTGACGTATATTTTCTTCACTGGCAGATCCAAGACCGTTAAAGGTACTGGAGTTGGATGGCACCTCGAAGGAGTTGTAAGATGCTACTACTCACTGGGCGGGCTAACTACCGTCTTTCAGACGGAAATCTTTGCCATTCTGAAGGTAGCGGAATGGATAATCGGGAGGAAATGGTGCGGGAAACATATAGGAGTCTGTAGTGACAGTCAAGCTGCACTTAAGGCCCTGGAGAACGCGCCTCCTCAGGCCTCTAAGATTGTCCAAGAATGTAAGATAAAGCTTAAATCAGTCGCGAGACGTAATAAGCTCCCACTTATCTGGGTTCCGGGGCACTGCGGTGTTCTAGGTAACGAAACTGCCGATGAACTGGCTAACTGTGGATCAGGGTGCACACCCATGGGACCAGAACCAATAATCGACACCAGTCTAGCAGGAACCCTGGACTGGATCAATTCCTATGTATATAACCTACATAGAGAACGTTGGTCTAGCTTGGGAAGCTATAAGACTGCCAAATGTTTTGTGAAAAGCCCGAACAGGAAAGCAGGAGCTTTATCTGTGTGATCTCCTGAGATTCATTAATGAGTCCAGGAAATATGCACAGGAGAATTCATAACTCCCTTTCCACCCACTTTCTCTTTTTCTTTTCCCATTCCCATCACCTCTATCGACCTTTTTCCTGAGCCTTAAGTACAATGGGCTATAGAGCCTGAGTGCTTGAGGTAATGACCTCCCTTGGGTTATTTCCTCGGCTCCCCTCCACATCCATCCATCCATCCAAGGATCTTTGCGGAATAGAAAAATTGATACGTCCCAGTAAGTAGGGACAATCTATAGCACCATGTATTAAGTTAAAAACAAAAGTAAGGGAGAGAATAGTCCTTAACATGTTGGGCCCGGCTTCGGTCTTTGGGGACCGGCAGTGAACTTTCCGTGTGGCCGGCGCCGGTCCCTGAGGACCGTCACTAGAATTTTCGTTTGGCTGGCGTTGGTCCATTAAAGTTAAAAAATATAGTCTCAATGAAATGTGATCAAATATAGTTTTAATGAAATTTATTATTATCTAAACAAGAAGAAGAATTCCTTATCTGTTGGCGATACCTTACAACATTATATCGCTCGCCGGCTGTCGGCTGAATGGAAAGGACAGCAAATTGCGCGCCGAGTTCAACGTGTTAAGAAGTGGTTTCCATCTGCGACTCTAACACGTGACGAGGTGTGTCGGCTTGAGAGTTTTATGCGAGACTATCAAGCCGGTAGATAGAAGTGCAGGAAGAGTGCACAAATAGGTTAGGTTAAAGTGGCTGTCTGGCACTTGCCGATAGACACAATTAGGAATCAAAATGAGTGCATTGTGATACCATAAGGAAAGAGTGTGGTCTGTCTTACTGCAAGTCGAAAGTTTATCTTTTTAATAAGCCCTAGCAAATCTCTGATGTTAGCAGAACTGAGGTTATCCAAGTTTTCGGAGGTGGGAGAGCCTAAGGATATCCATCAATGTCTAGAGAGTTCCGGGCACTCATAGGAGACTCATAGTCTTCTCTTGCTCTTATTTCAAGTGCAGGTCTTAGCTAATTTTACAAGAAAATGGCTCTTTTAAAGCTATGTAATCTCAATCCCAACCACAAGAAGAATCTCTGATTCTTTCTCCAAGAAAAACTTTCAACTTCAATCAAAAAGTTCTACCCAGGAGACTTCCCCTATTTGAAAAGCAGAGAAGATCTCATAGTTCTCTTTCCTGTTTCATCTTTGTTGGTTTATTCTTTTTTCCCGCTCACGAACTATGCCACTTGAACTCTCCTTTTAAAACGCTCTCTGACAGCGCTAAAACATTTTTATAAATTATTTTCGCATTCATTAGAGTTCACTTAAAACATTTTATTTTCAACGAACATTTTATCTCACCAACTCGCTTTCCCTGACGTTAAATAAATGACACGCACTTTGTGGTGATTTTCCAATTTTTTGGTTTATTTTTTGTTTTATCTTTTTTTCTCACCCCAGTTCCACCTACAGCCGGCGGCTGGGCGGTTGTGAGTTCGTTTAGTGTTGACAAATTGTATGTAATTTTTCGGCATTGACTACTTTCGATAACATTTCGCCTAAGGCACAAACAAACAAACACACACACACACACAAACCGAGCGCGACATAGTTTTTGGGGTTTTGGAGTTTTTCGATTTTGATTGTTGATTTTTTCATATCCCCACGCAACGCCCCACAAGGAATTGAATACATTAAGCGCCTTTCAGTTGCTGTGAATTTCAAGCCAGCGGCTGACACGTCCCTCGATGCTGGTTTCGAATACCCTACACCAACGGCGCTGGAACAATTAATGCGAGAGACAACTTTCAAGCAACTCAAGGCGTGGATAATGAAACATTTTGTATGTTGTCCATCACAATTGAACACATGTGAAAGAAACTTAATGGTACTGCAAAATTTTGAATGTAGCAGAAACAAAATCTTTAACGCTTTCTACAGATTTCACATATATTTGTAGGTGATTTTTGCGTCCACTTAAACCCACTGAAGTAGACGCTGTAATTTTTTTCAATGTTCCCCTTCTCCATTGCAAGTTCGGAATAGCAAAGTGTCCAAAAGTGGTGTGGTGAATATTTGAAAAATGATTTTATTAGCGTGATTTTTATTTGGTCATAATTCACTGACACTGCAGTCGAGGGAGACTAGGGAGCGTCACTAAACGCCAACTAACAGTGGGTCGAACCGCCACCTTGCTGCGCAATGAACGATTGGGTATTTGTTGCCGATTGATACACACACACCCGCACTCAATTCTAGATTTTTTTTCTATATTTATTTTGCCGTTTGGGCCTGTGTTGCATTCGAATGGCAACCGAGAAAAATTTTCGAAAAAATGCTGAAAAATGATAAAATTATGCAGACGCGAGATAAAAAAGCGGCACTTCGAGTCGCTTTCGGCATCATTACTTGATAATTGATGGAGTGAAATTTTGTGCTGGATTCCTGCACATTTCGCTTTTACAACCAGCATTTCTCAAATATCAACGTCAATGTTGTTGTTGTTGTGTTGCTTAAACGAATGTGGTTTCGGATGGAAATGTTGCGTGGCAGAGTTTTCAAACCCATGCCAACTAAATTGTAACAAGAATTTTATCAAATTTGATGTTAGTTAGTTTGTTTGTTGTGAATGAACATTCCAACTACAACCACCAACTTGAAACGTTTTCTCTCAGCAAAAAAAAATAAACGATTTACGGCATCGTTTTAATTCTCAGAGCAGCTTTAATTTCTCATAGAACCAGAAAGAGAAATGAATGTATTTCTAAGCAAAACATTTATTTACAGGGTCTTAGAATCTGAAGTTTTAAAATTAACTTTCTAACTCTGACATTTACACTAACTGACTGTAAACAAAAGTAACATTTAGACAGCTGAAACTCTGTGATTTCACAATATGGATCACAAAGGCTGTCAGTTACATCACTTTAATATTCCATCTTGTTCTTTCTTATTATATCTTCGAAATGTTTCAACTGTCTCTAGACCAGAGTCATAAGTCAGAAAGTCTAGCGACCTGAAATACAGGGTTGCGCAAGAGTTGTCACCCATTGTTCTTTATGAATTAATGAATAAATAAATAAATGAATGAATGAATGAATGAATGAGTGAATGAATGAATGAGTGAATGAGTGAATGATTGAATGAATAAATGAATAAATGAATTAATGAATAAATGAATGAATGAGTGAATGAATAAATGAATGAGTAAATGAGTGAATGGATGAATAAGTGAATGAGTCAATGAATGAATGAATGAATGATTGAATAATTGAATGAAAAAATGAATGAATTAATTATTTAACTAATGAATTAATGAATTAATGAATGCATAAATGAATGAATCAATGAATAAGAGAATGCATTAATGAATGAATGGTTGAATGATTGAACAAATGAATGAATTGATGATTGAATGAATAAATTATTGAATAATTGAGTGAATGAATGAATGTGTGAATGAATGAATGTGTGAATGAATGATTGAGTAATTGAATTAGTAAATGAATGAATGGTTGAATAATTGAATGAATAATAAATGAATGAGTGAATGAGTGAATGAATGAATGAATGAATAACGAATTAATTAATTAATTAATTAATGAGTGAAAGAGTCAATGATTGAATAAGTGAATGAATAATTGAATAATTGAATGAATGAATGAATGAATTAATCAATTGATTAATAAATTAATGAATGAATAAGTCAATGAATGAATGAATGCATAAATGAATGAATGAATGAATGCCTAAATGAATGAATGAATGAATGTATTAATGACTGAATGATTGAATAATTGAAATAAATGAATGATTGATTGAATAAATGAATGAATGAATGATTGAATGAATAAATGAATGATTAAATTAATGAATGAGTGAATGAATGAATGAATAACGAATTAATTAATAATGAATGAGTGAAAAAGTCAATGAATGAATGAGTGAATAATTGAATAATTGAATGATTGAATGAATGAATTAATCAATTGATTAATAAATTAATAAATGAAAAAATCAATGAATGAATGAATACATAAATGAATGATTAATTGAATAAATGAATGAATGAATGATTGAATGAATAAATGAATAAATAATTGAATGAATGAGTCAATAAATGTCAAAGCAAAATTTTGTTGCCGCCATTTGCAAAAGTTATACCATCTGTCGATCAGGTGAAAATTTTCAACAAAAGTACTTATTGGCAGAACTAAAAACGTTGCTTCTATTTTGTTGCATAGTGTAATTTGGGCTCTGTAAAATGTTTGAAACTTCAAGAAGACAGAAATATTTTTCTGCCTTTGGCAGCAAAGGTGATGACTTTTGTGTCACCCTGTATGAATCAATTTGCAACACAACATACAGCTTTCCTTAAATTAAATATTCCACAGTTTTAAACAAAATTTTAACTGAAACTAAGAGAACAAAAAACATTGCCTCTAATTTGTTGCATAGCGTAAGTTCGGTTCTGTAAAATATTTAAAATTTCAAGAAGCCATAAATATTTTGCTGCTGTTGCCATTCAAATGCGCTTTTTGCCTTCTTCACATGTATACCTATGTTCACATACACACATATCATACATGTCTGTCTGTATGCATGTATGCGCACCATCACCTGTCTCTGTCGCACACTCTCTCCATTCAGACAAATGAGCTTATTTTGGGTTGTGCGGTTAATTAAGTAAAATTTATCACAATGTTGTAAATTATTTCATTGCAGAAAAACACACATATGTACGGCATACAGTCAGCACACGCACACACTTACACTAACACAAACACATACACAAGCTCGACGAGTCGCCTGCTCTCCACCCCGCCAAATAAATACACCAATTGCTGTTGTATTGCAACTGAAACACAACAATTTCACCTCCCATGTATTTCAAACTCTCTTCCCTTGTTAAAATCTGCCCCCCTCAACTCCCTTCTCACACCCATCATACATTTCATTGTGTGTAGGTGCCATGCGGTGTTGTTGTTCTCTGCAATCAAATGCAAAGCGCGCGAAAATGGAAGCAACATTTGGCGAGGGGGCAATGAAAGCGGAATACGATGCTCGAATAGCAACGAAAGCACCGACACGCATGTTTGCACGTTTATATGTGTGTGCGTGTGCTTGTTTGTATGTGTGTGTGAATGTTTTACTGTTTGCATTGGCATGCAAAGCAACCGTTCCAAGTGCCGCCACGTCACCGTCCTTTGCCCCGTCGCGTTGCATTGGGATCAATTTGTTGTTTGTGTTTCATTTTAATTGAATTATTGTAGTGGGTGTGCTGTAATGTGTTGTATGTGTCTGTGTGTGTGTGTATTAAAGCTTATGACAATAAATTGTCGATCCCTTCGCGTCTGCGGCGCTTTTCGCGCTGCACTGCAGTCAACTGGTTAAAACAGACGTTGGCAAATACGCAACAATGGCAAAAGCCACTACACAAGCAACAACAATACGCAACTTTACACACACACACACAGACACAGCCGCACAAGCAAACATAATATTTTAATTAATTTTCATTATTTTGCTCAAATTAAAATTATGAGACTTTTCCTCAATGTTTTTCGCCGACATTTTCTCGCAGATATTCGATACGTTAAGTTGCCGCAATTTCAAACCGAACGAACACGCAAGCACTTCCCTGATGACGCGTACGCACTCACACACACACACACAGATGTCGTGCACAGACAATTGTGCATGTCTGTGGCTTAATTTGGGCTTCATTTAAAACATTATCGAATTCGCCCAGTGATATGTGAAGTCCAGGCCATCACCAACACCACCACCACTGCCAACAACAACAGCCATTCAGAACGCTTTTCATATTCGCATGTCGGAATGTTTGCATTGGCATTGCTGATTTTACATTTTAATTAATTTCGATATTAAATTGCCGAATGCCACAAAGCCATGCAGTGCTTGAATTTTTATTTTGCCTCATTAATCGTTGCCGTCGAACGTCTACTTGGGACAGTGAGGCAGCCGAATTGGTGCTGTTTCTGAGAAAATAAAGTACCTACAGTTTTAGTTCACCATGCAACCCTTTGACAATCTTGCATCTTTGCGTAGCTATGAGCAAGTGTGTGTTAGACAACTGACAGCTACTGTTCGAAATGGATTAGGACCGATTGGATTAAGACCAACCATAACGACCCATAACCGTGTTACGGCCTACCACAATTTTTCTTTCTAGGCGCCTCTTCTTTGTGCGTCTTCTTTATTTTTTCACACCAAGCGATGATAGGGCATCGTCAAGTTGATCTTTCCACCCTCTTCACGCTTCACCTGCAACTACCGAACTATCGAAGACCTTTTTCGGCGGAGCTTTATAGTCCATTCGGGAGACGGGAGATGATTCGCTATGCTACGTCCATGTCTTTAAAAAGCTCATACAACCCTTTATTCGGTCGTATAAGTAATAGTCTACAGATTATAAAATTATATCGTTTTTGGTTCGAAGAAAAAATTTAAAAGAAAATAAAAATCATTGATTTCAAAGATCGGCTCTGTTGCTACAATTTTGCATTCAAATAACTAATCATAAAGTTTGAAATTATTTTTTCGTACTTGAATATGTGTTAAATAAAACTAATGGAAAGAAATTGTATTCTTTTTCCATACTTTCTTCATGTCATACAATTTTAAATTTTATTCTTTTTTCATAATATTTTCATGCCAACCCCTTTTCATTTCCTTCTTCAATACCATAAATTGTCAAATTTACCATAAATAGTCAAATTGTTTACCTCAAAAAAGTTGCATTTATTAGTGACACACTGTGACACACACACACACGAAGAGGGCTCTCCTACGGATGACTGATGTTAATATCGGGGCAGAGGGATTCCTGAGTCGTAAGAGGATTGATACTCTCACGCTTCAGCACTCCGAAATCGCTATACCGAGTTACACTATCTCACCGAAGTTCAGCTTTGTCAAACGGTTCAAAACTGAACTTAGTAACAAAAAGAGATGGGTAGGTATATCGGAGACATATCCGATAGACCAGCACATGACATCCTGGTACACAGATGGCTCTTTAACGGAGGAAGGCACCGATATAGGAGTATATGGGCCGAGGATAAGATACTCGGAACCGATGGGAAAGCACACCACTATCTTCCAGGCGGAAATATACGCCATTGAAAGGTGTGCTCACTTCAATCTGGTGAAGAACTACCGGAACCGGAAGATTGCCATCCTTTCTGACAGCCAAGCGGCTATCAAGGCCCTTAGATCCTATCAGGTGTCCTCGAAACTGGTATTGGAGTGCCTTGAGAAGCTGAATGAACTTGGCCGTTACAACAAGGTCTGGGTACTTTGGGTGCCGGGCCACACCGGCATTGAAGGGAACGAACGGGCTGACGAGCTGGCAAGAAGGTGGGCTTCTACACCCTTCGTCGGCTCGGAACCTTTTTGTGGGTTGGGAAAAGGAGCCTCCTCCATCTTACTGAGAAAGGACGAGATAACCAGAAGGAATCAATACTGGGAAAATCAACCAGGTCTAGAGCATTCGAAGCTGGTTATCGGATCCTATAATAGGAAACGATTCGAGGAATGTATGACTTTATCAAAAAGTAATCTTAGGATTATCACGGGAATGCTTACAGGGCATTGTAGATTGAACTATCATCTAACTAAACTAGGAATCCGTGAAAACGGGTATTGTAGGTTCTGCTTGCAGGCTGCGATACATATACTTACTAGGAGAATGTCTTGTACTCATGCATAAGAGAAAGAAGCACCTGGGGGATCATCTCATACCGGCTGTGGACTGGGTATCCAGAGGTTTAGGAAACATACTAAAATTCCTCTTGGATACAGGACTCACTGCTAGTCTTTGAGGTCCAAGAAGGGGGCACAATAGATCTACTAGGCCGCAGTGCATTATCCCCAGCAATAATAATAATAGTGACACACTTAAACGGGTTTCACTGTAGTTCTGAAACGAAATCGTTCGGAACTCGAAGAAAAAAAACTAATCTCAAACATTCAATAGTTCCATTCGTCAGTTGGGTAAAGGCGAAATACGTGTTTCACAAAGGATCCCAAAATTTGCAGTTCGTATCTTCACATCAAGAACCTCAAAACGTTTGCTGTGTTCTATTCGAAGCGCATTTTTTACTATATACTTGCCTTTGCAAGATATTACTGAATATCCAATCAATTTGAATTTTGCCTCAGAATTTTGTTTGCCTCATTATCTCATACATTCCTGAGAACTCATGGCTGGTCCAGCAAGACAGTAAATTTTGCATGCCAATAAATTTCAAAATAAGAAGACTTTTCAATTTGTAAACCCCCTTTAGAATAACTCAGATAGCTTCATTGCTGCATCGTCACATAATTTGTTCCGTTGTGTCAATCAAGAAAACCAATTACAGACCATTCAAGCCAGATTTCTTACCCAAATGTAACCGCACAAGTTGTTCGCTTAATTCTGCATAATTCTTCAACGCCCACTCAACGCAGAAGAGCCTGTTAGTTATAGCAACAACAAGTAAGAAATAAAAAAAAACAAAAAAAGGCCTAACATAAATATCTAAAATTGCCGCAAGTGTTGTCATTTGTTGCAAGTGGAACGCTGCAATGTGCAACAAACGGCGCACACGCTGTTCAGGTCTGTCGAGCACCTCTTTGCAGTGTTGTAAAGCGACGCGTAACAAGTGCCACGCCTGTCATTTGGCTGCTGGCAGCGCTCATTGCTTGATGTTGTTGCTGTATTCGTTGTTGTTGATGGTCTCATGCGGCTGTCATGAATGTCATTCTGCCTTGTTTTTTTTTATTTTCATTTTTTGCAAAATAAAAGACATCAACTACAACAAAAGCCAACGTCAAACAAAAGCAACTCGGCCAACTTGGCTGCCGCCTCGGGCCGCCGCAAGACATCTCCTTTGAGTTGTGCACCAGTTGTCGGTCGGTTTTGTGCTATTTTATGTGCGCCGGTGTGTTGCAGACTATTTCGTGCACGCCGCCGACTCTAAACGGAAAACAATTCAAACGGAAAATGCAGTAAACTTTTGTGGCGTTACGCTTTTGACGCGGCGAGATTTTCTCTTTGCTATGGGCAAAATTAATGTATTAACGCATTTCGTATGAATTTCCAATAATTGAAAATGGCATCTCTCGTTGGCGCTCGAAGCTTTCTCCCTCCTCAGCCAAACATTGCACAAAGCAACCGGCAAAGTGAATGAGGCTGTCGCCGAACGTAGGCGAGTCAATCAATTCAATCGACCGGAAATACCACAAAATTCTCAATTTCATATTGTACGCACACACACACACACACACACACACACAAACACACAAGTACACGCATGCAACAAATGCGGTCAAGTGATGCACGCACACATGTGGCTGCGTGGGTTCGTTCACATCAAGTACACTTTATTTGCCTAATGAGCTCGGTTTGGCCACCACTCCCCTTCAGCCTTGCAGCTGTCTGCTCGGTGGAGTGTAGCCTTGTTTGTGTGTGTCTGCAAGTCGAACTTAGTGCAGCGCCATAAAGATGCAATGCATGAATTGCTGAGAAGATATTTGCCTAAATTTACACTCGAACAAATGTTGCAGGCGCTGCCAACCGAATTTGGTGGCAGGAATATTTGTGCTAAAAGCGTTTGAAATATGTTCTCCACTTAGAGTTGCCATAAATTGCGGTTTCCAATGTCAATGGTGTGTGAAGTTAAGAAATAAGGATTTTCAAGGATCTTGTTTACTTGCTCTTAGCAACACTTTAGTGTCAGAAAACCAAATCTTGTGGGTTAGTTGGTGGAAAAAATATCAAAAGGTTCAATTCTTGATATTTTGGAGGCACAGCTTCCAAAGCGATTTTCTCGAAACCAGCTTTTTATAAACTGGATGAACAGTAGCTTTTTATTCTTTAAGGTAAAACGTAGACATTTTTAACCCTTTCGACCCCGAATTTTACCCGAATTTTGAATTGAAATACTTTCCTGAGAAGTGAGCACACAACATTTGAAGTCGCCACGCCTCTTCGTTAGAGTTCTAGAGCTAGTTTACTGTTGAACAATTTTAGCTTAAGTATAAATAAATTTTGTATCAATATGTTTTAGTTACAGAAAATTTATTAAATATTTATAGAAAAATACAAAATTGTCACTTTTTGATTTCATTTAACCATTATTAAAAAAACAGGGTTTTGATCAAACGCACCCAATTCGTAGACTTCAAATAGGACACAAACTTTCCCTGATATCGCTGCAAATTATTGGAAATTTGTTGGGGATAACACTACAATTTTTGTAATTTGCTTTGAATTCACTTTTAAAAATATTTATTTGTTGGTGCCTACTTAAATTAAACCCATAAATTAATCGTAGCTTTTCCTTTAAGATAACAAATAGGTGAAGTTGCTCTCAGGCAACTTTGGGGTCGAAGGGGTTATTTCAATGCAAATGCTTTTTCTGTAAACAATTTATTGTACACTTTTTGGCCAACGTTAAGCAACTTTTAAATTCGTATTTAAATTAATTTTTGGTCTAATAAATCACTTCAAATCAAAAAGTGTTTAAATTCATATTTCAGCTACTTTTTCATCTAATAAAATTAAACAATAAAAACATAAATTCAAAAATAAAACAAACTAAGTAAAGAGCAAAGCGTTCAATTGTTTACACAAAATCAAAATGAAAAACGAACCATTAAAAATATCAACGGCCATGATGAACACATCTGTAATTTCCTTTACCGCAAATGCAAATTATGTGCAATAAATTTCAGCAGAATTATTTTTGATGACATTATGAAAATGTCAAAATTTGCATTGCATTGCATTTAACGCCGCTTATTTAACAATGGCGGTATTCATTTAACAATCGGTATTAAAAAATACATAATTTTCCTAATAAATAAAATAAAATTCACTGTTGACAGATTTGTCACTATCAGCTCCACTAAAATCACTTAAAAAAATTAAATAGATAAAAATTAAAATTATGAAAACCCAATTAAAAGTAAAAAAATGCAGCTATTTTCTTAAAAAAAATTAAATAGATTAAAATTAAAATTATGAAAATCCAATTAAAAATAAAAAAAATATCAGCTAATTTCCCAGCTCTCTCAGTGTATGTTGTCACAATGTCCACAAAAGTTTGTTCATTTTCGGAAATTAATTTCTGCTAAGCATTCCTTTGACAAGCCCATTCGCAGCCGAACGTGAATACCGCCAATGTGCTATTTGGTGCTCCAACGAATGGCAGCCAAATCGAAATGTTTGCGGTCTTCAAAACGAAATTTTCAATTTTGCCCAACTCCCGTCGACGCGATAACGGCAGCAGCACCAACATGGCTGACAGTCAGACGCCTGAGCGACAGCTTGACACATACAGTCGCACAGCTATAAACGAACAGACAGGCTAATGGGACACACAGCCAGCCAGACAATGCCCGAGAGTCTGTAGGCATATTTATCCAGCAGGTGTCCACCATCGCTCCCTCCAAAACCCTCTCTACCTCTCGCGCGCGCAGCATTTGGCGTTTGTTGTCATTTGAAATAATTTTACAAAAATTTTCTAAAGCATTTTCATTTTTATTTAATAGAAATGTTTACATGCTTTCGCTGTCAGTGTATGTGTGTGTTTGTGTGTGTGTGAGTGTGTGTGTGTGTGTTTGTGTTTGTGGAGTGGTGATTTTTGACAAATGGTTTTCATGGTTTGACATGAATATTCAATGAGTGCGCCAACATTGTTGGCATTGTTGTTGTGTTTGTGTCGCTGCCGTTGCGCTGAAATTGATTTGTTGCCTGTCGTTGGTTATGATTTTCTGTCGCAAAATATTCAATTTTTGATCCTAAATCACAATAATTACAACAAGAACAACCATACCGATGACGTTCAAAGCGGCTTTTTCGACAACGACGACGGCGGCGCGTTTAATGCAAAATTGTTATTTCCATAAATCATGACAGATGCAAATTTATGACACACACAAACACATACACACACACACACATTGCAAGGACCTGCAAAGGATAACAATTTAGATGTCACATTTTGGTGGCAAAATTTTTATATTTTTTGCACAACTTAATGCATTTAATTTTTTCATTAAATCGACACACTGAAATCAATTACACTATGCAACAAGATTGCAAGTTCTCTCATGCTCCCTCTTTTTCGTTCAGCTTACTCATGAAATTGTTGTTTGAATTTGTTGAAATTTGTCAACTTTTGGCGGTCACAGCTTTTGGCGCTTTCCAACCCTCTCACCTCACCACCGCACAAAGGCTTCGATTTTGGCCAGTTTCGGTTTGCCTCGCAGCAGCTGCGCCGTGCGCACCGCATTCGTGAAATTCGCCTCGATGCACGCAGTGATGGGCCGCAGCACCAGTGACGAACGCCGCTCCTGTGCGCTCTGGCACTTCTCCTTGCTCTCCAGCCCCACCTGCTGGACGTGCTGCACGCGCATGCTGCTCGGCCGCTTGGCCAGGTAGTCGTTGATGTGCAGATTGGAACCGTTGCTCAGATTCAAATGCATCAGATACTCCTGCAGCGTCGCCTTCAAGCGCACATTCTCCGCTTCCAGTGCGCTCTTCTGCTGCCTCAGGCAAGTCACATCGACGGTGGCATTGTTGACGCGCCGCCAGAAATTCTCCATCTGCAGCCAGTTGCCAAAATTGTACTGCAATCATAAAAAACAAATGTTGTTTTTTAATTAAACAACTCCCGACACACGCAACTCACTTCCTGCATATCCGCTGGCACCGGCTCCGCTATTGCTTCTTCCTCGGTGGACGTTTCAGCAAACATTTGACGCGGCAATGGCGGCAGCATGCGTTCGCGTTCCGTCTCCAATTTGCCACACACAACGGCCAACTGCAGCAGCGTCTCACCTTTTCTCGCGCACTTTTCCAAATCCTTGCAAAACACACAAAAACGTTTTCAATACAAAGCTAAAACTGATGCAATTCTAATGTGTTCACCTTCAGTGTTTTGTAGCCGGCCACGCTCATTACCTTGAAGCGCATCTCATCGTTCTTGATCTGCTGGTCCACGCGTTCCTTCAACGCTGCCAGCTGCCTCTGCAAGTCGCTTCGCATCTTGGCCAACTGTTCGCTCCTCAGCGCATTGTGTTCGGAAGTGTCCGCATAAACCAGCTTCAGGTGCGCCAACTGATCGGTGGCCTTCTCGATCTCGTTGCAGTGTTCGCTTATGATGGCTGTGCTCTCTTCGTCGCGCTCCTTCAGATCCATGTACTCGGCGTAGAAGCCTTCGGTGTGACTCATGTAGCCGGCCAGCACATCCTGGTACTCTTGCCACAGACGTTCCAGCTTGGCTTCGCCGCTCTGCGTGATCTTTTCAATATAGATTTGCATCTAAGCGGGAAGATTGGGGAACAATTGTATGAGTAGGTATTTGGAAAATATGGATTCATAATAACGTGAATTGTAAATTTAAACTTATTTAGACAGGCGCGGATTCAGAAAAATATTTCGGGGGGTTTTAAAAAGTAATTCTTTAATATTTATAAAATGCCTCTTAATTTTTATGTAGTTTTATAGTCGATCCAAATATTTCGGGGGGTTCAACCCCCAAACCCCCTGGATTCGCCACTGTATTTAGAGATGTAGCTGACAAATTCAAATAAGTATTTGTTTGATTATCCTGAAGAGTCGAGGTGAAAAATTCCATCAGAAGTAGTCACTTTTATGGAAGAACAATGTGCGGACTTTACTTGACGATAATGAAACAGATAAAAGCGACAATTTAAAGCGAAATTGAAGTCTACAATACAACAAATACGTTGGATGAAATTGCAGATCTGATCAGCTCATTACTGATCTTCCATTTTGTTGATAGTTTTCAAATGTTAATGTTATTTCTACAGTAATAATTCTATATTGCGCGGTGAAATAAATTTTCACCGTGAATTGGTCGGTTGTTTCTCTGTGAAAGAACTGTTGTTTCTCTGTTAACCCATTCGCTGCCAAGCTTAAATTACATGAAGTCATTCCCATTGCCATTTATATTTTGCGCGTTTATGCTTGTGGCCACAAAAAATTTGTTTATTCAAAAGCCTGAATGTTATAACAGATTTAAAGTAGGACGAGTATACTCGTCTTGGCAATGCATGACACTCTGCCAAAGACAAGTATACTCATCCTTGGCAGCGAATGGGTTAATATTGTTTTGTTTTCAACGCCGATTCTTCGCTCAATGATAACTTCAAACAAGTACAAATTTGATTCCTGTAACCATTGAGGGTTTAGACATCTACAAAGTGTCATGTTGCCATATGGCAACAAAATAACAAAAGGGTTAACTAGCCGAAAGTAGCTGTCAACGTTACTACAAACTTTTCCTATTTACATATCTCACAAAGTCATGATAGACCTGGTCCTTCCAACGAGGACATAATCACCCGCTTTGCCTTTGAATGCCCAATTGAATAGTGGCGGATTCAGGGGGGAGGTTTAGGGGTTGAAATCCCACGATATACCAGGATAGACTTTAAAACTACATACAAATTAAAAGGTATTTTTGGTATTTTATAAATCTTAAAGAATTACTTTTTCAAACCTCCGCAATATTTTTTTAATCAGCCCTGCACTTGAAGCTTTTAAGCTAAATTTATAAATGCAGAAGAAGCTTCTACCGGAAGCACCTATGAAAATGGCCTCACATACTGAGAAAGATTTTAACATATATGGTATAACATTATTTGAGTTTTATTTCAAATGTCTTCAAGACCCCAATAAAACAAAAACTATTTAATATTACGCCAAAAATTTTGTCTTTTTTTTAATCCCGACACTTTTTTGGCAGAACTTTTACATATATTATTAGAAATCTGAACAAAACTATTGAAAAATAATGTCGGGGACACAAAATCATTTAACAATGCAAAAATCTGTTACATGTTGACAACTTAACTTGGCAGCAACACAATTCAATTGTCGCGCAGCTCATTTTAACTGTCACCCAAAGCTTGAAGCTGAGAATTGATAGCGTTGATTGCATGCACTTTGAATGACAACCAATTCACAATTCACGTATCGCAAACGCTATAAAAAGCCCAACGTGCCGCACAGAATTGCCACATACGAATCGTTCATCGCCATGAGCGCGAAATCGCACACTCAACGCCCACAACTGTTGCCAGTCGTTTTGCTGTTCTGTCTGCAGTGCAGTGCTGCACTGCGTTGCCGCTCGGACGATGGACCCTCCGAGGCCGAATTGAAGCGCATCACGCGCAGCTGCATGCGGAAGATCGGCGAGAACAATAACGGCGCGTCCGCATCTTCCGCTTCTGCTTCAATGTCCAGCTCGGCCAGCTCGTCTGCTGCCAGCCTGTTTGGTTCCGGTTTGTACAACAACAACAACAATAAAAACCACTACCATGGCCCCCAACAGCAGCAACAACAGCCACAGAGCCACTTCGGTCATGGCACACAATACGGCAGCGCCAATTACAACTATGAGGACGATAGTGATGATGACAACAACAACAACAATTACAATACCAACTACCATTACGGCAACTATGGGCGTGGCGAGTCGGACATGCTGCGCCGTCGCAATCGCGATCGGCAGCAAAATGCAAATCGCTCGGGTCACATGGCTCAAACAGCGGAAAGAACACACAATGCGGCGCCAAATAACGAGCGGACGCGCCACGAATACGGAAATAATGGCGGACGCAGCAGCAGCAGCAGCGGCAGCGGCAGTGCAAATGGAAATGGTAATGGAAATGGCAGCAACAATCGCAACGGCAACAGTGGCAACAATAATAACGGCAACAACAACAATGGTGGTAAAAATAGTAACAACAACAATAATAATGGCACTTATGACACAGCCTGCGTGGTGCATTGCTTCTTTGAGGAAATGAATATGGTGAGTCGGAATCGAGACTCGTTCTTTCTCTCTCTCTCTCATTTTTACTATTCTCTTTTACGCCTCCACAGCTGAACGCTGACAACTATCCCGACCGCTACAAGGTGCAGTATTTGCTGACGCGAGAGCTGCGCGATCGTGAGCTGCGCCACTTCTACACGGACACCATTCAGCAGTGCTTCCA
The DNA here is from genome assembly GCA_963971225.1 of Melieria omissa. Taxonomy (NCBI): domain Eukaryota; kingdom Metazoa; phylum Arthropoda; class Insecta; order Diptera; family Ulidiidae; genus Melieria; species Melieria omissa. The sequence goes on along the minus strand of OZ020269.1, from coordinate 8,510,558 downwards.
GTACTTGGAGTCGCAACAGCGACGCGACAAGTGTCACTACTCGCGCGAGCTCATCAAATGTATGAGCGAGTACGCGAAGGCCAACTGCGATGACTGGCAGGAGTACAATGTGATGTTCAATTGAGGCCCAAATGATCGCGAGTTGATATGTTATTTTCTCACATTCGTTTGTCTTTAGAAAAATCACCGAATTATCTACAAATTCGTATATAACAGCACAAATTTGTAGATAAATGCACTCGCAATGCTACAAAAAATGTAGCGCCTTGAAAACGCAATGTTTATTCATTTTTAAGTCGATTGGAAAAATCCACTAGATGCACAAAAATACAAATGAAATTACGAAATTCATGATTTAGGACAATTTTACCAGTAAAAGAGAAAATTTACCTAAAAACAATTACAAATGTTTAGCTGGTTCGACTGACTGCACTTGAAACAGAAATGTCTCTGGGCGAACTGTTTCCATTTTAGTATTCAACTACTTTCCATTCTTCTACTTTCCCAGCCCAGTGTATCAGTTCTTAGTTCTCCCAACTCAACTTTAAAAAATTCACCTATATTGCATAGAAAATATGCGCCAAATATTTCCAGATACATCATGTGTCACCCCTCTAACTACGACTAACCTCACTTTTCAAATCGTCCAGGCGCAACAAATGCCGTTCGTACCGCTCCTGAAACATCTTCGATGAATGATCTTCCAGCTGGCACTGGACGCACTCCAGCTCTTCTTGTGCGCGATTTCGCAGCTGCTCAAAGCTCGCAATATCCGTTTGGAACTCGTGCAACATGACCGCCTTGTCAGACTCGTAGATATCCCTGAAGAACTGTATGCGCTGCAGTTGCATGCCTTAAACAATACAATAACAACAACAGTAAGATAACCAACTATCACCTTCGGCTCTCACTCACCGATCAGTTTGCCAATAGTCTCCATTTGCGATTGATGCAGTGTGGCATACATGTCCTCGGCCACATCCAACTCGCCCAGCAGCCGCTTTATTACGCGATCCTTGCGATCCAGCGCCTCTTTGAAGTACTGCTGCAGCTCGAGCATTTCCTTGCGCAGCTGCTGCACCTTCATCTGCCGCAACATCGAACGCCATTCCTGATTGATTTTCGCCATATTCAGCCGACAGAAGGCATCCTCGCGTTTCAACTTGTTCTGCAAGCAAACAGGCACCAATGCAATTTGTTTTTTCTGTTGTTGTTGTTGCATATAATTTAGATGCGCACCTTCATGAAGAGCGTCAGCAGTTGTACTTTGCGGCGACGCGCCTCCTCTTCGATGTCGGCGCGCATTTGCATGTAGCGCGCCCGCTCCTCCTCCGACATCTTTGCCAATTTGTTGGCTTTGCTCTTTTTGCCCATTTCGCTGTATTTATTGTACAATCAGCCTTATTCAGTTCAAATAGATTCACTCATATAATTTCAAGTGGAGTTGATTTCAATGCAAAGTCACTTCAGCGAATGCAGCAAATTTTTCATATAAAGCAGAACAACAGCCAGCGAATTGTTTGTGTTTTCAAACAAACTTAAACAGTGCCTTGGAAACGACATCCTTAAATACTTTGAGCTGACTTATGTGTTTGTTTTATTTAAATTTTCACCAACTAGATAAACCACCCCCCATGCAGTTCACATAAAAATTTCTCTCACATCTGCTGCAGTCAAGCACATTAGACATTAGCCGGTCACAACCAACTCAGCGCAAATCAAATCAACTAAATTGGCTTAGATTACGCCAGCAGCGACATAATCCAGCGCTCACCTCAACCCCCAACTCGCGCTGCTACTTCAGGATAGAGATGTCAGAATGGAGGGGGAAAAACATGGGATCTTGCGAAAAATCTAAGAATCTTTCGAAATTGCTAGAAGACTGATAAGATAGAGAGATAAGGTTGTCTTGAAAACGATGCGTTATGATGTGAAAAAACAATTAAACGTTGAATGATAGATTCCCTGTGGGCTTCAAGTGACCCAAGAGTACCCGACATTGAGACTTCTAACGAGCTTCTCTATAGCTGTCATTGGGTCCAAAATACGATATTCTTCGGTAAAGGCAGCCAATTACTAATCAGATAGTTTAGAAAGAGCTGTGTAGACAATGGACATACTTAACTATAACTTCAGGTGAAGAACAAACGTGATGCTTCCGCAATGGTCCCAATGCACTGCGACCTTCAAAGCCAGTTAAATGCAGCACATAAATTATTCCAATTGCAGGTGAAGAACAAAACTAATTTTACCCAATGTCTCTAAATGCACTGCGATCTTCAAGAATATTTCAACTACATTTCAAAAACAAAAGTGACGCTTCTGAAAGTATCCATGCTCTATGATCTTTAAGTATGTTCAGCAAGGAAGAAAACCTCCAAAGTGCCCACAATATTTCATTGTCTTTGAACCCATCCGAGGTCATTCGAAATTGGACACCCTACCTTAAGCATTTATTTGTTTATTTTTTTTAAATATTCAGTCTACAGTTGAATTACTACTATAGGATACAATAAGTTCTTAAATAACACTGCACAACAAAATCAATTTTTTTTAAATAACAAGGTTCTGACAACAGATTCTGCTAGAGGGGGCCAAAAAAAAATATACGTATATCGGCGTTTTGAAAGTTTACGTCTGAATTTTTTTTTAGGGGGTCAAAGTTTTCCCCTTTTTGCTCATTCTTATGGTGAATCGGCATACGAAAGCCACATAACCTAACATTTTAGGTATATGATGTGTTCAGCAATTTGATGTAAAATACTACGAAGAACATTTTTGTCGAGCATTTTAACCCTGTAGCTCCTATTTGTATGGGTCAATTTGACCCTTTATTCTAAAATGCCAAAATTTTCCTGTAAAACAGGACTTTTTAAGGACAAAATGTACCACAAAAATATTCGCCATAAAATTCTACTACAGGTCTCTGAATACATCAATGCTTAGAAATTAACTTGAACACCAGAATTAAACCAAAACTGAAAATGTGTTTCAGTGTTTATTTCGTACTTAATGACCTACAGTTTTTGCTAAAAATCTCGGCAATTGTAAAAATCCCGCAATCAGAACATTTTCAAAATGATCCCTAAAAGTCATCTTCGCGACACACACACACACACACACATTCATATTCCATATGCGTCGCATCATCCTTAAACATAAAAATTATTTCAGATTTTTTTGTTTTTTGCGGTGAATTGAAGTCAGGTTGGGGCGCGCAGCAAAACAAAAAACGTGGCAGTCTGATTTTTGTGCACTTTATGATTGCTGTCACCCACTCGAGCGCCATTTTTGCTCTTCGTCGTTCTGCACTGCCAGCTCAGCTCCGCTTCGCCCGTGTGCGCCTGTAACTGTTAACGTGAATGTCATGTTACTTATGGGAACAACAAATAATAACAACAACAATAACAACAACAAAATCACATTCAATTTCGCTCAGCATGGCAACGAGAGACCAAAATAACAACAGCAACAGTCAGCGTGTAAGGAAAATATGTAAAAAAAATATGAATAACAACAACAACAACATCCCAGCACACGCACAATCAACGATACGACAGGCAGTTGGACGCAAAAGAAAAATGTTGCTCACGCTTGTGGCACACACACGCGCCGAGTGTTGCATTGAAAAATGACAACAATCTTGACAGCAAAGCGTTTGACAGCACCACCATCACCAACACCAACAACAACAATGACATTAAAAATAGCAAAAACAAGCAAGGCGATAGAAACAGCAAAAGCCGCAAGCAATCGCATGTGTCTTCTTCAACGTTCGTTCATTCATTCATCCATCCGTTCGTCCCTTCGTCCGTCTCTTCATGCATTTGTCTGTGTGTCTACGGCTATGTCTGTCCATCAACGTCGTCGCTGTTTTTCTCAAATATGGTTAGTGTCTGTGTGTCAGTGTCCAAACACACACACACACACACACACACACACACACACACGTGCCTATGTTTGTCGGTGTTTATTTTTGAATTTGGAAAAAATGGCAACGCTCTCGAATTTCCCTTGTCAGCCATAAGGCTGCGTAAGTAGGAAAAACGTTGCCGGAAAGAAGCGTAAATTTGATTTTCACACATTCGTGGCACCGAACGTCTGTCCGCTCAAACAAGCGACAAGCAGTGTTGCCGCCCTTTTCAATTTACAATTTCTTGTTGTTGTTGAGTTTACATTTTTTTTGCTCCTCTACCAAGCCAACAACTTTGCTACTATTGCCACTTTGCAACATGATATGTTGCACACTCACAAGCGTGCACCAATACTCACTTAAAAACACACACACACACACACACTTGAAACCAGATCCCCGTCGCCATTACACTAACAGCCAGCAATAAGTCAACATGTCGATGATTTCCTGCAGCGACTGCTGGCGCTTTTGGGTGAGTTGCAGGTTGTTCTTGTTCTTGTTATGGTTATTGCTGTTGTTGCCAATGCTGTCATTACAGCCACATTTGGTAATTGCTATTATATTTGCTATATAGAATAGCAAAGATTTGAACGATTTTAAGCGCAAAAGTTGCATCAAGTAAAATTCAGTTTTCAAGAATACGCGCTGCTGCTTGAACTTTAAGGTGTTGGCGACAACACACAACGCGCGCAACTGCCATTACCACCAACCATGTCGACGCATAACTTTGGCTTTGGCTAAGTTATGTCAACGTTTAAAATGTGCAAAATTGGTCCTGTGGCGCTTTGCTAAATCTACAAACGCACTCGAAACGTCGAAGCAGCTGGCGTTGCAATGCCTTATGTTCATATGTGTGTGTGTATTTGTGTGAGTTTGTGTGAATAGAAACTTGGCAGGAATTATGTGAAAATCGTCGAATAATGCAACGGGGAACAATTGTACCCTGCTTAGGTGCAATATAAAAGGCATAAAAGGATAATAGCACACCAAATGCACGCACACACACACATACATATATATACACATATTCTTGTATGCGAATATTTGAAAATTCAATGGCACTACACGCAGCAAAAGTTATCTGTCATTTAACTCTTGCATTCGCTTCTTGAAGTACAATTTTCGAAAAGACTAAACGACAAAAGCGGCTCGTTCACAGCAGCTCATGTGGAAAAAATATAAGGGAGAGGGCTGGGTTGTGAACCAGGCTGGGGTGTGAACCATTGCCGTTTTTTCTTTCCCTAATTGACATATCGCCAATCTTTCAACTGTCAATTTTGTCTTATGATATGACTCTGCATTTGTGGTTACACCGAAGTACAAACACGTATTGCTTGTGGCAGCAATCGAGTTTGAAACAGGGTGCGGAAAAATTCGCTCGCGAACGATCGAAAATTCGATCTTCTCATATTAGCTCGTTTTGCGATTGTATTTTATCGCGAGAAATACTTGAGCAAACGAGCGGTTGCGAATGCATTGCCTACGTATTCGTTCGTGAGAGATCGTATGCAGCGAGTTTATGTATACACATTTCAAACGAACGAGCGTACGAAAGCGATCGGTCGTGGGAAGAACGCTGATGCAGAAAATCATTCGCAACCGCTCGTTTGCTCAAGTATTTATCGCGATAAAATACAATCGCAAAACGAGCTAATATGAGAAGATCGAATTTTCGATCGTTCGCGAGCGAATGTTTGATCGATCGCGAACGAATTTTTGTAAGGTTCGTCGGTAGAGCGTGGCTGCAAACAATCATTGAATTTAGTCTATTTTGCGATACATACGGACGAAGGACGATTTGTGAAATTATTTTCTTGTGCGTTTGCTTTTTTTATATCAATATGGGCAAAGTGTCAAATATTGACAAGACGAAACTTGTTACATATAATAAAGACACAGATTTTTCAAAGTGCATTTTGTGTGGAAAACAACTTAAAGGATACATATAAGGAAACATTAAAAGGCATTACGAGACCATATACAAACATAACACAAAGTTTTCTATTTTTTTGTTATAATTTTCCTAACAAAAGATCTTTAAAATCTACAAACTTCTATACATAAGTTTCCTTTAGGAAATAAACTTCAGTCAGTAGCAGCCGAGTATACTAGCAAACTGCCCAGACGAACGATCGCGATCGTTCAAAGATTCAATCTTCACAATACGAGTTACTGATTGAGTTTTACAACAAGCGCTCGCAACAAACGAACGATCGCGAGAGATCGAACTGACGACGCTTGCAGCGACATTTTCTCATTCGCGATTTTTCCGAACATTTATATTTCTCGTGAGAGATCGTAAATGCTTTTGCTCGCAGCGCAACTTTATCGCTCGCGAGAAATTAGAAGCACGCAGTTTTTGGTTGCGATTATTCGTGAGAAAGATCGTATTTTGATCGTTCTCCGCACCCTGGTTTGAAAGACATCGTGTTTGAAAATCGACTGCGAAAACTTGTTGGCTTTTTTTTAAAGTGCTATCCAAGAGACTGAGCTTATTGCAAAAAGTCTGTGTAATACATGTTTATTTAGTGTTTTGATTCTATTTTACGATGCAATATTTGTTTATGTCGAATTATGATTGGAAGTGTCGTTTATTTTAAAGTTTCCAAAATGGCATCGTGGTTGGGCTGTGAACCACTGAGGTGGCTGGGTTATGAACCACCTGTTTTTCGTACTGCATTTGTTCTAACACTGTCAAATATGGACGGATATATAAAAATAAAGTCATTTTATATAATTTCACTCGATTTCGTTGTGTTCACTTGAAGTGAGCCAATACGAGAACACGTTCGTATTTCACATGCAAACATTCCGACACAGATTAGGATGAAAATTTAAAAAATTGAGCAGTTTCATTCATTGCGATTTTTTGGCCTAAGAAGCGTCATTATAACTTTTTTTCACCTCTTGAGGCTTCCTGATTAAATAAATTCTCAATGTACTTAAAAATTATGGGTGTTTTCTTCGTATTTTCCGACTTTAATAGGGATTTTCCAGATGGTTCACAACCCAGCCACTTTTTTGAAAAAGCGAAAAATCACGTTCTCAGAAAATTGGACGTAGAGAGTTAAATTTCAATCAAAACGGTAATCTGTCTTCATAACAAAGTTGCGTTATATATTCACCTTTCCAACGGTATCTTCGATTTTTCGATATCTTTATTCTGTGAAAAGTTAGAGCCAAAAAAAAAAACCCGGTTCACACCCCAGCCCTCTCCCTTACATATATTGTAAAATATCATATTAGAAAAATATAAACAAACTTGAGTGATAGTACAGCACACATAACCTGAAAAAACAATTAAAACATTAAATTTTGTAGGTCACGCAGGTGGAAAAAAATTTAGAAACATTCAGCCCTGTTCCAGAATCCGAATCGGAATAGGATTCGAATCGAAATGAAATCCGATTCCGATTTGAAGAGGTGTTCTGCAATCCGAACGGAATTGTCACATTCGAAGTTTATTTCGAATCCGATTGTTAGCAAATTAACAAACCTTCAATCAGCTGTTTGCTTTTAACCCATTGCTGCCCAATGGGTAAAATTTTACCCATTAAAATTGATTTTTTTTTTAAATCACAAAAAAGTCAATGTTTGAGATCTCTCAAAACCATTGATAGGGATAGTTAGGGTAAAGATGAAACTACCTTAACCTAGTGAAGGTCACCCTAAAATTTCGGCATCTACCTAGAGTTACCAGACTCCAAATATCGTGAATTTTTCGAAGGTGGAAAATGTGGCGAAACGTAGTGGCCTTAGAACTTAACAAAAATCTGCCTCCTAACTCACCTGTAAAAAATACAACTTTCGTTCACGTGTTTAGCTGATCACTTCTCAAAGTATGGAAAAAAGTTACTATTGCTGCGTAATGGGTACAAAATACCTAATTAATATCTCAGCAACGTGCAGAGATATAAAGCTGAAATTTTGTTTCTGATCATTTTGGGTCACTTTTAGGTCGTGTATGAAATTTTATCAAAATCGTATGGGCGGAACTGGTACCGGGCAGCAATGGGTTAATGTTCAAATGAAAAAGGAAATCGTAAAATCTTGTAAGATTTTTTATTTTATTTAATGAGTTGGGTTATTTTATTGCCGGTATTGCTTGAGAACGAGCAGTCCGCCGTTGAAAAAGTAAAGCGCCGAATTTTGCGAGACCACAGCAATCCGATGGAATTGCCAGATTCTTCGTAACTAGTACAAGTCATTTCAGTTATGTTCCAAATTTCCTGTTTAAGGTTTATTGCTCAGTACCGCCTTAACAAAGCAGCATTCAACATGATCTTGACCGAAGTGAGACCTTTTCTTCGGCAATGTTCCATTCCGCCAGAATTGAAATTGGCGACGACTTTGCAATTTCTTGCCGAAGGGGGCTATCAACGATCGCGATCGGTCGAAAAAGCAACCGCCTTTTCCATTTCGGAAAGTGTGTGCTTCTTAAAAAGTCCACCGCCGGTCGCTAAAGCTTCTCTTCTAATAGGCGCCAGCTTCTTTCTTACTTCACTTTTCCAATCAACTCAACTCTATGATTGAAGAAAATTTTATAAAATGAATTAATTTAATTTACTTCTCACTTTTTTCCACCCCGTTACACTTTTTGTTGGTGGTCCTTGCCCGTTCAGCGACTTCGTTAAATGCTTCCATTTATTTTCAAATTCGACTTTGTCGCCTTTGCAGAAACCTTTCGCGACGTCCGCATTCTCCTCCATAAAATCCAAGCGCATTTTGCTCTGGTCAGCAGTCTTATGCTTTCCCGTGATTAAAAATTAATTTATTAGTTTTATTTAACACGACGTTTCATTTATTTGCTTACATTTTCGTTATTTGTTTTCGTTTTGCTGCTTTCCGATTTCAAATCCACCAGCTTTTTGTTTAGCGGATTATTTTCGACAAAAATTTCCGATAATAGGAGTGCAGAACACCAAACTTCCGATCCAAATTCGTTCGAACTTAATCGGATTTGAGAACTGTCGGAATCTAATCCATTTCCGATCCGATTCGGATTCTGGAACAGGGCTGATTGTATGAGAATTATATAAACAAAATTTGGTGATTTTTTCTTTTTTAAAAAAAAAAATTTTTTTATAAAAATTTGGTGATTTTTTCTTTTTTTAAATAAATTTTTTTGTATTAATTTTAATTAATTAATTTTTTTTTAATTAAAAAAATTGTTTGGGGTTATATTTACTTTTGAGTTCCACCAATGTTTCTGGTAATGCGTCTAAGTAATATAATATGTCTCAATCTCATCTAAATCGGATGACTATTTAAATAGAAAGTTATTAAGTTTTGTTTTTATTTACTCTATTAATTCTGCCAGATCGGGGATTAACTATTATGTACTAAAACGATGGTAAATGGTTACCTGTATTAATACCAGTTTTAAAAACTATAACAATCAAAATTGGCAGGGACCACTTTGCCCTTCCTTATCCGGCTATGGCCTTTAGCCGATACATGCAACCCAGTCGCAAGGGATTGAAGAGTCCGGGAGGTTTGCATCCGAGCCGGAGTTTTCATGTGCTGTTTTTATAAAAAAAACAGTCTTAAGGAGAAGGAATGAAAATATAATATTTTCTTTTCACGGCCCTTACCAAAAGAAGGAACTATTGAACTACTCTGTGACCGCCCTTGGAAATATAAAATTTAAATATTTACGAATTCGATTGAAGACACATTAGAATTGTGTTAAAATAAAAAAAAATTTATGCCATAACTTGGTTTAATATTTTTAAAAATCCCTACTCAACCACTAAATTAATTAGAAGAAAAAATGTTGAGTAGAAATTTTGAATAAAAATTTTGAATAGAAAATTTCTTGCAATGCATTGCGAAAATTCAAAATAAACTAAAACGCCAAAAAGAAGCAGCAAACGAACGAAAACCAAAATAACTTCTTGCACTTGCAGACACAATTTTCGGCTAAGGATGTCGTCGTCGCCACCGCTTATCGCACCAGCGTTAAGCGTTGAGCACCGTTGCCGCACCTGCACTCATCGAGACCAGCATTCGCTGCAACGCGAACATTTGTGCCGACGCAGAGCGATTATGTGGATTGGCGAAATGTTTGGCAACTGCCATTCGAATGCAGCTCGCCGGCACAATTTCGCAGCAATCGCCGCCGCCGCATGCCTAATGCGCTGCCGTTGCATGCGCATAAATTCGGCGTTTTCAACACTTTAATAGCTTCTCATAGAAGCCAACGACAAAAAAAAATTGCATACCAACAGAGTAGAGAAGAAAATAAACGCATTCCAAGAGGTTCGCGAGAGACCGAGGCGTCCTTTGTTGACAATTAAAGTTGAATTCGATTTGGCGCTCAGCAGCACTGCTGAAGTGCACTGCTGCCTCTTGGATGTTTTTGTTGTTTTTGTTAAAAACTTTAGTTTCACATTAAACTAAATGTGGCGAATGTGATTCGATGCAACTCGAAAATTTATTTTTCAACGTTTAAAGTCAGTTTTTTTAATAACTTTCTAACTGCTTGGTACAAGTTTATTGTTTAATGAATGCACAAAGTTGCCGTACTTTCGCACATATGACAGCTGAAAAGTTTCCCAGCAATTTTCGAATCGCTGCAGTTTTGCAGAGTTCGGCCCAAGTGTGATTATGAACGGCCAGTGAGTGGCTGACGGTTTGGCCGATGGTCGAGCAGTGCGTTAAATATGGCAAAAAGCCAAAGTGACAGCAATGCAAGATGGCAGCCCATCCGTTCAAAAGTGTTGTCGGCCACTTGAATGAGCTGTTGGAATATTAAGTAATTGAAGTGTTTCGAGTGGGAAGTTGGGAAGAGAAATTTTGCTGAGGCGTTGCAAACCGAGCAGGGAGACACAATCTGATGCGGCCACGCGTGAGCTATTAAGAATTTCCGGAATGTGCATTTCTACTCACAGAATGCATACAAATTTGTCGTTTTGTTGAATTCAGTGCATGTCGACGTCAAAAGTTTCGAAGGCAAGTTCTGAAAAGAGTCTCTGTGGAATTGCAAGTGCGGGCGGAAAATTAAAATTCAAATATTTTAGTAATATACAAATCCACATAAACTATGCCAAACCATTTATGTGGTACGAGTTTCCCTTGATATGGTATATAATACAAATATACATACAGTGGCTCAATCGCATAATCGGACAAGCTCCATTCCTTTGCTAAATGCGTGATTTGACCCCCGAAAAATTTGAATTTTATGTCAATATGCACCTCGTTCGCTTTGTTATTTTCCCATTTATCAAATTTATAAAAAAAATGCAATACTTTTCCAACTGCATAGCTAAGGTGCACACAAAACCAGTGAATTCAGCGTTTTCACCCCCAATCAAATAATCGGACAAATATTTCAACTTGTATATTTTTGCGATTTTTATTCCAATTAATATTTGGTAGCGTAACCTTTTGCGTCAATTACGGCTTTTAGGCGCCGTGGTATCGAGGCTACCAGGTTTTGGCAAAATTGTGGTTCAATATTTTGCCATTCTGTAAGCAGCGCATTTTTCAGCTGTTCTTCGGTTGTTGGCTTGGTTTTGTAGGCACGTCTTGCCAATTCTTCCCACACGTGCTCTATGATGTTCAAGTCCGGCGATTGGGCGGGGGTTTGTAACAGTTTGGGGCAGTTGTGGATTAGTCAGAGCCTTGCAACTTCCGAAGTGTGCTTGGGGTCGTTATCCTGGTAAAATGCGAAATTTCTGATGAGGCCTATTTTTTCTGCACTTTGCTTAAAATTTTCCTTCAAAATGTTAAGGTAGCCGAATTTGTCCATTTTCCCCTTAATAAACGCTAGGTTGCCCACTCCTGCAGCCGATACACAGCCCCAAACCATTACAGAACCCCCTCCGTGCTTTACGGTTGCTTGTGTGTTTTTTCGTTCAAATTCCGTGTTTGGTTTACGCCAAACATACGTTCGTCCATCCGAACCAAAAAGATTGAATTTGCTTTTGTCTGTGAAAAGGACCTTTAAATTAAGAAATTTGATTAGATCTATTTCGCAATATTTGCAAACAACGCAAACTTACCGTCTTCCAAAAATCACTCGGTTTGAGTAGGTATTCCTTGGCGAACGTTAGCCGGTTTTTCTTATTCTTCTGGCTAATAAATGGCTTTTTTCGGGCAGTACGACCATGGAAATCGTTACTACGTAATACTTTTCTTATAGTTTCGGCGCAAACTCTCTTTCCAAGGTTTTCCTCTGCAAAATTTCTTAGCTCTGGCGCACTAAGAAAAGGATTTTTTTTAATCTCCTTCGTAATTGCTCTCTCGTCGTGTTCATTGAGGATCTTTCCCTGCCCTTCTCTACTTTTATTTGCAAGGCGGAATTCCTGGACATATCGCTTTAATACGTCATGGACCGTAGAGCGCTTTCTTCCAACCTTTTCCGCGATTTCCCGTACGGAAAGACCCTCGCCATGTAATTTCACGATTTCGTGGCGCGTCTCAAAACTGGTCTGCTTTCCTTGAGGTGCCATTGCGTTAAAGATTGAAATAATTTTTTGACGTTTTCGAAATGAATATTTTTTCAATGATAACGGTGTTAAATAAAAAAAATATGACGTGTCCGATTATTTGATTGGGAGTGAAAATGCTGATTTCACTGGTTTTGTGTGCACCTTAGCTATGCAGTTGGAAAAGTATTGCATTTTTTTTATAAATTTGATAAATGGGAAAATAACAAAGCGAACGAGGTGCATATTGACATAAAATTCAAATTTTTCGGGGGTCAAATCACGCATTTAGCAAAGGAATGGAGCTTGTCCGATTATGCGATTGAGCCACTGTATATACATAACTGTAACGAAATTGCAATAACGAGGCTAAGACTTAGCTTTGTACAGATTTATGACAATTCCGAACGGTGACAATAAAACTTTTTCTTATGCAAATTTACTCGTATAGGTTTGTCATTTTCTGCTGAGAGGACAGACGCCAGAAAAAAAATTTGTAGTTCTATGCTTTGGTGTTGGCTACAGCGAAGACTCAAACCTGGCATTGAGCAAAGAGTGAGAACCGCGCTGCAAGGCGCCAACCAGCTGAGCCACAAAGGGATCTTTTTTGCGGAATAGAAACTGTTTAATCGTCAGCGGGATTAGATAAATCGATGGCTTAGTGGAATCGACAGATCACTGAAGAAACCCAGCACTTATTTAGTTACAAACAAAATGTGAATATTTCTTACTCCACCATCCCATTATAGCAAATAAGCAAGTAAAGTTTTCCGCCATGATTCTTTGCAATTCTTAGATTTAAAAATGTGAAATAATAGTGATTATTTGCTCCTGGAAAGAAAAGAAGCATCTTCAAATCTCTGCGCTGTAGCTGGCAACTTTGAGATTTTTGAAATAATAAGATAAGAGATAAGATAAGATAACTGCGGCACATGCTGGACATTATGGTCGATATTATCCACGAAGAAGACAAGACACAAGATGCGCTTTGAGTCGGACAACTCACTGGGATCATCACTGCACCTTGCACCCAGTACCACTGCACTGGGTCCTGGTCTCCCCGGGACACGAAGCTTTCAACCGAATGTAAAAATGTTCCAAAACTTACGACGAAAACTTTGATTACTTTATTCGTTACTTTTATTGAAACTTTAATGTTTAAATAATTATTTTTTTTAATTTGTTAATATTACCTACATTGCATAAAGAGACTAAAATATTTAAAAAATATAAAAGATATTAGGAAGATTCCAATGTCAAACCCCAAGAAAACTTACTTTCTAGTCAACTGCTTTAATAAACTATTGGAGATCCAATAATGACTCGATTAAAAAACAACAAAAACAATTAAAAACATTTCAGATCACCGTTTGGCTCTTCTTCTATATGCAACAATATATCTCCCATACTTGAACTGTGCCATGATCTATAAAGATGTGTGAAGAAACATGGAAGATGAAAGACTTTTCTTGTCACCATTCGACTTTCCAGAAATATATATACGACAGTATATCTCCCATACAAGAAGCTACATCCTTACTCGTATTGTGTTTGAAAAGTTGCGCCACAACAACATTTCTGTGGCCGTAAGGAATAACAGCCAAAGTCGAGTTAGGACAAAATTGAGTTATTACCACCATTGCATTCAAATGTACTACTACACAAAATTCGATGGCTTTTGCTCATCAAATGAATGTTTTACGCCCAAAAATCTAAAATTTATCTGGTTAAAGCTAAAGCAAAATCAAAAATTAAAAGTGCTCTCCTGAAAACTTCATAAAATCTACTTTGGCTGTTATTCCTTACGGCCACAGATTTGTTGCACCAAGGCAACGCTAAGCCCACTGGGCCGCAGACTGAACGACCGTAAGCTCAGAAATAAAGACACCACCGAGCGAAGAAACATAACACAACTATTTCATGTAATTTATGAAACACTTTACAGTGCACTGTTGCGTTAAACAACGCAACCACAACAACTATAAAAACAACAACAACAACCAGAAAAATATTCAAGCCATAAGTACAAACGTGTTTGTGGAAAACCAAAGCAGTGCACAACACACAATAACCGAGCAATATGTGACGATACGAAGGCCAACTGAGAGCGCCAATCTCTGTCTAAGTGTGTGTGTGTGTGTTGGCAAATGTGCGTTGCCGACATTTTAAATTGTAGACGCAATAAATTTCACACGGATAGTCCTGCAAAGGAGCACCAAACCCTTTGCTGCTGCTACTCGACGTTTTCGGTCCTTGCGGGCGAAATTGCTTTTGCCTGCCTCGGCAACTTACCTACAACAGCCTGGGCTGTCCGATAGCGAAGAAACAATGCCTCGCCGAGTATCTCGACATAGTTGCGTTTGTGTGTTTATGTGCGAAAGTGCAAACATGGCTTGGAATTATTTTTGTTCTTTTGTTTTTGCTAGCTGCTTGCTTTTCCCGCTTTCTTAAGACTTTGAAAAATAATGTTGAAATTTTTTTCACATCTTTTGCTTTTTCATTTCGCCCGGAAAGAGTCATTGAGATACTTTGCTGGCGGACACGGTAATAGATATGGCGAGCACGAAGCGCGTTTTATTGTCTGTCGCATTGTTGTTGGGGCGCTTGATTTTCTACTGATTCTTATTGTTGTTGTTGTGGTTGTTTTCGCCAGTGTTATTGAAGCATTTTAGCGGCATTAATGGCTCATAGGTTAAGCGAGAATGTAATTTGTCTGCGAGTCCTCCTGCTTCACCTTCGCCACAATCATTTTCACAGTCTCTTAGTTCGGTTTAGTCACTTCACTGCGCTTTCAATTAAATATGAAACATTTTTAATATTTGCACAAACCACAAAACTAATTAATAAATCAAATAAAGTACCAATTAAGGCTAATGATGCCAACATTTGGTCATCCGAATTGCAAGTTGTTCCAGGCCACTAAACGCCAAAAAATAATTCGGCAGCAAATTGAAAATTTTATAAATTTCTCGTTTGGCATGAAAGAGAAACTCAGTCAGTTTCAGAGCTAAAGTTCGACGTTATGCTGAAAATAATTTTACGCTTATTGTTACTCATTCGCTTGGAGGTAAATTATGTTAACATATTTTAAAATTAAAACATGTTGTGAAATTTCATCATAACACAAACTCAAACAAGAAAATATGAAAGGAAAAAATCGGTTTATTTAAAATTCTAACAAATTTGAAAATTATGCAAAAAATTCAAGCTTATAAAATCATTGCCAGATAAACCATACAAAATTAAAAATTAAATTAAAAAATTAAATTTAATAAAATTAAATCAAAAAAAGTTTATTAAAAAAATAATTTAAATTAAATTAATTTTGATTTCAAAATTAAAATATGATTTGAAATTGCATAATAACACAATATAAAAAAATAAAGGAAAAACGCGAAAACTTAAAATCGATTTATTTAAAATTTTTAAAAATCTTACAATGCTGAAATTTTCAGCTAAAAAAATAATTGTCAGATAAAGCATACAAAATATAAAAGTTGAATTTTGTTTATAAAAATGTTTGTCTCCAACCCTGTTTCGCTATAAATTCGCTATAAAACAGACTCAAGTTTTAAAAAGAATTTTTTTTAATTTTATATTTTCAAAAATTTTTTATTCATATTTAAACACTAAATAACTGAACTTTCACCACAGAGTATGCTGCTCGCCGTCCGCATCCATTGCAACCATCCGGAGCGCATACGCGAGGATCACATTCACTACTGCTGCAAGCACCCGGACGGCCACAACGACATCACCGAGAAGTGCGCACGCGAGACCGGCTTCAAGCTGCCCGCAGCCAACGAGGAGGCCGTCGAGGATGTCACCGTCGAGCAGGTGGCACACGGCATGTGCTGGGGTCAGTGTGTCTTCCGCGAGTATCGTTTTTTCAACTCGCAACACGAACTGGACATGGATGCCGTGCGGCGCCACTACAAGCTGGTGCACAAGGACGATCCGGAGTACGAGCGCGAAATGATCGCCGCCTTCAATCACTGCCATGGCAAAGGTGAGCACAAACCCTAATAACTGCATTACACAGCCGCACTGATCGCAAATATTCCCACAGCCGAAAAGGCCGCCGCGGAGTTCATACAGAAGCTGAGCGGCTTTGGCAGCGGAATGCAATGCGATCCCAAGCCCAGCGTCATCCTGGCCTGTGTCATACACTACTTCTTTCACAACTGCCCCAAGAATCGCTGGGCCAATACGCAAGAGTGCAGCGAAACGTTGGCCTTTGCGCGCCGCTGCAAGGACGCACTGGTGACGATGTGAGTGCGGCTGCAACTGGCCAACTGGCTGCGACGGCAAATTTATGCAGGCAATGAAAATTCCTAACGAAAATGTACTTATGCTCGTTGAATAAAAAAGCAGCACAACAAATACATCAAGAAGATGAAGAGGCAGAGAGGGGCAAAAGAAGACATACGCTCGAATTTATTTGATTAAAATTTCAATTTGCGAAATGTGCAGCAGCAGACATGCCGCATGCAATGCCGCTTCGCGCTGCCGGTTACAGCCATTACTCGCCAACTGAGTGTTGCATACTTTTGGGGAGCAAAAAAGATTACATTTGCAGCTAGGCGGCACTGGGCACAGGAGCTTAGGTCGTGAGGGGGATTGCTTAGTGGCGCTTAGACGATTTGTATAATATAAGTAATAAGATAATAAGTTGTCGGTCAATTTTGCTCGCTGGGTTTAATTAGGTTAGGGTAGATAAGGTCTTATTACACATTGCGAGATGGTAATGTCAGTCGGTAACAGTCTGAGATGTTATTACAACTGAGGCCCAGGAAGGCGACTTGACTGTCTGTAAGATTCCGTTCTTCTTAAGTCAATTAGAAAGTAAAAAAAAACAGCCAAAATACTTAACAGACCCTAAACAGTGATGCGGAGCCGGGAAACTCAAACATTTAAATAAGGGTTCAATTCTGGAAGAGCCTAAAAAAGACTTAGGTGCAGTTTATTAAAGTAGACCACAGTCTCTACTCTGTTCAGAAGTTTTATGTGATGCTTGAATTCAGTTTTTTCGAAAAGACTTTAGTCCACACTATTGGCTCATAGATGTCATGTGGGTCCTTATACAACAAACTCTTAGAGCTTTGTTGAAGCATTGTGGAATGGGGGAAAAATGTAACATTTCTACTGTTATTGAACACCAAAATGTTATACTTTCAAAAATCGTAAATCTTAATATGGCTTTGCTTCTACGAAATGACCAAATCGGCAAAGCCCAAAATCTAAAGCGACACAGCGTCCCCTTCCTGCACTCTTTCACGGTGCGCCTGACCAGCACCGCTTCACTCCCTGCACAAACAACAACTCAATCTATTCAAAACTCGTACACACAACACTTCTATCCAAATGTTTCACTACTGTTGTTGTTGTTGTTAGTTTTAGTGTTTCAGTGTTGTTGTTGTTGTCGTTGTTGGCAATACGACCAACATTTTTTATGTGATGTTGCTTTGCTTTATGTTTCCTTTTGCCACACAAATACACAAACACAGGGGGAGACCTTTGTGCCACTTCTCTCCGCTCCCCACTCAGACACCCGGCGGCCATTTGCGCTTTTGTCGGCACCAGCCGCTTGCAACTTGTTTATTTTTGTTATTCTATTAGTTGCTGTTGCTATTGTTGTTTCTTTTTGTTGTTGTTGTTGTTTGAGTGCTCACAGAATTATTGCCACTAAATGTGGAATTATTATGATTGCCAAACATGAAATTTATTTTGCCAAATATTCGTTTCCTTTTTTTTATTTTTCTTATTTTTATTTTTATTCGTTTGCTGTGTGCTTTATTTGCTCAATGTAAGCAATTTTGAATTTTTTTTTTAATTCTACTTCAATTGAATAACTACGCTCTTCTTCTTCTTCTTCTGTCTAGCCGCAGCCGCCCGAGGACGCGCTAAGTCGCTGCAGAACGTCGCCAGTCGCCTCGTCAGCTGCACTTTCATGTTGCCACTTTGCCCATTGCCACTTGCCACTTGCTGCAGCCATCTCGCTCAGCTGCTGCGGCTGACGTCCGTTGCAGCTGTTGCATTTCGCAGACGTTGCCATAATTTGCAAATCTCTTGCGGAATTCCTTTCGTCTTTAGTTCCGGACTGGCAAGAAAAAAGCAACTTGCAACTTTTCCATTGACACTTTTCTTTTCTTTGCTGGCACTTTCGTCGCTATTATTGTTGCTGTTTTATTGTTGTTGTTGAAGTTGTAGATTTGCGCCTTTGGCATTTTTTTTGTTTGTTTATTTGTTTTAATTTGCATTTGAGGCCATGTTTTTTCTTTTCTTGCAAAGTGAGTCAATTTATGAAGTGCTTTAGCGGAAGTTGAGCGCAGGGGCGCAACTGCGGCCATGTGTGTGGGCTGGAAATGCATTTTCATGGTTTCATGTTCGCACAGTGCACTTTGTCGTTGTTTATTCGTCACATATTTATGACTGCAATTTTTACGCGCCGTCCGTTTATGCCAAACGGCGGAACAGGAAAGCACACTCGCAGCGGAAGTAAATGGCGCTGAAAATTGCAACGGAGCGCATGTGATCCTAGATGTGTGTGTGTGTGTGTGAGAGAGAGCGCTGAAGGGGCTTGCAACAATTTAAGTGTATGTTTGTTTTACTTATGTTAGTAAACATTTTTTGATAAGGTTGTTGTTTTAATTTTTGGGTAAGGAAAACTGTCTATCTGGTATGAGTAAAGAACAACAATAGGTAGCGAAGTAGAATATCTAAAAAAAAAAAGAAATATCTAAATTGAAAGAAAACGTCAAAGTTATCTAAAGTTTTCTGCTTCTTCTTCCTTTACTATATTAAGATATACCATTAAAAAAACGTGTATACTTCTCTTCTTTAAACTTAAATATTCAGTTTATTAATTTTGTATTTTTCGTAAAACTTCAAACTATTTTAAGGACCAACAAAAAATGTATTGTAACGATAAGACAGTCTGTCGCTGTGCAAAGCAGCCGGTCGCTGTGCAAGGCGCCCTGTCGCTACGCGCCGTGCTATGAATGCTTTTACGGGCATACTTTTAGGCACGCACTTTAAAGTACAACGACTTGCTATAATTCGATCTGGCAATGAGGAAACGCGATAATAATGGAAACTTCTAGTGCAATTAGAATGTGCGGGACCGATCTGTGCGATAACCGGACAGGTATAAAAGGCAGCCGGGTACGGCACACCGAGTCAGTCTTGGTTTAGGCAAGTGAGGGTGCCACACGAAGTAATTAAGCAAATAATTAAGTCTAAAGACAGTAAAGTGTGAAATTTGTGGAATAAAGTGATTGTTGGTTTTATTGACTGCGTTTGAGAAATTAAGTGTTTTTTTTTATTTTAAATTGCACAATCCAGAAATACGCACAATCCAGCCCACTCGAACTAGTATTCGTAGTATTGGTGTCAGAAGTGGGATTGTGTTACTGAAGATAAAAAAAAATAGAAATAAATAAATAAAATTATAAAAGCGCAAACATGGTTAAATTCGAGCTGCTGAAGGTGGACCAGCTGAAGAAGGAGATGGTTGCATGGAATTTGCCGACTGCTGCGCTTGCGAGAGGCGTGTGAATCACGAGGCATCGATTGGGCTGCACACGAGTTCGGAACAAGGAACAAGAGGCATCGGCCAAGGTGGAGAAATCACCTGCGGGTGCTGCGTCGATGCAAAGTACGGCTGCAGCGGCCACCACAAGCAATGGACATGAGCCAGCTTATGGTTGCAATGAGAGGCATGTTTCAAGAAACTTCTGCGAAAATCGAGGCTTCAAACCGTGAAAATCGGGAAATGTCAGAGCAAATGGCAGCGAAACTCGAAACTACAAATCAGGAAATTTCGGCAAAACTGGAAGTTGTCTAGTAAGCTTCAGGAAAATTCTGTGCGCTTGGAGCAGAAAGTGGAGGAAATCTCAGACAGGATTAATGGGAAAGTCGAGCGCCTGGAGACGCGAGTAGAGCACTTGGTTAAACGAGTCGACGACCTGGATGGAATTGCACAATCCAGAGATACGTACCAGCCCACTAGAACTAGTATTCGTTACAGTATTCTTGAAACCACAGAAGGTTCAGACGTAAATAGCGAAAGGGTAAATTGCTGCATAAGTAGTGGAACAGCTGAGTCTTTCTTCTTCTAGATAATGCTGGATTTTTTTCTCTTACTCGTTCATATAAGTCATTAGAAAGAAAGCCCAAACTTCTATTGTAAGCTCTCTCTCTTACAATCTGTCTCTCTCCTTCTAGCTTTTTCAGCAGATAATGAGAAACTTCTTTTATTGCTTATGAAAAAAATTGCCAGTTAAAAACTTTAGTTGCAACTACATTAATTGTAATGACACTGGTTTTGTTAAACTTTCTTAGCTTTTTCCAGCTTTTCCCCCCACCTATTTACTCTCTTTTGAAACTTGTTTTGTTGCATCTTTTTTCAAGAAATTTTAATGAAAACGCAAAGCACTTTGTCGATTTTTCACAAACAACAATCAAACGAAACTGTGCATATTGCTACAGTTCCGGGTCCAATTCGAATTCTGTGACACCGAAAAGTTTCAAATGCAAATTGCAATTTTCGGCAATGTTGTTGCCAGTTTCGCTGTCACCATTGGCTGCGCTTCAATAGCCAACAACAACAACAACAATGCCGCAACAACTTGTGCCGAGTGCAGTGGATCAAGTGGTCCATTGCGCTATTCGTTCTTATTATTGTTGTTGCTATTGTGAAAATTTTATATTGCAATTGAAGTTTTTCGTCAGCCAATGCCGCATAGAGAAAACTTTCTTTAGAAATGGCAAACAAGCGAAAATTAAACTCATCGCTGCAACATGCCGAGCCAACTGCAGTTGAAAATTTTCCAGTTGACTGTTTTAACAAGAAGTTTTGCGAAATTTGCACAACTGCTCGTTGTGCCAAAACAGGCGACTTGGTGTCATTTGCCATTAATGCAGTCGACATTGCAGCGCCGCAAAATTGTCTGCACGCATTTAATTGGCCAAGAATTACCACATAAAATCAACCAAAAACCAACAAACAGCTGAACGAAATGGAAACCAACGACAAATCAACTCGGAGGTGAGGCAAACTTTCGAGCTGAGCTGTTGTCATTTTTTGCGCTGCTGTTGACACTTGTAAACTTTTTCTATTCAATGTTGCAGTGCAAAGTGGACGACAACCGCAAATTGTTAAATATTTTTTGTTTTATATATTTTTGTACTTTTCATAAATTTTGCAGCAAGTGAAACTGCAACAACAATTGTGCACTCATCATTTTCCATGTCTCGACGCCATTAGGTTTTGGCTTGTGACCAACAATAGCAACAACAAGTGCCACAACAACAGCACAACAGAGAAACTGCATCTGTCCGCTTTGCTGTGAATTGTTTTCGCTCAAATCATTTTCATTTATTTATTCATTTGTTTGCAGCAGTTGAAGTGAATTCAAACGAGAATGCAAAATAAATTGAATGAATGACTGCAGCCAACAGTCGTCGGAGCCGCTCGCCCTTCACTCTGTGCGCTTTCAAATGTCAGCAGTCTCGTTGTGCGTTGGCGAAAATTTGTGCTGAATGCCTTTCAGCGTCGAACTTTTCAGCGGCATTGCATTCTCCTTCTACTTCTGTGTTGCATCTTCATCTCGACTAACTTTGAGTTGCTGCAGTTGTGCAACGACATTCCGCACCAATTTGCCAAACTTGCAAATAGCAAAGACTTGGCCCATGCGCCGTAATGTATGCTATGAACATTTTATATTTATTTACTTTCATTTATTCGCCATTATTCGTGCCATTAACATCAATTCGCTGGCATTTATCATTACAAAATCGCGTCATAGTCTGCTGCTCCTGCGTGTTATACAGGACACCCTTTATATGGTCGTGAGCGCATCCTTGCACTTCTTGCTGAACTCCAATGTCAGCTTGCACTCCTCCGTCTTGGACCAGCGCGTCTCCGGACAGTTGTGGAAGAACTCGCGCACCACACACGCCCAAATCACACTTGGCTTCGGATCGCAGAATTGCCTTGACAGATCCTTGAAGATCGGACTCGACAGGAACTTGGCCGTATTCTCCTCAGCTGTGCACAAACAAAGGAAAATACAAATTAGCGGCCCACCCTCACACACAACCTTCGCCCGCCGCACACTCACTCTTGCCGTGACAGTGATCGAAGGCATTGATCATCTCCTTTGCATACTCGGCATCGTCCTTGTACGCTGCCGTGTAGTGCTTGCGCACAGCGTCCATGTCCAGCTGATCGTCTTTCATGAACTTCAGCTTATTGAAGACGCACTTGCCGAAGCAGGTGCCCGCAATGGCGCGATCGGCCGTTATGTCGACCATTGCCTCCTCGTTGGCGCTGGGCAGCTTGAAGCCGGTCTCCTTCGAGCAGGCGTCCATGATGTCGTTGTGACCGTCGGGATGCTTGCAGCAGTAGTGGAT
Source organism: Melieria omissa (assembly GCA_963971225.1). NCBI lineage: Eukaryota > Metazoa > Arthropoda > Insecta > Diptera > Ulidiidae > Melieria > Melieria omissa. The sequence continues at coordinate 8,487,791 of OZ020269.1, read as the reverse complement.
GTGATCCTCGTTGATCGAATCCGTGTTCTCGCACTCGATTTTGATGGCCGCAACAAACTGGAGAGCAGCACATGTGCGGTTAAAATATATGAAAATTATGGGAGCTTATTGGAAACCTACTGCAACAGCAACGGCCAGCAGGGCCAATAGAGATGCCAAGTACTTCATGGTGCGGCTGTCTTGTCTGGATGTGCAAAGTGTACAATTTACTCTGCGCTTCTTGCTTGCACTCGAATTTATAGCAAATTCCGTAATGGATCGAGTGGATTTTGGGCTGTTTTTGTTTTAGTTGTTAAATGAAGCGCATGAATTGATGAGTGTGGAAAATTTTTACAGTCACGTCTAATTAGATTTGCAGATAAACAGGGCCTGAAACCTGAAAATGGTGAAGGGGCAATGAATTTATTTAAAATGAAACGTAATGAAATAAATTGAACAATGCGGTTCAAGCTGAAGTTTGCAATGCGTAAATGGGCAGTTTTTATATGAAAACAAACTCAAACTCGATTGATTGACTGGTAATTGATTGAACGCTTGATCTGGCTGACGGATCTAACTTTAGCTGATTCGCACAAAAACATTCGAAATAATTTGAATTTCAAAATAACCCTTCAAGACACCAAATCTCCAGTCATCTCACACTGTGTAAAATAACACAAAAATAGTTTTATGGTGTTGAAATTATTTTATAATTTAAAAACTAATTTTTACACCAATCTTCCAAATTTCGATTACAAACGTATTTAATGCAAAATCGATATAATTTGAATTTCAAAATAATCCTTAACCCTAGTGTGGGTGCCGAAAAACCACACTCTTACCCATGTGATGGGGTACCCCAGTACAAATTGTACGAAAATGTCTCACTTTTTATTTGCACTGTAAGACATTTTACCGTTTTTGTTAAGTTTTAAAGTTGTCTTTCGACCGGTTCAATAAATGTTTACGTTTTAAAGTTTTCGATAACGATGCTAGCCGACCTTTACGACCCCAAACAAATAAAGCGGCTGCCATTTTTTGTAGATAAAATTGTTCTATTACAAATTATTTGCTTTAGAAAGTTTTACTTACAAGAAATATCTAAGAAATCTATGAAACTCCATAAAAAATGTGTCTGGTTATCCGGGTTCGCCAGCAACTAAATGGAATCAAACACTCGAAAATAAAGACATAATACCATTTTGGAAGTTGTCATGAAGTTTCACCTTTCTAGGTTATCCGCAAGTATGTAAAATTTCAGTATCAAAGTTATTTGGGTACCCGGGTACCCCATCACACACATAAGGGTTAGAGAGCCCGAACCCAGCCATTTCACACTGTCTAAAATAACACAAAAAGAGTTTTATAAATTCTCTGAATTTTATAAATTTTCTGATTTTTTAATTCTCAAAAAAAAACTTATTTTTACACTAATCTTCCAAATTTCAATTACAAAAAATTTCAAAATCTGTTGTTTTTGCATTCATTTTCAAATTTAAATATTTTACACTAATCTACCAAATTTCAATTACAAAAGTACTTAATGCCATAATCCGTTTATCTACCACGAATTTTGTTGTTGTTAACTGAAGTTTTCGTTCCGCTAAATTTGCGCTTCAACACATCAAACAAAACATTGACAACAGTTAATTTCATTAGGAACACAACCAAATGTTTAGTTTTTCTCCATCGGTTCCGCACACCTGTGACGCAGACTTTTGCTGCCCAAATTAAACTATAAAGTTTTCGCAGCCCCAGCACCTCGCGACATTTGAGCACAAACCACAAGTGACCACATACCACACGAAGGATGAGACGAATGAGCAACAACAATAACTGCGGAAAGCATCAAATGCTGCTCGTTCTAGTTTTGCTGGTTTGCGTAAGTCGGACCCAGCAATTCTTCCCGTTTTTTTTTTTGAGCGTCCACTTTCGACTTTGCAGTGCTTGGCCGTTGATGGCAGTGACGACGTGGAGGAGGCAACTGCAGCGGAAACGGTGCCTGTCAACGACGTGGACACGCTGACCGAGGCAAAGTGTCTCAAAAAGGTGGGTGCGCCTTTAGCTTCGGCTCTTCGGGTCTCAATGCAGATTACGAACTGTGAATTGAAATTGAAAATTGAAAACTTTGATAGCGCAAAGGATGCTGCGAAGAACTGTACCTGGGCAACGAGGAGACACTCAACAAGTGCTTTGTGCTGCATCAGGGCAAGCTGCCGCCGGAGGGCGACAACGATCCGTCCAAATTGATGAAATTCATGTCGGTATGATGCGCGTACGAACACTGGCGAGTTGTTCTTCATTTGCCTCTTTTGCAGTGCTTCGTCGAGTGCTTGTATAAGCAGAAGAAGTACCTGGGCAAGGGCGATTCCATCAACATGAAAATGGTGCGCAAGGACGCGGAGAAGACGTTGGCCGAGCGCCCCAAAGAAAAGGACTACTACATCGAAGTGTTCGACTATTGTCGCAAAGATGGTAAGAGTGGCATTGACATTTCGATTGACATGCCTACTAACAAATGTGTTGGGCCCTTCCGTAGCCTCAAAAATGTACAGCTTAATAAAGGGCAATCCGGCGGCGAGGGCTTTGCTGAAGGATACCTGCCGGCCGTACTTTATGTTCGTCTTTTTGTGCCAGGCAGAATATCACAAGAAGAACCGTTGCCCCTATTTCCGCTGGGAGGGCAAACGCAAAACCGCTGCCGAGAGTGAATGCAACGAGGCGAAAGAGAAATGCTACGAAATCGACGGTATCGAACCGCACTGAATCGGAATCACCGAACGCAAAATGCTTTACTCACATAAAGATTTATAATAAATGTGTATAATACTGTGTAGTGTTTTGGATGGTTTGCAGATAATTTCACTGGGTCTTGTTCTTTAGGTAGTGGGTCCCAATACTACGCCGTCTCCGCACCCTGGTGTCAAGATTCCTGGCAGACTTGGCTTGCGCGGCAAATGTTGGAATTAGGGATCTACTCTCCTGCATCAAGAGGTCGAACTGGTTTGCCCCGAACTGAGAACCATTGGGTAGCTCCAGAATATTCTAAGAAGGGATTCACAATGATTCATTTTGGCCTCCGAGTGGAAGTGCGTCCTTTGTGTCGCGCACAGCCTCGAGTGTCGCTTAAGAAAGAAATCGCTGTTAGTATTAAACATTTTATTCACCGTATCGAGACACAATATCGATATCTATCTGAATCGAGCAATGACGAAATTTGAACCATTTTGCCATTTGCCACTTTTGCTGTTCTTGCCATTTCACTCCACAGTGACCGAAAGCCCAGCTTAAAGAATTCGTCGTTTGAAAATATATCTTTACATGATGAGAGCTAAACCGCGACTCAAGCGTACAACACTTTGGCCAAAGAAGCTTATCCCTGAGTCACAGTACACTTGCATCAGATACCGAGCATGTTAATAGCGAAAAGTCTCCAACACTCAACTGTGATTTGCATTAACATCTGCTTAATACATACATATAGTACATAAAAAAATCTCCCTGTTGTCGAGTTCAATGGAACACTCTGCAGTCTGTATTTGAAACCCCTTATAGTTTTCTCACCACATTTGTACTTTTCAATTTTCAGTTTCAATTTAATTGTCTTGCACAACAAATCGTAATTTTCTTGCGTCTCCGGAAAAACGAACAAGATCCAAAATGGAAGACAAGAACTTGTTCAACATATCGGGTGTTAGTCACATTGAAAAGGACTTTGAGCTTGTGAAGGCCTTGATGGTATCGCAGAAGAGCAATTACTTCGGGCCGCCACCACGTCAGATCCACTACGCCAAAGACTTCTTTCGCGGATACGCGACACATCGCATGATTGTGCGCGAATTCGAGGGCGCCGTCCGATGCATCGGCTACGCCCAATTCATGCACTACCCGCTGATCGAGGCGCTGCCGAAGGACAGCTGGCTGGTCTGGCTGTATCATCACTTTTGGTGAGCGGCGCGCTACTCGTCTAGCTACAGGCACCCAACTGAACTCTGCACCCTATTAATGGTCCCGCAGCCCTCCGAATGTCACACAGATGACACAATGCAACACGCTCTTTCTGAATCGGTTCATCTACAGCCATGAGCACAATCCGCAGTTGTTGTTGAGCGTTCTCACCGAGCTGTTTGCGCGCGAGCCGAAGGTGCGCTTTGTCGCCGTGGTCCAAATGCCCGAAAATAAGTTGACTCCCGGTGTGTGCTCGTAAGCGTATTTGATGCTCTATTCGTCACTCATTGTTTAATTTAGATGCACACGATGCGCCCAGGTATGACTGCCTGGAGCCGTACTCGAAAATCATTTATCCGCGTGAGTTCAGCGTCCGGCAGTGCAATAACACGCAGCGAATCTTTGTCATTTATCGCGATACCGTCGTCGAGAAGATGCGCTACCGCAGAGCCTTGTAAGTTGACCGTGATCGATTGCAATGCCTTTTCTGCTTCTCTCTCTTCTTTTCGCTATTTTACTCACCGCTCGCTCGCCCGCACGTTGGCTTTCTCGTCGCAGAGCCGAAGACAACGATGACATCGTCGAGGTGGTCGACTTTGACCGCCCCGACTTGCGCGAGGAATACGGCGATTATTACATTGCCGAAGAGCTGCTCAACGACGACAGAGACGATCACAACGTCTTCATAGTCACCGAAGTATTTATTGCCGCTTAAGCGCTAAATTATACATTGAATGCTTTTCGCGTTGTTGCCGCTGATCAACAGATCAATCACCTGACGATTGGCTTCATTTGGCTAAACGATGCCGTGGACATCATGATGCTAGTGCGGAATTTCCACCTGGAGTCCTTCGGTAATCTCATCAAGCACAGCTACAACGAGAACACCATGCAGAAGCGTCTCCGAGTGATGTTAGTTGTACTCTCGATACTTTTTGTCAGCCAATGGCTGATAAGCGTTTGTGTGTGTTTCACTTGGCAGTGGCATGGAGAGGAAACCCAATTTTAAGCTCTTTACGCAAGATGCCATACAGGACATTTTAGGTGAAGCCTTCATGAGAACAGCTGAAACGGACAGAGCGAGTGCGTGCAGGTATCCATAGGCCAAAAGACTCGTATCAACGATATGTTGTAAACAATCAAACCCTTGAATAGCCTGTATTCGAGGGGCAGTACTGCCATGGAAGGCCATCTGCGCGTCACATCCCACGACGGTCTTATACATACGAGCAATGAAGAGTTCTTCCTACGCGAGGAATTTTTGCGCAAAGTACAAAAACTCGAAGAAAGTAAAGATGCTCTCTTCGTTTGATCTATGGATATTGCATTTTTAACGCACATGTTTCAGGGCTGCGCAACGGCGACTACTATCACGTGCGGTTCAAGAAGAGTCTGCGCATTCTCTACAACGTGCCCGACGAGTGCATTGCGCCGAACGAAAGCTTATATCCGCCGGACGCGAACCCGAACGTCTTCGCAGTGCAACTCTTCGGCATTAACATAGAGAACGACGTACGCCGTCTGTTTCGCTTCTTGGCCACCGCCTTTGCGGCCTTTCCCGACCGCGACTACTGCATCATTTCAATACCGAAATCGGCGCCTATAACGCGCTGCTTGTACGAGATACTCAAATGTTTTATGGTGAGTGCGATAGCTTCCGCCCCAATTGCAATAATATTATGATTTGGTCATATTGTTCCGTCGATGAACAGCCCGTTGTGCCGCGCCCGAAAGGTGTACTAACCGACCGACTCTACATCACGCACCGCAGCTCCATCTACGGCGAGATCACCGTTCACCCGGTGCGCGTCGAAGACGCCGACTACGTGGAATCGATGCTGATGGCCGACAAGCGTGCGATAAATCGACGCGCTTCGCACTACTCCGTGAACGCGCAGTCCTCCCATGCAGTCGTCGATGTGCCGCCGGAAATGCTGGCCGAGGCCGAGATGGTGCGCGAGATCTTGGAGGACGTCCTCTACAATCCAGACACCGAATTCACCTTCATGACCATACGTTGCGGCAACTCACTGCGACCCATCGACGAGAACACCATCATCGGATATTGCATTTTGCGGTGAATCGCGTGCTCCCTAACCCAATCTAACCTAACCGAACATTGATGCTTCTTGCAGGCGCTTTACGAATGTGCACAAGCTGTGGCACTTCTTTGAACTCACCAAAGTTGAATCATATATGGCAGTTCGGACCGCGGAAGTGATCGTATTAAAGGTGCATCCACTCTACACCTACCACTCGGACCTAATGTTTCGTGAGATAGCGCGCATTTCTGGCTACTGGCAGTTTTACTACATAGTGCCCACCTATGTGAGTCGTCCGCTTCTCAGCGGCACTTTCAACTTTCTACTACACTAATCTAATCAACGTCTTGACAGAGCTTCCGAAAACCATTCACCAACGACTTGGCCGGCCACATGGAACCGATCGAACCGCGCTACATACGCCTCTTCCACCGGGCACCACAGCAGGAGGACGTCATCAGCCGCACCCCCAGCCTGGTCCCATCCATTAATTTCGACACCAGCACCTACGCCGTCTACTACCACAACCTCAAGCCGTCCCGCTTCTTCGGCAACAAGAATCAACTCGTCTTGTACGGCTTCAGCGAAATGTCCAAAGCCTTCCTGCGTTTGCTCATCTTTAACTTCAACACATGCGGGTAGCCAGCCGAAATCTCGTTCGCTCTTTCGTTTCTTACGCCACCTGCCGTTCACAGTGAGAAAAACAGCTTTAACTGCCTGCCTCATCCGAATATCATCGTCGTCACGAAGCCGGGCATCGTCGAGGCCGAATACGACAGCCATCTCTTGTGCGACACATGCAAGGTTCAGCGCGCCTGCTGGCTCAACTTCCAAAATTGCAACAACTACATACGCGACACGATCCGGCGCGTAGAGCTGCGCAAGTGGGTCAACTTTATCAGTGGCAACGTGGTGATGATCGACAGGTGCCCGCTGCCGCGCTTGTGCTATGATTGTGGTCGTGATTTAAGACGTCGCTGTTTTCAGGGAAGCCAAGCTGTTGAAAATGGACAACGATTGCGAGATATACTACGACAAACTTCTGCTGGCCCGGACCACCGATTTCGGCGTGCCGACCGGCATCAGCGGATATGAATTGCCGCCCAACTACTGCAATGTCAACAATCGGCTGGACAAGATTCTGCTCTACCACAAGATCAAATTGCTGAAGGAGCGAATAAACAACAACAACGACATCAGTATCGTCGTCTATGGCTCGCACCTGCGCGCCTACGAGTTCATCCACTTCTTGCTGCAGCACGGCATCGAAGCCAAGTTCATTAAGATGGTGCTTCCGTTCGCACCGACCGAGCGCGATCTGCACGTGCGCTTTAACATAACTACCGCTGACCTTAAGGTCGAGGAAATACTTCAGGAGATGGTCGAGGACTTGGGCGTGACCGTGTACGAGCGCATGACCCTAAAGAACTGGATCACCTACACCAACGAAGTCCACATGTCGCACGCGGTCTTCGAGGCCTTTCCCGACCTCGAAGAAGTCGTCCTCGAGTGTGATCTCTTTGTCAGCTACTTCGAGCGCAACATCGAAGAACGCGTTCTGGACCGTGAGTAGCTGCTCAATCGGCAGTTGTACTCGACGCACAAACAATGTGTTTCTCTGCAGTTTACAGACGCTCCGGGATAAACATTGAAAACAATTTCATTATGGTCGATGAGAACTTTTGCACCAACGATCCCTCGATCTACGCGATGGGGCGTTGCGCGGAGCCCACTGTTTTGCCCAATCATCAATACACATTCGTAGCGCCACAGGAGCGAGCGCAAAAGGTGACAATGGCTAGGCAACTATAGGGTCAAGCCGAGATTAAAGTGAGGTTAAATTAGCCAATCAACACTTTTCAATATTAGTTTTGTCTATGGAAAAGATGGTCCTTTATCTCATTTTAAACTGGAAAAAAAACTGGTGCATACATAGAATACAGTTATAGCGTGATTACCAACATGGTGGGACCAGAATCCATTCCGATTGATTGAGGTTATGTGGGTTTTTAGACGAATTGTGTTTCCCTTTAATGTTCAAAGGTAATGAAATGAAAGCAAAAAATTTTTTTCCGGATAAAAGAGGTAGTCACGATTAGTAGACATAAAATATACTATTCTACAGCGCTCCCGGATAATCAAGGAAATTAAATTGTCATTGCCAGAAGCAATAGAAACCCTCTTAAATATTATATTGATTTACAGATTGGGATTTAACGTCCCAAGCTGATCGAAAAGGTTAAGCACTTTTTTGGTACCCATTGGTTAGCACATTTTAAGTGAAAATCAGAGAGCAGGGACAGAGAACCGAACGAAAAAGTGATCTTCAATGAAAAACCCCACAATGAAAATAGTAGGTCTCTTCCATCTGATTTGCCAACAAACTTTCATTTGCTATACTTTTCCCTTTTATTGGATATATCTTCTGAATGCTTGTAGATGTTTGGACATTTTGCAGATAATGCGCATTCTCAAGCTGGATCTGAACCAACGCATCAATGCGGAGGAGAAATTTTCGCTGCCGTCCTTCTTTCAGGCTCAACTACCCATGAGATATTTTATCACCAAGGTGACATTGCCCAAACGCTACTTGGCCAATCACCTGGGCAACGACTATGGTCACTCGCTGGTCACGTACGATGGCAACTTCTCGCGAGTGCGCCTCAACGAACACGGCGTCATCGAGGAGATTGTGTGCGTCACCAGAAAGGTATCAGCGACCCGCTTTATTCAATTTCTTTCACTCGACTCTGCCACTTTTCCAAATAGTATGTAAATTTCGACCACCTGCAATCGTTCGTGGGCAAGCACGAGACGATGCTGAACGATTTGCACGCACGCTGGTACCTGGGTGAGATCAGGAGCTTTGTCGACTACTTCCAAGAGCCCTGGACCGAGCTGATCATGCATAGTCGCTTTAACGAACTGCGAGAACGTGTTAGTTCAATGTGTCAGGAGACGGCCAACGATATCTGGAAGGATGTGAGTACTGACTTGTGGCAACTCGGCTGATTTGCACTTATGCGTGTACATATTTTTCACACATTCCGCAGCACCCCAACATAGATCGCAAACAGCGCAAAGAATACATGAAGACCCACCTGAACAATGTGGGCACCACGAACGACATCGAAAAATTTTTGCTCGAATATCTGCGCAAACATCGCGACGATTTCATACATCCATTTCTGCTGCCCGAAGATTTTCAGACAAATCATTGAACGCACCATAGCACTCTATATATATTTGTTGTTTATTATTATTCCGTATATATATTTCATTGCGCTGAGCAACAATTTGTCGCCTCTCGACTCGGAGAAAATTAAAAATTTCGTTTCTATTTTTATTTATATGTTCATTATGTCCGTTATTGCAGTCGCTATTGTTTTTGTTGTTGCAAAAATTGTTTACTCAGAGCAAGAAAACTGAATAGTCCAGACACACTCGAGTACATCGAAGAGATTTGGCGCGCGCCTACTCCTTCCACACGCATTGCCTCAGGAACTGCCTGGCCTGCGCACAGTTGGCGTTGTCGATGCCGCCGTTCGCCGGGCAGCTGCTGCTGCGTGCGGTGCCGCTGCAGCCGAGCGCCTTCTGAGCGACAACGTTGTACTTGTGCGGCGTCACCTGCTGGTGCCAGAGCTTCTGGAATTGCAACAGATTTCGCTTGACTATCGATCGGCACTTGCGCAGCGACTCCAGTAGCGCCTCCACATAGATCGAATCGTTGGCGTAGAGCGATAGCAGAACGCCGCGAATGCTCTCCAATTCGTGCGGGCTCTGCTTGGGCGTCAGGTGGGTTTCGGTCAAAATGCAGTCGGCCAGGCGCTGCACAAAATATTATTAGAACTTTTAGTGGCGCAGGTTTTCACACTTACAGCGGTCGCTTCGGTGCCCAGTGGCTTTTGGTCGTCGATGCCCAGACGCTTGAAGCATTGCGACATCACGTCTGCTCCGCTATTCAGGCAACAAACTGTCGGATTCTAATATGCGCACAAGATTCAACTTTGTTAAAAACTCCACTTTCCATGCATCAGTTTGAATTTTGTTTTTGCTTAATTTTTAACTGAACTTACCAGACTTATTCTCGGCGGATGCTGGCAATCAATTGCAGCCATTGTTCCGCTGCACTGCAAAAAGGAAACGAAAATTATTTCCAAATAAGCGAAGCATTCTTGCTGCAACTGCAACTCACACTTTGCACTGCAAACAGCAGCAGCCAGCACACCAAAACGGGGTTTTTGTACATTTTACTTCACTAATTTATGTGGCGCCTGCGCAATTTTCCCAACAATACTGAATGAATTTCGCTGTCCAAGCACTTTTCACTGGTCAAGAACCGCAAACCGCGTCAACGCTGTTGCACTGAGTTAAGCTCACTAAAAGTGCAACAATTCAGAAATTCATTCATGCGAAAATTCAGAAATTAAGACAATATTATTGAAGTCTAAAAACGAAAGCTGCTACAAAAAAAAAAAAAAAAATATTGAAATAAAAAGCAAATTTAAGAAAACATACAAAATTATAGGAAATTATAGGAAAATTTTAAAAGTAGTAATGCACCTAGATAAGGTTGGGTTAGGGTATGTCAGGTCAAATAAGGTTTGGTTAGAAAAGGTCCCGTTTGTTTTGGTTAGATTTGGTTTAGTGTGTTAGGTTAGGTTTAGTTTGAAACCAACGAAGGTATTGCGGAACGATGAAGCTGTCCGTACGGCTCTTTGGAGGCTCCGTAGAGGATCTTTGAGTCGAAGACTACGTCGGATCTCTATGTGCTTAAATCTAGTTTTCTGCATTGTAGTAATGTCAAATGCGTTCACAAAAGTCACAAACCACCAAAACCAGTGAAACACTCAGGCATATCCCTTAACTCGGCGAACCATTGCGCGCACTTAATTAATATTTTATTGTTTTTCTTGTTGATTACAAATTGTTACAAATAATTGTGCACATGCATTTGAAATGGCAAATTATGATGCAGAAAATGTGTCAGTCTTAAATCTAAATAATGCAAACATGTTCAGCACATCGTCAGCGTCGGCCGCTTGGCGAGGCGCCGAACGCGCACTGCGTCACAAACTGCTTGGCCAGCGCACAGTCGGCGTTCTCGGTCCAGCGGTGCGCCGGACAGTTCTTGAAGTACTCCATGTAGGTGCAGCCGAGCAATATGCCAGAGAAGGGGCTGCAGCCGCGCTGCACCGTCGCCGAGGCGAACCACGACCGAGTCAGCGCCTGCATGTTGCGCTGCGCAATCGGCTGGCACTTGCGAAACGATTCCAGCATTGTGTCAACGTAAACCGAATCGTTGGCGAAACGCGACTGCAGATCACTGCGAATGGTATCAAAGTTGAGCTGTTGCGGCTGTGGCATGTATTTTGATTCGGTCAAGATGCACTCGGCCAGACACTGCAACAATAGTCGAATTGAGTTTTTATTTTTAAAAAATAATTAACTATATTTAATTTGATTTTTTAAATTTAATATTTTTTACTTTTTCCTAATTCGATTCTAAAATATATTAGTTATATTTTTTATATTATTTATATATTTATATATATTTATTTTATTTATTTATATATATTTATATTTATATATATTTAGTTATATTTTTATTTCATTACTTTTTATCTGTCTCGATTTGTTCGTTGTCGCACTTACCGTAGCCGTTTCAGTGGTGGGTGGTGCATCCGTTGGTTGGCCGGTGATGCCAAGACGTTTGGCGCAATTTTCGGTGACAACATCACGTCCGCCATCCTGACAGCAGAGCGCCGGATCCTAATAAAAAACGTACATACAGCAAATATTCAAAAACTCCAAGTGGCAATGAGTGAGTTCGTGTCTCGAGTCTTTCGTTTTGACTCCGAGATCCTTTTCATGCACTAAACAATTCGAATGTATTTATTTACTTATCGCCAAAACTTACCACCAACTGTGGCGGATGCTGACAGTCAATAGCCACTGCTGCCCCGCTGCACTGCAACAAAAAAAAGGACAGTTATTTTCGCCAAAGCGTTTTTGATTCAACTGCAACTCACACTCTGCATGGCAACTAGCAGCAAGCAGCACACCAACATGTAATTTTTATACATTTTCTTCACTTTTACTGATGTGTGCAATAGCGATGGAATTTTGCCACCAATGCAGCACAACTTTTCACTGACAAATAATCAAAAGCGCCACCAACGCTGCCGCTTTTATAGTTGAACACACAAAAAATTATTCAAAAATCCCCCAACAAATCGTAATTGCCAGCTTTGTGTTGTTTATTTGTTTGTTATGATTTTCACTATTTACAGCAAGAATTACAGCGCAATTTGGTCGGTGACAAGAAATGAAATCGGAATGAATTTGACATGCTGCATGTAGGGAATTTTATATGCCGCCTGAGTTTGCCAGCAAATGGTAAACTATTGGAAAAAACAAACGCACAGCTGAAAAAATATTAAAATGAAAAAATATGAAAATTAAATTGACTGAAAATAACTCTGCGACGATTAGTCATCGTGGTGCAGCGCACTCGGCGATTAGATGCGTCAACCACGCATGACCAACGACCAACATTGGAGTGACCAGTGACCGACGCAGTGGTCCGCGGGTGGAGGCGGTGCTGTGGCAGCCGCTGACCGCTATTGGCCAAGTGGGGTTGAGGTTGAGAGTTCGGCGTCGAAGCGCGAAGGTTGTTGTGCCTCAAAGTGAGGGTTTTTCTCAATGTTGAAGAATTTAATGGAGAATTGAATGGTTGAGGTAAATAATTTATATTTTTTTAATTGATGAATTGGTGATTTTTTCCATTGGTTAATGTTTTATTTTATTTGCAGTCGTTTGTTATTTACGTGCCATCAGTAAGGTCACAGCGATGAGTGCTGAGTTTTTGCTTTTTCAAAATTGTTGTATTTTTTTATGGAGACCAATGACAAAAAACAATTTATGGATGAGTTGTGCTGAAATAAAAATCAAATTGGGCGGCTCGATAATTGCGTAAACGTTTGACGCAAATTTAGAAAACGGCCGCAAGTGGGTTACGGGAGCAAGTCAGTTATTTGCTTGTTAGGCCCAATTCAAAAAGTAAAAGTGAAAATTGCTGGCATTTAAGTGTGGCTTTCGATGGTCGAAAGCAATGTGGCGTAGCAACAATTGGCGAGAGAAACGCTTCAAACTGTCGCAAAATTGCACTAATGATTTACTTTAGTCGGTACTTCAATAACAAATTTGAACCACATGGACGATTTTTGGTGGGACAGACTAGTATTGTGGATTGGCCAAGCCATTGTACAATATTTAATGCATTAATTTTGAAGTTAACAGCACCGTGAAAGAAAATTTTAAAAAATATTGCCGAAATTAATTTTGTGGCAAATTGTTTTTTCAATTTTTGTACTTGAATTTTTCAACAAACCTAAAGAATATTTCGTTCTTAGGCTAAAAACATAGTGGAGCGGCGAGCAAAGCGGCGAGCAAAGCGTCGAGAACAAATCAACGCTTTTGAATCGAAGCGCACATAGTCACGAGCAAAGTGAAGAAAGCTGAAAAGAGCAAAGCGACGATTTCAAAATATTTTGTTTTCATTTTTCTTGTTGAAACCATTACATACATACAAAAATACTCAAAAGGCTTTTGAATTTCTTGTGAGGCTTAAAAACTTAGATAAAGGAGCTGTAACCAAAGCAAAAGTGGGCTTCCTGCCAGTTTTTCGAACACCAGGCTTTACTCTAGCCAAAATTTTTTCTCTGACCCTTTGCACCCAGTTTGTGATGCAAAACCAAATCATAATTATCACAGTAAACCCTAAGCATCTCGTGGACTTTTCAGAAACTTCAAACAATCTTCTAAGTCGCTTTTTAGTTTCAACTCATCTTTTGGGGTCTTATTTTGAGACCTCTTCTCTAAGCAATTCGGTATTACGAAGAACTGCCGAAGTTGAGGCGAAATCAGTGTCCAGGAGCAATTAGAACACAAATGTGGCAATAAAGAAGCAAATTTTAGATCATTATCAGCGCCCTCTAGCGTTTAGTAGTACAAACTCAATAAACAATTCCAACCAGCTACTTGCAGTTTTGTTCTGTGCACTAGATGGCGCTGTAATTTTCTATGCATCTGCAACACCTTGTTATTTCAGTGCAGCAGCTGTTCCATAAAATTCGCTTGATTTATATATTTTCCTTTTTTTATTGAATTGTTTATATTTTCCTATTCATATTTAATAAAATTTGCTCACTAATTCTCTTTCGACACTCATTTACAATTAATTTCGAAAACATTTGACTTGTTTTCCACACTAAAATTTCACCACTGCACGCAACTCCGCACAGTGCGCGCTACAATGACACTCACACTACTGCCATCTCGCTCGCACGTTTCATTTAATCAACAAGTCTGTCAGTGCGCTGTCAAGCAGATTCAATTTTTTTTCTGCTTGTTTTTGTTTTCGCTCGCTTGTGCTGTTGCTGCTGCTACGTGCGAAAAGTTGGCAAAAATTCCGCTCGGTAAAAGTTAACAACAATTTAACGCGTTCATAAAGTGTCAAAAAACCAAAAGCCGCAGTGAGGCGCAAAGTCTGAAAGGCAACGTGTGTGTGCTTTTTGTGTTTGGTTTGCGAACGTTGTGGCACAATTTGCAGCCGCTGCAGTTTGACTATTGTTTTCTTGACTCAGGTCGCGCTGCACTTTGCCACCAAAGAAGAAACTCGGGTAAGTCTCCAATTAGATGCTGCTATTACCCACAAAAAATGCAACAACAAAACGGAAATTGTAATCAGTTTAATAAGAATTTTTATGAATTATTTGTTTGCGCGCTATTTTTGTGGAAAATCGTTAGTGTTGTGTTGACAAGCTCGCAAATTGAGAGCGTTTCGATGCAGATGGCAGATTTGTTGTGACTATGGCGAATTGGCCAGCTGCCGCACTGACGTTGCCCTCCAGTTGGATAAAAATACTTTTGTTATATGTTTGCGCGTGTTGTCATCGCAAGACAACAATGGGTTTGCAATTTGTTTTTAAATTAAAGTTGAACCTCTTGTTCCCTGCGTCATTAAACTATTAAGTTGATAAAAAGAAAAAAAATAATGCAGCACGATTTAAGTGATGGAATATATTTTTTTTGTTGTGTGTTGGCAAAGCATTGATTTTGGCACAAATAAAAAACTTACAAAATTATTATTAGATATACGTTCATTAATAAGTCGTAGTTGTAAAAGTTTCCCAGCATTATTGAAGTAAAAAATATGAGTGTGCATTGCGAAGCATCAGAAAACCAAAGCCGGCGAGCTATCAACGTTTTGAGGTTATACCAGGTCACCGTTGAATATTGGTGGCACCCTCATCTAACACAGTAAAAAACTTAAAATTCGAATCGAAACAAATCTAACTAAATCAAACCTAAGTATTAAATATGATGATGACGGATGATAGTTGGAGATAAAGTAGAACAAAGAACAAAATTTTTGTGTTGGCGTTCAGAAACAAAGCATTCGTTAGTGAGTAATATCGAGTAATAATATACATATATACGCATTCGATAATGAGTAATATCGAATGCTTGATGATAGTGTCATACCTTCCTCGAATCTTTTCCTATTGTAGGACCCGGTAACCACCTTGGAATGCTCTAAACCTGGTTGATTTTCCCAGTATTTGTTCCTTCTGGTTATCTCGTCCTTTCTTGTTGGGATAGAAGAAGCTCCTTTTTCCAAACCACAAAAGGTTTCAGGGCCAACAAAGGGTATGGAAGCTCCCCTCCTTGTCAGTTCGTCGACCCGTTCGTTTCCTTCAATGCCATCGTGGCCCGGAACCCAAAATACCCAGACCTGGTTGTAACGGCCAAGTTCGGTCAGCTTCTCAAAGCACTCCAGAACCAATTTCGAGGACACCTGGTAGGGTCTTAGAGAGGATAGCAATCTTTAGGTTCCGGTGTCTCCTCGTCAGATTGAAATAAGCACACCTTTCAATGGCGTATATTTCCGTCTGGAAGATAGTGGTGTGTTTTCTCGTAGGTTCCGAGAATCTTACCTTCGGCCCGTATACGCCTATAGATATCGGTGCCCTCCTCCGTTAAGGAGCCATCTGTGTACCAAGATATCTTATGCTGGTCTATCAGATACGTTTCCGATAGTTCCTTTTGTTACTAAGTTCAGTTTTAAATCTTTTGATCTGAACCTGAACTTTAGTGAGATTGTGTTCCTCGACATTGCAATGTCGGGATACTGATTCGTAAAAATCATTGAAAATATAGAAAGATTTGAATATAACCATTCTGAAGAGAATTTGATGATTTTGAGAAGAAGAAAGTACTTTATTATTTAAAAGACATTTAACGCAGAATTTGAAGCTTTATTTCAAAAGTAGTTCAAGTAGTGTTGCTCTGGTTTGATGTTGTAATGCAATGACTGAGCATCGAACTTTATTGAACTCAAATCGACATTCAAGGAGTTCAGCAAACTCCAGACCACAACGGACAGCAATGGTGACAGAAATGTCTTAACCAATACTAACTAAAAAAAACCACATTACCTGATCCCCTGAGAACTCTTAAACCCTTTTACTGTTCAGCCCACATTTTAGTCTCAGCCTTCATTGAAAGAAGTCGGCGTGAAAACACTACACAACGCTTTCATTCATTCATTTATTCACATTGCCATCCGCTAGCGATCGAAGCTTGTCTTACATTGTTAATAAATAAAGAATTAAGGAGACAATTCCTTGAGCAGCGGCGCACAATTAATCACCCGAACAATGCGTAAATGAGCAAACACAAATTGCACCCGAAACAAACTGCCCTCATCTATGCGGTCAACCCGTCGACACGCCAGCGCACTGGTAGGCTGACGCACCCGGCTGCCCTTTAGATAATTCGGAGCAATTCACGCGTTGCATTTGACCGCAACGGTCGCCGCTACCAGCAGCATCTTTCCTCACGCACAAATGCCGCCTTGGCGCTGCTGTCATCAGTGGCAACGGCTTGACACCCTAACAAGCTGCACTTTTGATTGCAACATGATGAGTTTTATTGAATTATGAAATTAATGCAACTGTGGCCAGCAGCAGCAACAAATGACCAGCAATTAAACGCCAGACTCAGCTGCTGACACACACACACACACACACACACTGACACCCGTTTTACGCACGCTTCATGCAGCTTTAATGGCGATTCTCATCAGGCAGCGCTGCAACTTCATAGCAATTGTGATAATTTGTTGCTGCTGACAGTGAGCGGGCAACTCGGGGCAAATTTAAATTAGACGCACACAGTCGCAAATTTCATTTGCTGCAGGTCATCGCTTGCAACGTCTTGAACCGCGGTCGGTTCGCTTTTCGACTTGTGCCCGGTTGCTGTCTAAGCGGCTTTGCAAGATTTTCTGTAAATTATTTTCGCCGTCATCTAACAACGCCAAGAATTATGGCATTTTAATTAATGCCACTTGCTGTTGGTTTTACAACGGCAACATTGCAGCAACAACACTTAACTTGCTGAAAACCGCTCGCGGTGAGGAAACATCAGCTGAAAATTCTATGATGATCGTGTCGATCGAGCGATTGTCAGCAATGCTATAAAACAATGGATTTGCACTAACGGTACTGTGGTTGCAGTTGGCGACAGTTCGGTCTCTCGATGTCTTCTGCATTCATAGAACAATTTGATCACCTTTACGTATGGCCGCGACCACTGTGCGCAGCGCATGCAGCTAACTAGCAAAAATCTGCGCTTAAATTACCCGAAAGCAATCTCGATCATGGCGAACATTTGAAATTCGAAATAATGCCACCACAGGCCAAAATCATAAACAATGCAACAACAACAACAAAGGCCCAAACAGCCTCCGCAGCACAATTCCGTAATGAACGCTTTCAACGTCGCTTAAATTAGGCGGCCGCCTTCTGCTTCGTACGGAAAAAATTGCACGCCGCCAAACAAAAAAAAACAAACAACCAAAACACACAATGTACGCAGCAATGCACCTAAAACGTCGCAAGGAGCGCCTCGCGCCTGCACTATCAGCGCTCATTACCGCCGCGCGCCGTGTAATCCACCTTCCTCCTCGACTACGATCTGACTCCGTGGGCCCACTGCCAGCCGCAGCTCTGCCCCGGCTCGGGCAATGTGCGTGAGAGATGCATTATTT
Organism: Melieria omissa; assembly: GCA_963971225.1. Classification (NCBI taxonomy): domain Eukaryota; kingdom Metazoa; phylum Arthropoda; class Insecta; order Diptera; family Ulidiidae; genus Melieria; species Melieria omissa. The sequence goes on along the minus strand of OZ020269.1, from coordinate 8,469,707 downwards.
ATCTTGCGGATTTTTCTCATTTTCTGTTGGCCATTTTGTTGTTGTTGTTTTTGCCTTCTTGAATTATCAGCGCAGCCACAAACGCCACCAGCCACCACCGTTCCAACTTCCTGATCGTGGCTTACAGTTTTGTTGTTTCGCTGGCTCCGGGCAAGATTTTCGTTTTCAGGCCATTGCGGCTGCTTTTGTTGTTGTTATTGTTGTGCTTATGAATGAATCGCCACGTTGGAGGACTTGGCTTTTGTCGAGTTTATGAGATTTTCCTTGTGGCCACTGCCGTGATTGCCGCCAAATCGCTGCGCTTTCGAGCGCTTTGTTTGTATTTATTAGAGTTTCGTCTTTTCGGTGCGCCCGCCTGCCCGCCTAATCTAATGCGAACGCAATTTCATCGAAATCCAACGCGCCATTTGGATTCAGCAAAAAGTTTCGCCACACTCACGCAGTCCGTGCTGAGCTGAGCTGAGATGGTGAGGTGAGCTGCTGTTGTTTTTGTTTTGTTGCATTGTGCATTTTTCATCAACATGAACTGCTGTAAATATTTTTGAGAAACTGGCACTGACTAAATGTTGCTCGCAGCTCATGAAAAAATCTATATTAGTGCCAGAAAAATGTCCGACCTGACAAAGCAAAAACAAAAATCTTAACAAAATATTGTGCGATATACACCCCTACCCCGCCCCACGTGCCCCATTAAATGATTTTACATTACATTCCATAGAGTCGGTTAATGTCGACTAAGAATCTTCGAGTTGATTTCCCTTACTTTGATTTGTGACTTCCCTTTCAGGATCGATTAAAAATCGTTAAGTTATTCCTCTTTCTTTTACTCGCATTTTTTTCTTCACTTTCAGCATTTCATTTCAGCTCGTCTTTAATTGAATGCACACTCCTTGTTGTGCTGTGCGTTTTTTGCCCTAATTTAAGTTAATTTTATGTTAATGAAGCACTTTTAATTCGTAACCGAAAGAACGCATTGCACTCCATCAGGTCCGTCACTGGTCGCAACGACTTGAAATGGCTCGAAATTATGCCACAGTTGTGAAGCATTGAGAGCGTTGCGCACGCCGCTTGATGGAAATGAATGCGGCCGTTTAGCATAATCGCTCCACTAAAATGCATGAAATAAGACTGGCGGAAATTGCAGTTGTTGCGTCCTGTCTGGCAGCGGTATGCAAGACAGCGTGGACGCCTTGGCGAGTGCGCGCGCACAGAAACAATCAAACAATCGGTGTCGACACTGCACGTTTCTTCGGGTTGTTGATTTTTGCACTCGGCCATTGACACAGCGCGAACGCCACCTCAGAGGCTGCAAAAGGGCGCCAATTACGTTTGCGTTTAACCGCAAAAATAAATCAGCCAGCACCTACAACAACAGTTGCTGCGAATGCAATTTGCAATTTGGCACCTTCGCGGGTGGAAGACGGAATCGCAAACTGATTTGCTGCCGCCGATTGGCATTTGCCACCAGTTGAAAGTGTCGATTGGAGTGATTCGGCACAGCAATCTGCAGTCTGGCTGTGGCATTCGTTCAATCAAAAGTTGAGCACTCGATTGCGGTCTTCACGTCGAATCGAATTCAATGCGATTCTCAGGCCGCCACAGGTTGAACTGCAACCTGCTGCAGCAGCAGCGGCAGCGGCTGTCAAATTACACTCTGACCTTTCTGCGCCGCCCGTCTCCTCGATCTGTGCAGCGCTTTATGTTTTATTTGTATTCACTTTTGACGCTTATTTGCGCTGGCAAATTTGTATTTGTACAGGCCTCGCAAATTGCTGCGCAGGCGCATATAATCAAAAACACATTTGATGCGCACTGCGCGTGGCTGCAGCTGCATTGCTTCAGTTGCAACCTGCGAGAATGCAGAAAACGGAATTCAGCGCCGGCGGCGCTTAAATGCTGCGTTTTTATGTGAAATATTTTTAGGCAGTTTTGCAAAATTTGCTTGACTCGATTTTTGTGTTTTTTTATACACAAATATGCGCTTTTTAAGCGTAAGGAATTAACCCTCTAGTTTGAGAATTTGTTGCCAAAAAATTTCGACAAAAAATTGTATCTATTTATCTATCTATCTATCTATCTATCTATCTATCTATCTATCTATCTATCTATCTATCTATCTATCTATCTATCTATCTATCTATCTATCTATCTATCTATCTATCTATTATCTATCTATCTATCTATCTATCTATCTATCTATCTATCTATCTATCTATCTATCTATCTATCTATCTATCTATCTATCTATCTATCTGTCTATTTATCTATCTATCTATCTATCTATCTATCTATCTATCTATCTATCTATCTATCTATCTATCTATCTATCTATCTATCTATCTATCTATCTATCTATCTATCTATTTATCTATCTATCTATCTATCTATCTATCTATCTATCTATCTATCTATCTATCTATAACTTCCGAGGTTCTACATTAGTTAGAAAGAGAACTTAGGTAGAGAAATATTTGTCTGCTAAGTTTTTCTGACTTTTATAGCGCGTGACTGAGGACTGAGCCCAATGCCTACTCGAAGGTCCTCTTTTTTACAAAATACGAAACTAACCACTAACTAACCAAAACTGCGCTACACAGCCCATTGCTTTGTACATTTTTAATCGATCCAATAGCATTGTTTATAGTGAATGTAAATCAACTTTTACTTGATCGAACATTTTATAAATCTCCATTAAACAAATCACATTGAAACAGTGCGCATCGAAAACAATACCGAATGTATTCAAGAGCTAAGCAATTCAAAAATACTCATCGACATACAAAATTGACAAATTGCCGAAATCATTGCATTCTCGTTTTGACACGGTTTTTAGGCTCAGATCACAGCCACACTTCGACCAGGTTTGTCGCAGTGCGCACGCGGCGCACCGTCGCATGTTTGCCAAACATTACAACGCACCGCTGGCGTTGTGGTTGCTTCAACTTCAGCTTCGGTTGTGTTAATGTGCGAGAAATAATTTGTTGGCGTCGCTAATTGCAGTGTCAGTCGAACACGGCCCTGCGGGCGGCAACTGCCAACGGTCGCAAAAGCCGCTCGCAGCGCGCTGCTGGCGCCTTGCGGATTGGTCCGCTGTGCAAACGGCCATGTTTGTCGCACTAATTGAATGTTTTGATCCAATGAACGTCGCTGACATGATTGTTGTTGACAAAGTCGCGCAACGAAATCGCAACTAATTGATAAGCAGCAGCGACGGCAACGACAGTGCATTGGACACTACAATGCTGCCACTTACCTGGCACTGTTAGTGGGTCTGAATGTGCTGCCCACCGAACTGGTCCGGCTGCTTCTGTGCTGCTTCGCGTTTGATGGCTGCATTGAGTGCTGCTGGCAGGAGTTGATGGAAAAATTATAGCATGAAATGGGCGTTGCTGATTAATAGCTTAATACTTTATGCCAATATCTTTTTATCGATTTGTACACATGTCAGTGTGAGTACACGCTAAAAAATTACCAGAAAGTGCTTTGCCAAGAAAGCAAAGTTTTAGTTTTACTACAAATTAATTATTAATTAATTAATTATCATTAATGACATTTTAAAGCAAAAAGCCAAATGTTGCCTGAAGTTGGAATATAATACAAAAAATATTGTCAATAACTATAGAATAAAATATAGAATGTACATATTTTTTTTTAGTGTAAATATGCACATTTATAATGAAGCTTGTTAGCCCAATTACCAGCGAAGCAGTTGATTAATGCTCTGTCTTGCTGAATAGAGAAATTATAAAATTTTATTTTCAATTACCTTCGATTTTAACTTGTTTTACATGTTTTTTTGTATTCACATTTTAATTACAATCCTTTCGATGCATGCGGCAATTCCTGTCACACGAAATCCTCCACACGGCCGTCTGTTCTTCCTATGCAACCATGGTATATAATTTGATAAATGTCCACAATTTGTAATATCATTTTTCACGTATCCACCGGCGTGAACGTAGCAGGCGGCAATGTTAAACTGCTTGCTTACAACATGAGCTGAGCAGCTGGCATTTCTCCACCGCCAGCACATTCCTTGTTCTATGCCCAAATAGCCAAGGTCTTCGCATAATTCTGCGCCTCTCCTTGCCGCACGCAAAAGTTTGCCCAATGCTCAACGCGTCCCGCAGTTGCTTTGAGTGCTAACGACAAAAAATGGCATACGGTGACCAGTGGTCATTAAAGCGCATTTACCACTACATTCAAACACATCGGCGAGCTGAAACTACACAACGCAAAATATTTAAAACAATTTTATCTCACCGAGTGGATGCTTTAGGTGATCCAATTAACCAGTATTTCGTTAATTATCTTTGCAGATTTTTGCAATAGAAAGATGAAGATTGAAAGAAGTGTTCACTATAGTCAGGTTGAAAGATTGCCCGAGTCACAACTCCTCCTAAGTTCAACCCTTCATAGAGGTTACAAAAATACATTAAACTAGAAAATCCAGGGCCGGAAAAGAACCCCCCTGACCTCTTCTTCCTCTCGTCATAGCTGTCTATAATGCAGTATCAACTAAAAAAAAGTGTTCCTACTTTTCAGCAATTTTTTTCTGTCAGTGTTGCCTCGCACACTGACATTTCCTATGGTCGCAAATGCAGCCTGAGCCGCACAACGATTGAGCGACACTGAAACAGCACCTAAAATTTATATTGATTGCAAATTGATCGCATCGATTGCTAAATGAATTTATCTTGGCGTCTTAGTGCAAAACATAGACAAATGATTGCGAAATCTGTGTGCAGCACTGCCGACTGCGTCTGCGACCGACCACAACCAACGTCACAGCAACCGAACGCAGAGATTTTTTGTTCTTGGGGGAATGAAGAGAGGTAAATATAAATTTAACTGCACATGCAAAATGATGGGTCATTTATAAATAAGCAGCACATGCCGCATGCAGAGTCATGAGGCAAGCGGCACTTGCCGCGCCGTGCCGCCGAAGTTTTGCAAACTTGTTTGTAGCTGCGGAAATTTCTGTCATTCTCAATTTCCGGTTGTGGCACAATGAGCAATTAAACCGGCCGCAGCAGCAGATGTCCCCATGAGTAATTTGCACTTGCGGCTGCGCCCTGGTAGGTGCAACATTCGAAGCAACACTTGTAGCTGCCGCAGTAGCCGACAAGTGATTTGTCTTAAATGAAGTCAATTGCCAGAGGGCAGGCAACATTTAGACGACCACAGCCACAGACTGCCACACTTCCGATGCGGCAACACAATGCCAAATGTCAGCAGCAAAACGCCGACAACTGGACTAGTTGACCACTGCCTACGCAGCGCAGAATATCAGCTGCCCCTGTCATTCATTTGCAAAGAGGCGCAAGATTTCATTCATTAATTTGCAAAGCAAAGACAAAAGCAGCAAACTCAAGAATCAAGTGAAAAGCGAATGATAAAAGAAACTAAAACACTCTGCACGCTTCGGTCCACTTGTTTCGCCACTTGCGGAGCAGTTTTTGTTTGTAATTGATGCGCAGCATCGTTGCGACAATCGCAATCGCGCTCAGGCCGGAAGTTGCCATTTCATTGCAGCGAGCAACTAATTGCCGCAGCGCGTTGCTTCACCCATTCCCGCCGCTGTCTGTCAGTTAGTCTGTACGTATGCGTGTCTGCCCAAATGTCCATTCATAGTTGCACAGTTCAAATGTGTTAATTGCGGCAAATGATCAACGCGGTCGATTAATTGTTGCTTTAATCTGCGCTGCCGCCGCTGACGACTGCTGTGATCTATGCGCAATTGCGCTGACGCTTCTTTAGGATATTTGTGGAGCTCATCACTTGTGATTTTCTTGGAAATCATATTTGCGAGCGACAGCGGAAATTGAAGCAATCACAAGCAGTTCTCGTAAGACTAAAATACGCGCTGCGTAATTTAAAAGGCACTCAAATGTTTGTGATCAGTAATTTAATGCAATAAAAACGGCGGCCGTTGCAGTTGAAGCGCTGATGCGCCGAGACACAAGTAAGCGTTTCATGGGTTCAAATCGACATCACAGCTTCACGTTTGCCAGCTGCGCATTCTGCAGCCAATGAATTATGTCAAAATTTGATTACCTTTTTATTTTTTTTTTTCTTCCTAAAAATTTCCCTTTTTTTAATTTAAATTAATATAAGTAAAAATTCATCTCTTCAATAATTTTTATAAATCGTTAAATTGTAAAAATAATAAATTACCTTTTTATTTACGTACATATCTACGTATTCTTAATAATAGGTTCTCGATGCTCCCCAACCTGTTTTCACACAAAAATCAAACAATTTCTTTTTAACACTCAATTACAATTGCAATTATATCCGAAATGGGGAGGTAAATGGGGTTCCGACAGTACATTTTGATTAATGCTTTGTAAAATCCCAAAAGTTGACAACCCCACAACGCCGATCGTATGGTAGACACCCTCCGGTGGTGAATTTCTGAACCATCATTAATTTTGTATTTTCTGTACTCAAAAATGATGGCGATCGCTGAATAAATTATTGAAATTGGTTCAGTAGTTTCCGAGATACGATGTTTTTTCGCTCACTTAACTACTACATTTACAAGTGAGGAGCCAATGGCGTAGAAAATGGCCAATTTCGTATGGCAGTCCCCTTAAGACTTGGAGATAGCGGGTAGGTATGTTTGGAAGAAACATTCGGAACGCAAAATAAATCGGTGTCGGGCATACATTTTACACGTCTGGGGGCAACTTGGGAGCAGTGGGAGCCTATTGTATAAAAACGACCATTTTGTATGGGAGCCCCATTAAGGGTTGCAGATGGGGTATAAATATGTTTGAAAGAACTGTTCAGTAGAGAAAACTAGTGGGGGTCGGTCATAGATTTTAACCCTCTAAGAGCAACTTCTCGCAGCCTCGATAGCCTAGCGTGAGTGCACTAGACTGTCATCCCAAAGGTCGTGGGTTCAACTCCCGCTGTGTGCACGGTCCCCGCACTTTTCCACCCAATTTTTCCGATTTTTCCAGTTCTCTAAATTTTCCTAAAACCCTCAACATATTCAAGTTCATGGATTCCCAACCTAATTATTCCTATTCCACTTACTTCCGCGCAATAGAACGCGCAATTATTCGCTGTGCGGCTGATAAAAGCAAACAAATAAACAGTTACGCAAAACAGGCGCACGAGCGACATCTGCAAGGGGAAGCAGACAACTGCGAAAACTGCGCGCACCACCTGATCTAGCAAGGTCCCCAACCATTCTGCTGTAACCTCCTCACAACAGATGGCGCTACAAGCGGAGGCGACGTTCCTGAGAGGCGTTAGATGATTCCATCACTTAGGACTACCTGCGGCAGGCCAATCACCTACCCTGGCAGACCAACACAACTGATTAATGTAACCAACACAAGGCTGTTTTATGGAGGCCCTATGCTCCCGAGAGGAGTGAACAAGGAACAAAGAAATATCAACTTCTGACCAGCTGTGAAGCAATTTGTCGAATTTCCCAGCTTTTTTGTGAACTTTGACCTCGATGCGACGCCATTTAGCCCCACTGTAGCCCCAACATTTTTTGGCTCCTGCACTTTTTCACCCAACCGCATAAAATGGGAGGTAGCGGACCATCGAAATCGAAAAGTCTTGCACTAGCAACTTTGTATACTCCTCTGTTGTGTCCTTGGCGCTGCTCTTTGGAGTACACCAACCGTTGGTCTGTCAAATTTAAGCGACATTAGCCATAAATCAAACAAAACGCATACTTATTTAAATTGTTTGCCATGTGCAGTGCACAACAAAGCAAATAAGTAAATAATTGCAAATGAGCCAAAGCGCAACGGCAGCAACATCAAAACGTACAATCAGCAACATTTTCAGCTTAACAACTGCAAGATTGCACCCGCAAAGCACACAACGTCAACGTCATTTGCATTTGAATTTTGTGTATAATTTTATTTTATTTTACATTTTTTTCTTACAAAAAAAAACTCACTTTTTCGGCAGATAAGTTTTGCAAAGATCTCGCGCACTTCACTGTCAGCTGGCTTGTCACTCAAACACTCACCACTCGTTGCTGTTGGCAGCTGACAATTGATCGTAGTTGTGGCTGCAGTTGTTGTTGGTGTTGCTGCTGTCACCTCAATGACGCACTGACAATTTGACATGCGCATCGTTTGCTTGGCTGCTGCTTGTTCTTTGTTTGGTTTGGTTTGGTTTGACTAACTGAATGCGCTGACAATCGTTTGCGGTCAGTTCGTGGAGCGTAGTGTCAGCGGTTCATTAAAATGGCACCAGCCGGAGTGCAGCTAATGCGGTTTTGTCTTTTCGCAATTCTGCAACGTTTTCCTGTCATAAATTTTTGAATTTTGCACAAATCTGCTGGCAGCCATTTTTTTGTTGTTTTTTTCAACCAAGCATTAAAATCAATTACGGCACCTTATGGCACTCGAAATTCTGCCATTTGGCATTGCAAGCTCCGTGTCGTCGTAGCTGTGCCTAACGCCTCAAATGGAAATGGAAAACTGTGGCAAGTTTTCACATTTTTGCCATCAACTGAAAAGTGTAGGACACACAACGCACTGTGGTGCGGCAGCATTAATCCAAAAGAGTAACAAATGGGTCGGAATAAACTTGCTGAGAAAATTCTGGAAATTTTTATTATCCAATTTCGAAATCAATATTCGAAATAGTTAAACACAGTGGTGCGGCAGCATTAATCCAAAACAGCAACAAATGGGTCGGAATAAACTTGCCGAGAAAATTCTGAAAACTTCTATTATCCAATTTCGAAATCAATATTCGAAATAATTAAGCACTTAAAAGTTAAATATTTACTTGAACTTTACATTTCACCGACAGTCTTCTTCAACTAAATATGTGAGGTTAAGTTAGTCTTAACACAGTTTTACTATGCTTCAGCCCACTGTCATTGCCCACCTTGGCTAGCACCTCGAAAGCAGAAAGTTTTATCGCTTCGGCAAACTTTACGATCTTCTTTAAGCGCTCCTCTGGTTGTGTTTATTTTCCTTTAAGATGTGCGCCCAGGCCGCACTTTGCACGTTAAAGGCTTTCAGCCAAATGGGCTACATTTATTTGCAAACTCCAAAGTCGTTAAGCCGCTTTGCCGCTCGCACAGTGGCTATCAATTGACTTAAAATACTCTTAAAAGCTAACTTGCTTCGTGTTTTCCAATTCAAATGTTTGTTCTTTGCTCGCCACTTTCGTTTGGTTCATTGATTAAAAACGCTCAGCTTATATTTTTAGTTTTAAAATTTTATTAACTCTCCATTTAATTGATTTCATATATTTTTTACAAACTGCCCACTGTATCTTCGTGTTGCGGTTGCATTTATTTGAGTTTTCTTGGTTTCTATGGGACAACCATAAATCCGCCATTGGCGAATTTTATTACAAAAGCATTTAACCACACTTAACGTGGCAATTATCGACACAATTAAGTGTTTTGATTAAATGTGGCGCGCTTTCAGGCGACTCGCGCCAAGCGCCAGTGTGATCTGACGGTAGACCACACATGGAGACAACAAAACCATTACTCTTTGCACGTAAATTCATTCTGCAAACCGACAATCTGAAACTACCACAAGTTACCAAAAATAAGCGACAGCAACAACGACAAGGCTTTGAAGTTGTGCCCGAATTCATTGTTAGCCATTCAACTGTCCGCATAGCCAAGTTTGAGCTCAACCGCCAACTGACCAATTGGCGAGCCTCGCTCGCTATCAGTGTACCGACAATCACCCTCAACTGCGCTCTAACCCTGCTGTTTTAATTGTTGTTGTTGCTGCTGGTAGTTCTGGTCAGTCAGTCAGTCATGGCTGGGCATCCCCTCCGCCAACAATGGCGTGACGAAACTAACAAAACTGCTTAAAACCATTTGATTTCACTATCAGCGCTTCGAACTCCACTCACTCGCTCACTCACTCACTCACTCGCTCCCTTCGGCTCACTCAGGAAATGCCACTCAACTGATAAGACCACATGTTGCTGCTGCAGCCATCTCACTTGCGCGCCCACTGGCCAACACCCAGTCTGGGCCTGGAGTCGCGCTCTATGCGCGCACCCTTTCGCTCGGCCGCCACAGCGCCACACTCGACGGTGCCTTACCGGTCGCTCGCCGCTGTCCATCCAGCCAAGCCACTTGTGCCGCTCCGGTCAGTCATTCCTTCCTTCCACCCCCACCCACCGTGTGTGTTCGGTTGTTAGTTTTGTTGTCTGTTAATCGTTGCGTTCGCTCAAATCCTTGGCTCGTTTGCCAGCACCAGCCACGTCTCTGTCTGTCTATCCGGCTGCCTGTCTGTCTATGTCCGACTATGTGCCTCGCACAATCGTCTCAATTTTGGCTCAATGCGACCGCTGCCGTTGCACACACGTATCCAGCGCTGCCGCGCGCTCATCTCCAATTTAGATCCGAATTTGAATTGGCTTTCGGTGGCGACTCGAACGCAAACGCAATCGCAGCGCCAACAGCCAACGTGAAGTCGCTGCTCGCGGCAAAGTCGTGCGCGCCGCCACTCAAATTCAGTCCGGTTCTGTAATTGCAACTGAGCGCTTCGTTACGTGGAAGACTGTTGTTCGGCGAGCGCGCGTCTTGAATTCTGAAGCCGCACTTTACCATTCGAGATCTGTGCGAGCGCGTGTTGTGTGTAGCGGCTGACTGAGTAAAATCTGTGAAAAGCCGTCGGTGCGGCTTAGGGAAAATTGCCCTAACAAATTCATTGTTGGTGTGTGAAAAAGTGAAGAAAATATTAATTGAAAATATTTTTTCGATAACAAAAACAATTTAGTGTTAAAATACTTGTTGTATAAATAAATATTTTGTTTGAAAAGAGCGAAATTTTGAAACTTTGTGTCTGCTGATTGTCAACTTAAGAAAAGACAGGAAAAGGTGAGTAAAACTTAAAATGAAGTACGATTAAAAAAAATATTATTGAAATGTATTTCAAAAAATGCAATGATAAAAAAGGTTTTTTTTAAATTAGTTTTGTGTAACAGGACCAGCTGGTTTTTCTCATCGAAAGCCACCGCCAGATGATTAAATATTCTAATTACCTACTAAAAAATTAGATTTGATTCTCAAACTATATATGGCGATGTTTTCAAGACGCATCACGCTGATTGTGATATCCGAAAGAATGATAAATTCGAGTAGACCCTATCAAAGCAAACACTCCCATCTGTTTAGGTGTCCATGAAGGATTCGGTTCCAGCAAAAGTTTGTTATTTGCAGTTTCTGAGAATATCGCGACATTACCTATTCTGACGCTATCTGGCCATAAAAAGTACAAACTAGAGACTGTCACTCACTTGAACTCTTGAAAACTCCACAAACGTTTTTAAAGCGATGACCTTAGAAGACGTTTTGTTGCCTCTAGTGGAGTGATTAGCGCATTGGATTGCGAATCTGAATCGCCAACTTATCCAATATCACATATAGAGATTAAAACAATTTTCATACGGCAGCTGTGCCCTTGACAGAAAATTGCACATCCCTAGGAAAAATAAATTGCCTTTGAAAATCTCCCAACCCGCCGTTCTTAATCAACACAAACTGTAGGTCCCTTTTGAATCGTTGTTGATAGAAAGATAGGCCTTCAAAATAACTTCAGGCGCAGTAGTTTTAGGAACCATTGTATCGATGTTATTGGTTTCTATTGCCACCATAACTCACCAAGGAAGTTATTACTCTATTCTTAAAAGATTTTCGTTCTCTCTGAAATCCTTTCAAAAACATTCAGAACTTTTGCAATGTTGAATATTTCAATTCAATCTAGAAACAACTTTTCTTATAGACTATACAGCACTGTTAGAAAAGCGGAAGATCTTATACAGTGATCTTTGGGATTATAAAAAATCTGAAATCAATAATTTTGATAAAACTTAAAACTCAGTTAGTTCGCTTTATTTTGGGCCTAAAACTCATACTTTGATCTTGAAAAGCAAACACTAACACAATCCAAGTGCTGAAAACTTTCTAACGCAGTCAGGAAGTAATTTTTTTCTAGAAAATAATTTTAATCAGCCATATGCAAATAACAGTACTTTAACACAATCAATTTGGACGAAAACAACCAGAACCGAGACAGATTAATATAAATTAATTGCAAAAATAAAATATAGAGGAAACTTTTTAACACAGAAAAACTATAAATAGCATCAAACTATGTTTTGTGTCTGTGATATTTATTTATAAATATATTTAAGATCAAAGATCTTTTATAAGTACATCAAAAGATTACATTTAATTTTGGTAACAACAATATATTTAAATATAATTATTTAACTTAAAACTAATACATGGTTATAGAAAGTAGGAAGTATAGTATAAGTGGGTTTTTACTTGATTTGACCAAGACTTTTTAAAGGAATATAGAAATTATTTCAAAGAGAGGACAATCCACGCAATTTCAGTCTTCAAAAACAAAGACCAAAATTTGGCTGAAATTTTTATTTTAAATCTTGATTTATTGATTTATATATTATTTTTATTATTAATTTATTGTATATTGTAATTTTTTTATTTATTTTTTATATTACTATTATTTTTTATACTTTATTTATTTATAAAAGGATCATACAACAGAAAATACTCCAACATCTGTAATTTTTTGAAGTTAATTTCGATTAATATGGAAATTCCCGAGTTGTGGGTTTCCTTGAAGCATGAATCAAAATTTGTACAGATTTTCAGTTCAGTCTCATAAGACTTAAAACACAAAGTCAAAGCCTTTATAAAAGCTTATTGTTCAAACTCTCGAGCAATCGGATAAACCTCCGTCTGTCCCTACTTTTATTCCTCTGAATCCAACTCATCTCTCCATTCCCGAAATTTCCTCGGCACTCGCTCTCTGTTGGCAGCAAACTTCAAAAGTTCCCACATTTTCGGCAGCGCTGTCAATAATTATGCAAATTATGTGTGCACAAGACCACAAACAAGAAAAACAACAACACCAACCAAATGTAGATGTTAATTTCCATAGAGCGACGCGTTCGTCGTCCATTACACGCGACCAGCCGACCAGTGTGCGATCGGCACAATAAAGATCGCTAACGCCAGATTAAATGATGAGACAACAAAATGTGCATGTTGTGCTCTTACTGCTGCTATTGTTGTTGTTGTTTTTATTGTTGTTGGTTGTTGCAAAGCAATAAAGGAATCCACGTAAATTGCCGAAAACAATGCGACAGCGCCGACTCGCAGCGAGCGCAACGCATGCTGAACCGGCCGCCGCGCCGCATAATCGGTTCGTCATCAACTACAACAGCCGAAGAATGTTGCACGTTGCCAACGTTACAAGCAACGTACAACAAAAAGGGGCATAAATTCCTTTTTGCCGCATAAAAAGAATTTATGAGCAAATTTCCGTCTGCTTCATTTGTTTGCTGCCTCTGAACCAGCGCGTTGTTATTGTTAAAGCGGGAGTGCAACTGCCGTAGCCACAGCAACAGCAGCAACAACATCACAACCAGCAGCAACAATGCGCCAACAGGCTGAGTGCCGCATTTGCTGTGCGCACAGTGTGTTGTTTGCTTGCTTGGCAGAATTTCTAACAAAAATTGCACTCTTGATGGCAGAAATTTTTCACTATGGGTTATGGTTGTTGTTGTTTCGAGCGTTGGCTGATTGTCGTTGCCGCTGTTGTTCTTATTCGCACTGACATTATTTGTTGCTGTTGTTGCTGCAAGTTAAGCAACAATACGGCGACAAGTACAACAACAAACTACAACGCTCATCGTCAACAACAGCGGCTACAAGCAATTTTCGTCGAATGCAACTGCGCGCCTGCGCAATGTTGCGTTTGCATTTTGCGTAACTTTTTTTTGTTCCTCTGCTGTTATTCTTTTTGCAAATTTGTCTGCGCTTTTGTTGTTGCTAGCTTTGTCGCTTTTTGTTGTAACATTTGGTTGTGAATTTTGCTCTTTTTCCATAGAACAAAGAACAGGCGACGCACTGCATTTAGAATGCTGCGCAACCTCAGCGCCAAATCAACAAAGTGTTGCCTGCTGTCCTACAACAAAACGTCATCAGTATTCAGGTTGCTTTGCCGGTACGTTTCCAATTTGATGTGAGAAGTTGTGCCTTTGTGTTTGGGCCGCTTTTGTACGCCCACAATATGTTCATTCTGATTGTGGCACACAAACAACAATCAAAACGTGCCTTATGCTGTAGAACCCATTTCTACCTTATTTTTTTCAAAATATCTGATTGTATCTCTGCAATAAGTTGCTCCATGTTGCCTTGAAGTTTGGAAAATGATTGTAAGCTTTCAACTATACACCAGTGACTTAAAATAGACGCCACAAGAAATAAAGAACCGGTGTTAAATCACAGGATCCTTATTTTGAAACAAAAACTCTTTGATTATGGTCCAAAATACATTGATTCTGTTTCGTCTTCCCGCATAACCCCATCATTGAGTGTGATCTGAATATTTTCCGCTCTGGCCGATCCGAGTTCATTACACCCAGTGTTCACACAACTCAATCTCGCCCTCACTATCGAAGGATAAACTCAACACATAGTTTCACACAAAGAAAAGGAAAAGAAGTTCAGACAAGCTCTCAGTTTGCGCCATCAAAAGTAAATTTGAACATAAAAACGTGTCAGAAAAGAATCGCTGAAACAAAAATCAACACAAAAACATAAATAAAGAACGTTTCAACTGTCCGCTTATCAGTGCATCCAAGTAGCTGATCATTAAAAATTTCCTTTCTCCATAAATGACGCCCCTATCTGTCAATACGCTCAATAGATAAGAAATTTTGTTGAATTTCTTCTTTTGTGCTACTGGCAATCAATGACAGTGTTGTCGTTTGATTGTTTGTATCCCCTGGAAGTCAGCTGCTGTTATCAGCAATTATGAAAATTGAGAAAGATAAAAGACCATATAAAAGAAATATATATAAGAAAATCTTGTTGAAAATCCCTAAATGGGAATTTGTGGACCATTAAATTACTGTGGCAGCATTAAGAAAACTGGCTCTGAAAAGAATCGAAGCGTCTTACATCCAATCCTAATGCAATCCAACTGATGACTTTTTGAAACAACCACTTACAACAACAACTTAAAAATTAATGTGAGCCAGAGTTGCTATTTGAACAATTTTTTTTCGACCAAATGCAACCTCAACCCACCAAATTTAAAATTTGCGATATCCTTAAATCTTTTTTAAATTACAATTTTATGTTTTCAAGTAAATATTTTGTACTAATGAAAAGATATTCACATCACAAAACGGACCGAAATTCGTTTAAGCGGACCAACGCACCAATGTAAAAAAATCTAACCAATTTTGGCCCGAAAAGACCAAAAGCGGCAACTCTGGTGTGAGCGCTAATTTTTAATGCTGGTCCACAAGTCCAGTTCAATTCATCGATCCAACATTGCCTCACATCCTTCCCACACTTATCAGCATTGTATCAATTGCACATAACTTGAGCGCTTCGCCCTAAAAATTAATCCAATTGAACTACGTGATCGACTGATCGCTTGCGCTCCACATTGTGCAACATTGTGCGCTGCTGCACGCTTCAAACGCTGCCGCCTGCAACTGCAGTTAGCAATTTAAGGCAAAAATCGCCGCCAAACAAAAACCAAAAGTGAATGCGCCTAAACGTCCGTCTTTTCGCAATAATAAAAATGATATTTTAATTCACAACAAAATGAGATCCTTTTAAAAGCAGCAATTGCAGCTGCAGCTCTTGCGGCCGCCAAGCGAATCAAACGCGCTGCTGCGCTCATGTTCAAGTTATTAAGATAATTAATGATGCAGACACCACGCAATAATGTCCACCGCTATCGCTGCGAGCCGTGGCCGTTGATCACTCGAGCCGTTGAGCCGTCGAGCGCAGCCAACAACTTTCGCAATCGATCTGTGGTTGTTGCTTGGGCACGTCTCCTGTTGCTTCAGCGCCGATGCTGCTTGTCGATCCAATCCAATACGACGGACGCCGATCACCGCACGCAGCAGCAGCGGGCTTGTTCTACACGTTGTCGTATGCGTGTATCTACATTTTACTGTTTTTTTACTGTTGTTTGCGTCTTTTGGCAGCTGGAAAAGGATGCAACGATAGCAACAAAACAGTCAGTGTCCAGTGTTCGTGTAATCTGTAATGCGTCGCCGTGTGCTATCCTCAACGATCAATCAATTGGTTGCAGTTGCAGTCGTTCGTTCGTTGTTGTTGCATTGTGGAACGATCGCCGATTCGTGAGCGCACCTTGCGCGCCCATCGCCAGCCGCCGCCCGTCACTGATGAAGATGCCACAGTTGACGTTCGTGCGCAACACGATAATCACGTTGCGAGATCACCCTCCGATCGCAGACGTGCGCCAGCCAGCAATTTTCTGCTTACATAAAATGGTTTTTGCTTAAGAAAATCGATCGATCCATGGATTGATGGTGCACGCCGTAGAACACCGTACTTAAGTCAATGGCGATCTTGTGCTACAAACTACTTTCGGAGAAGGCTTGCGCAGCACATGTTTATTAAATGTCTAATTGCTGTATCACAAATGGCAATAAAGTTATTGCTAATGCTGAAATGCGCTAATGAGATCATTGATCGACACTCCTAGTCAGCATAAGTGCGCTCGATTGCGCCGATCACAGTCGACAGCTTCGCATTATCGCTTCATTAGCATGAAATCGACCACAGCATGGAATAAAGAACGCGTCTGTGCATCAGCATTTCCCATAAAACGGAAACGGGCCAGTGATGCCAATTCTTTAGTTTGACAAACCACTAAAACAGAATCTTGTAAAATGAAATTGAAAGTGAATTTTTGTATTTTTATTGAGCACATTAAAACTAAGTAAATAGTTTGTTTAGATCATAAATGATCATGATCAGATCATGATTTCATTTACTAAACTACTTTCACCTTTTAAAAAATTTATATTTTTGTAAAACCAAAATTTTGCAGGCTGGTTTTAAATGTAAATAGAAGCAACGTACATAAGTCCGGGAAAAGTCGAAAGTCATAAAATAGTTATAAGAGATGAGACCAAAAGCCCCGAGTCCGTTACAGAAACACACCAAGTTGGCATCACTGCTGCTCGCTTTTCCCCTAAGCACAATGCCATCCAAGCGCATCCGTTTCTATCAACATTCAAGTTATGCAAACTTCTACAAACAACAAAAAAAATGTCTAGAAAAAACGATGTACTCGCGTGAAGTGTTGAAAAATAAAATCAAGCAACAAAGATTGTTAAAAAAATCACACTTTATCAATTTTGTTAAATATTGTGTGTAAATAAATTCTGATTTTATTTGTACATATTTTATTTGTTTATACAGCATTATCGCTGTTTTTTCACAATTTGATTTGTTGCCTGGTTTTTTTTTCTTAATTATGAAATTATATTGAACACGATTTTGTTGAGCTAGTCGGTTGTAGAAAAAAAATGGTTTGACGTGATGCTGCGCTCTTATCAGAAATGTATATTTCAAGCTCTATTATTTTTATTTTAAGAAACCTGCTGACTCTCAATAACAAATCTCGAGATGTGTTGAAAGTTGTGTGTGGTTTGCTTGCAACGTTTAGTATGTTTGTATGGGGATTTTTGGAAATATATGTTAGATTCTAATGAAATGGAATGGTGGGGAATGGCTCCAATTTGTTTCTATTTTGTGCAACATTCCCTAGGAAGCTTGAAATATGGGTATGGCTTCCTATTCTGGCATAAAGACTCCTAAGACCACAGATATGGTGTGATTTTAGATTATGGCCTCAATACTTTAAACATTGCAAAACTACCGTACACTTTACGTTCTAAGGCAGCGGCCTTAGTAAAACTTAAACGTTTCTATTTGAATCAGTTATTGTTTTATTGGCCACACCACTAACAACAACAACAGCGACAACACCTTATCGAAAGTGCCGTTAGCCAGCAATGTAACAGTCGCTTCTCCTACCTTTGCAGCCTGTCGTTGCCGCACTGTGTGGCGTGAAGCGCGCACCGGCAGCAACTTCAACACGCGCAACCACCAAGTAAGTCGTGTATATTTTGTGGTTAATTAAAACCACAACAACAACTCAATTAAGCGACGACATGGCTTCATAAATAGCAAAGCGCACACATACCAAAACATATATCTAACCTCAAATTGCTTCATCATTTGTTGTTGATGGGGCAACACCTTACCTTCAAAATTCTGCCGCTGTTCTAATGGCAAAACACAACAAAAACAAAAACAACACCACCGCAATGCCTTGCTTGCTCCAAAATTGCAACAACAAAGTGTCTATAGTGAGCCCAGTGAAGTTGCGGAAAGATGCTGCGCCTCGTAGAAGCGATGAGAAGAAGCACGAAGTAGCAACATTTTTTCTTAATTTGAATTTTTTATAATTTTTATATTTTTGTACGCTTCTGTGTTGTGTCGTAATGGGAGATGCTGAGCTTTTAATGAGTTTCATCTACATTGTTTTGTTTTTGTTAGTTTATATAAACCAAGTCTGCGTTTTAGCTTTTCTTTTTATGGTGAACAGGGTAATTTGTTGTAATTTTTATTTTCTTTTTATGATGCTTCAGTTTAGTACAAAACGAATGCAATGAGTTTGGCGCTCACACTTTTGCCGAAATTAGCTTTTAACTGTTGTTTTTCGCTGATGCCGCCGATGCCAAGTGTCAGACTGAAAAAATAAAATTAGAAAATAAAACCTGAAAAACTAAGTGCTCGGCTTGTGAGATTAGTTTTATTCGTACTTAGTTGCGACATGCGACAAATTTTGCTAACAATCTTCAGTTAATTGCCAGCACACAAACACACACACACACACATACCCACCCATACCTACCCTCTACCCAAGCAAGAACACTGCTTGCAGTCGTTAACACAGCTGTCTCAACCTACGCCTGTCCGGTGTGGCACAAGGCGGCGATGGTGGCCTCATACAGCAGGCAGCTAAAAACGGCGTACCGGCTAAATTCACTACGAGTCTGCCGCGCATTCAGAACGGTCTCGGATGAGGCGGCCGATGTGATTGCTGGAAGACCCCCTATCCAGTTAGTGATTCTGCAACAGGCAAATACGTACTGGCATAAACGAGGTGCACAGGTGTCGGCCGAGGACACCATAGTGGCATGGCAACGTAGATGGAGTTCGTCCTCGAAAGGCAACTGGACGCGAACGCTCATCCCGGTGCTGGCACCGTGGTTAAAGCGGACACATGGCGAGCTGAATTTCTTCCTCACGCAGTTCCTCTCTGGCCATGGATGCTTTCGTGCATACCTGCACAAATTCAAGCACGCAGAGAGCCCTCTCTGCAATCAGTGTATCGGGGTGGCTGAAACGGTCCACCATACGTTTTTTGAATGCGCCAAATATGCCGATGATAGAGCTAATCTCGAAGAGGCAATCGGCTGTGCCTTAACACCGTCCTCACTGGTGTCTTACATGCTTGCGTCGCCAGAATCATGGGACCGAGCGTGCAGGAGTATTGCCCGCATAATGCTCTTACAGAGACGAGACATACGGGACTGTTCGGTGACAATTGCCAATGACTGACTATCCGTCCGTCCGAACACGACACTTTTGGGTAGAGCATCTTATGACTCATGCCTGGACGTAGCTGAACGCTAACATATCCGCCTTCATCGTGAAGTAATACCTCGCGGTGGTGCCACGATGAAGGTACACGGACTGTTGTATACAGGGGTTTTAGCGTGTTCAAGTCTCGCACTCGTTTGGCTTTCGATGCTTTCCCCTACTGAAAAAAAAAAAAAAAAAACACATACCTACACACACCTCTTTCGAGTAGCTGTCAGTCTTCAGCCATTTTCGCATGTCCAACACAACTACAACAAATTAATTAAACTGTCTTTGTATGCATAACCTCGAGCAATCGCCTCCCTTACCCGCCGCCTCCCCCGTTGTCTTCATTAACCATTTGCACACATTTATCCACCCCCCACATTTGTCCAGCCATCTGTGGCTGATCAGCTTCCACCGACCGCCCGTCGCCAATAAAATGCTCAACTACTCCAATTACTTTCAAACTTTAATTTGTCAATGGCCCACAGTTTACCGTTACAAGTTGAGCTGGTCATTTCGTTCGTGGTCAGCGCCAAGCATCTCCCCCGCTCAGGTTGTAACCCATTCGTGTTAGCTGTCCGTCCGGCTGTCATTCATTGATGTGGTACCGGGCGCCGAACACGAACAAGGACAGCAAGGACATGAAGCATTTACATATATATTACAGTAGTTTGTTGTAGTGTTGTTGTAATGCAGGTATCTAAATATCGTAAAGACTTGCAACTGCTTCCTTCTGCCGCCACGCTGCACAGAGCAAATATTGATGGCTGCGCATTTGTTTGGCTCACACTGAGGTTTTGGTCAATTCATGGTTTATTTAATTGAGGATTAAATTTGATTGCATTCTTGCTGACGTCGAACAAAATACGTTTGGGTTACGAGTGTGGAAAATTAGTAGGAAAGGAAAGCTATTGATGTGGATTGGGGAATTGTTTGCCATAATTGGTTCAAGGGATTTTTTTTTTTATTGTGGAAATTTTAACTTTTTGGTTTGATCTATAGTTTTTTTTTCATTGTTGGTTAGGAGTTAGACTAAAGAAGGAAAATGTTAAACGTTTTGTAGGACAATCTAATCTGAAATATTTTTATAAAAGGTTTTTTCAAATCACTAAAAAATGTTTTCACAATCCTCGAATCGCATTACTGCATAAGTTACGCTTCAAACTGTGCAACAATCATGCAATGTTTTTGAAACCATGCAGTTTGCCCTCTTTTTCCCCCAAAGAAGCCAAACTGCATTGAATTATCTTTTCGCACTCACACACTCGAATCTTTGTCTACGTACGCAACACTTTGATTGGATATTCGCTCGACCATAAACGCTCAACGCTTCCAGCCAATCAGACAATCGCATTTTTACTTGGACACATTTAGTATCCATAAAAACAACAACAATTCGCAAGCTGAAGACACAGAGAGCCGAGCGGGTCGTGTTGTCTCCCCCAGTGGCGTCATGTTGTCAACACCCAACCCAGCGACAACAACACGCACATACACCAACACACACACACAGTGACCGATTGAGCGGCAATCATTTTAATTTATGTGTGCATTGCAAATAGCGTTAAACAACTTGAAAATTGCAATACTTAAAACCATGTTGTGGCTTACATACTCCCTGCGTTGTTGTTGTGATAAACAATTTACCACAAAAAGACAATACATATCTCTGTCCAGCATCCATGGCGCAGACGGAAAAATGGGCGCCGCTTGAGTAATGTCGCCTGTTGGCTGTTGTTGGGCTTTCCAACTTGCCCAGTCGCCATTCAAATAGCTGCCAGCAATTTTGTACAATTTCATCGAACATAATTTGACTGCATTGTTGCACTTTCCAAATTGAGTGCCGCTGAAATGACTGCGGAGTAGTTGAGTTTCTCAAATATTTCCTAGCAAATCGCCCGGTTTTGCTGTAGAAAGCCTGAATTTGGGAATTGAGAGATTAAAGAATGATTAAAGAAATTACACGCAATTGGTGCCTGCAACTTTCAACGCCAAGTGTGCACCATTTTATAAAAAAAAATTTATAAATTCTGTGGAATCCTTTTTCCACATCTCTAAGATTTAAGTTGACCACAATTTTCCTCTTTTTTAATAACCTTTCAGCGTCTCTCTTTTTTCTTCCTCTCTCTCTTTCCTTGAACAGAAAAACCTTCCATATTGTAGCCGTGCCGCATAGTTCGTTCATTCGCTTTTGTTTATTATTAAAATTGATTAAATTTAATTTCCTCTTTTGGTTTACACCTCAAAGTCAAACTTTCCGGAAATTGATTGAAATATTCATTGAATGCCGTGTTGGCTGCTGCTAAGCTGATTTACTCCTCGTTGTTATTGTTGTTGCTAAGCCATCTATACATTTTAATTTTTAATTTAGTTTATCTCTCGACCATAATCCTTTTTCGTTCACAGGTAGACTGACACATACGAGGACTAGCAAAGGATGCGCTTTTCTAGGATTTCGTTAGCTCATAGAAAAGGCTAAGCAAACATAACGGGTGAGTGTGTGTGTGTGTGTATAGCACAAGTTTGAACAAATTAAATAGATTGACACTATTACATGCATTAAATATTCGAGTTCATAGAATTTGTGGTGTGAAGACTGACAAAAAGATAAAAATGGTGAATTTTCAAAATGTCCATCGAACCAACGTAGTTATCGTAGTTAATCATAATACTTGACAGAATTCTTATTTAATTTAATGTAGAGTTATAAAACTCTATTACTTATTCCAAAAAATTTTTAAAAACGTTTGTACTGCTGCGCATCACTTTTTCTCTAAAATCAATGACAAAATTAACGTTACTTTCACACATATATGGGTTTTTGTTGTTGTATTCATACATCTTAATCTATCGTTGTTGTTTATTGCCCTGGGTTCTAAATAGTTTGGTAGATTCACTTATTAGGGAATCAGATTCACATAATTTTTTGTAAACCACTTCAAGGCCACTTTACGGTAATACTATGTATAAGTATAGGTCTGGCCAAAAGATAGTGAAAGTCTTATGATGGCTTGAAGCTGAAAACAGCTGGAGTCTTTGTCCAAGTATCTTATGACCCTTTCTGACTTGCGCTTTGATCCAAGTATACTTTAACCCTTTCAAACTTGAGTTTTTTTGTTGACTGAGTAATTGCTGTTGTGATTAAATATCATCGAGTAGATCATTCTACAAAAAATGTTTTGTTAATATTTTTATAAATATTTAATCGTGCTCCCTCCAGTCTTCTCTTTGAAGTCTTTAAAGGACATTGTAACTCGTAAAATGGCTTCTGTCGTCCAGTAATGTCTGCATTAGCTGCAGTGATGAAGAAGTTACGGAGACAATAAAACACTTCATACGACACAGTCCAGTTCTACAGAAACGTGAAAGACTCTTTTCAGAATCTAGATTTCTAGTTAAACTATCGAACCTACTAAACTTCTTCAAGAAGAAGAATTGGTTTCGACTGAATCCGAGTTAAGAGACAGTTTTCTTATTTCTTCACCTTTATGAAGGGACTCACTAACAGTCTTTCTCAGGCTTTCGAGTGGAAATCTCAAATTCGAAAAACTTCCTCCTCCCCAAAAAAATAAAATAATTCTGGCTCTGAGCCACGCATGCCACTTTTTGTTATTCCTATCATGTTATTTTAATCTCCCAAGATCTTATTTTCAAGAACCACCAAAGTCCACTATTAGCTTCCACCGTCCACTCAAAACAAATTTCAATAATGTCGCAATTTTGTTGATGCTGGGTTTTGTTTTTTAATTTACTCCATTAGCTCTTAAGGGGGCCGATACATGTAAATAGTGTATTTTTTGAGAATTTTTTTGGGGGATAAGGAATTTGGCAATTGATTTTCTTTTGTTTTTAATCTTTTATTAACTAATTAAAGGTTCTTTTTCCATTTTTTTTTTGACCCGAGAATCCAAGATGGCGGCGGCGCGTGGGATCAAAAAACCCCCTCCAATCTGATGCGCTGCGCGATTGCGCTGCTCGTATGGGGCTGAAATGAAAAATGAAAGGAAATCAATTAAAAAACAGTTGTGGCTTCGATGTGAACCTGGTTTAGTAAAGAAATTGTGATTTTTCTGGAAACGGCAGAAAATTGAATTTTTGGGGCAGCTGTTTTGATGAATTTGCAAGCACCAACATGAGATTTTTGCAGATTTGTAAAAACAAGTAGGTTCACATCGAAGGGATGAGTCTTCCGAAGGTGTGGTTAAAATTTCATCGCGATCGGTTAAGCGGTTCTCATGCAATCGCGCAGCCCATACCGAAAAACATGGTTCCGAGATAAACGGGCTCAAAGATTGAGTAAGCGACAGGCTTATACCTGACGCCGCCGCTTCTACCTGTGTTTTGTCTGGGAAGGGATTAGAATTTTGGAAAACGCTCTTAGCCATACATTGAAAAGGCTTTGTAGAACATATTCCCGAGAAAAACAAAATTTCCAAAAGTACTTCATTTTACATGTATCGGCCCCCTTAAGCAATCTTTTACGAACAATAATGTCTTAATTTTTTTATTGGCATTCAAAAGCTTTCAATTCGGTATTTTTGAAATTTCGAAATCATTTTCTTTCAAGCTTCAACCATTTTGTAAATTTTGTTTTGCTTCCTTTGAATTGAACGTACGTCAATCGAAATTCTATCACAAAACAATGATTTTCACTTCGTTCGCGAATGCAATCCACCGGTCTATCACGTCGCCGCATCGCTATTCTTAATAATTCCAGAAAATTACAAAAAGCGTGCCGCTTAGCAGACGCCTGCACTCGGCGGCCGGCAACAATCGCGTCGCAGCAATAGACGCGAACGCTCGTCGCAGTCGCAGTCGCATTTGGCGAACTAGATCGCTGTGTGCAGATAGAGGCGTGTCTCGCGTACCACAACGTCGGCCGCAAGTCCAACGTCGGCGCAGCGCAATGAAATCCGAAATTTTATAGCCGCCTGTAGCGGCGACGATCGGCCGGCCACTCAGCCGGCGGATGATATAAATTACAGTGCCTGGGCCCAAACGCCCCACGCGCTCCACGAATGCCTTCGTCTCGCGACTATTAGTTGCCGGCAAAAATGTTCGTACGTACGTTCGTAGGTACGTAAAGCTCGCAATTCCAACAGCAACAGCAGCAACAACCACAATGACAGCACAATGTTTGTGTGGTTGCACAAGATCGCTGCTCTAACGTTGCTGCGGCTGCTCTGTAAAATTGTTGCTGTTGCTTGGCTTTTAGCTGCGGCAGTTGCATTGCATTGTTTTTATGGCCAACATCGACACACCAACCGCCGCCGCGGATGATCCTCACAATGAGCGACTTTTGTTCGAGGCTGAAAAGCAACAACGAAAACGACGAACGAGCCGAACGAAGGAAGTTGGCGGCCACACCGAACGCTTGTAAAAACAAATGTAAATGGCAGCGCGTACACATTACAACCGTTTTGGGTGCTTATTACCAATTTTTACAACAACAAAAACAACAACAACGACATCAGCAACATTACCAGCAAACAAAAAAACAACAGCAAACATGGCTAAAATAGTAAAACCTCAAACAATAATAATTGCTGTTGGCGTGTTTTTAAAGTCTGTGGTTGTTGTTATTGTTGATTTTGTTGTGGCTGTTGTTTCATGTCGCTGAGCCATGGCTCTGGCTGACCGTGTATTGCATAAGGGGTGTTGGGTGGGAGTGTTGCCAATACACACACACACACACACATACACACACACACACACACACAAATATTCGACATGTGAGCGATTTGATTTAACGATTGGGCTGGCTTTTGCTCGCACTCCGGCTGGCTTTTCTCACTTCAAGCGCTGAGGAATGCGCTGCATTGTTGAAGGTGTTTCCGGAACTGCAGCAGTCTTTGAAAATATTTGCGCAATAAGTGTCTTGACGCGGCCATAAAATGGAGCAAATAAACAGCAAACTTGTTGTTGTCCATAAAAACATACTCTTATTTGAAATAATTTATAAGGCAAACTTAGTTAGATATCGTAAAATGTCAGCTTCCATTTTATGGTACCCTACAACGGGGCCCAGGGTTAATTCGCTTCGCCAGGAAGCTTGCAGGACTCAAAAAAGCATGATCAGCATTATGAGGACAACTGATCGGTTCATACGTCTGTCAAGTTAGACGTTAAAATTTCCTGAAAAAAAGAACATCTTCCTGATCCTGTAGGATACTATTTGATGACACAACTCTTTGTCTCTTAGTTGCCCTAATCAGTGGCTTAGAAACTTACAGAATAGTGGGATTCTGTAAATTTAGGTTAAACAATATTGAACGGTACAATAATCTGAAGCCTAACATGAATTATAGGGCACGTATTAAGTTACCGAGTTCTGTAATTTGTTGATTTGGTATGCTCTAAGAATGACTTTGTGAGCTGGGCTAACCATACCCTGTTATACCATAACTTGCTGCACCCAAAAAAGACACATCGAGCAAATGGGCATATCTAGTGTTACCTATTTATTATTGTCCGACCGTATTTTCGGTTTTGGCCCAAAGAAGTGGTTTCAGTTTCGGCCAAAAAATGCCTAAACGGCCGTAACCGAAACTTTCTGGAATATTTTTTATAATTTATTGTGTAGCGAGTGAACAGCTAGTTAGTGCAGCCGTGCAGATATATAGTGAAAGGATAATATTAAATTATTTAAATTTTAATATTAGCAACTAAGGTACGAAAGGTTGGTTTTTGTATGTTTATGTTTTTAAAAAAGAAATCAATTGTTTTTATTAATAAGTATTTATTTATATATGTTATGTGTGTTCTTTATTTACTTAAAGTAAAATTTGTTTGTTGAAAAAAATGCTTCATATGATTCGATTTTCATTTCAACTAGAAAGGTTCGGTTTCAGCCGAATATTAAAAAAATCCTGAATTCGGTTTCGGCCCAAAAAAGTGATTTCTGTCGTACTATTTACTGTACTAAAGCACTGTTTACTCAAAATTGGTACGCACTCCAGCAATCCCTACAGAGTCATTTTTGGAATGTATAGCGGCCTTTAGACGGTCGCACATGTCCGCAATCATATGCGGCGCGACGAGAAGAATGGCCGTGTAAACGCAAGAAATCGGACATGTGCGACGGTTTTCAAAATTTTTTGATTCCTCTGTCGGCGCGACGCACATGTGGGACCGTGTAAACGGCTGTGTGACACACATAGTGCATTTTTTCATTCGATCGGTGGACAGCGAGCAGTGAGGATGGCGTCGCAAAAAATGAAATATTATGGAAGGAGTTCTTTGAGGTGTATAGACACAATCCCGAACTGTGAGAAGTAAAAGGTGAAGAATATAAAAATAAAAATTAAATGAAACGCAGCATAGAGGTGCTTTTATGCAAATTTAAAGAAATTGATGCGAAGCGCATACCATGTTGCTTCGTTGGCAGCAGCGAGACAACTGAAGTGTGCGCACATGTTTGACCGTGTAAACGCCCTTCGCACATTTCCCCCATCGCACATGATTGCAAACATGTGCGACCGTCTAAAGGCCGCTTATTAAAAAAAGTAAGTTCGTATCAGTAGGCAATGAATGTACCGTTATCAGGTTAAAATTTTGTAGAACTAGCTTTTTATTAGTGAGTTTTATTCGCGATAGAGTAATTTTGAACGATAGACTAATTGTGAACAAATTGTAGAAAATCCGACATGGTCAAAATTGCTAAAATATTAAAGTTGTCCAAAACTACTGTTTGCGGAGTAATAAAACGATTCAAGGATACCTTGAGCCTTGAATGAAAGAGAAAACAATTAAAAAAAAGTATAAAAAAATAACTCAAAACAAAAAAGAAGTGTTCTAGCTTCAATTAAGAAGAATCTCGGCTTATCTGACAAAGATCGCGCTAAAAAATTTGGAACTAGCATATCGACAACTAGGCGAATACGCGTTAAAGCAGCACTGAAATCCTATTGAGCTATTAAATTCCCAAATCAGCCAGATAAACAAATTGTAATAGCAAAAAGATGCGTTAAACTTTATAACAACATTTTGATCAAATTTAATGGGTGCGTTATAATGGATGATGAAACCTATGTTAAACTTGACTTTAAAGAACTCCCAGGACAAAAGTTTTATGCTTCAAAGAAACGGGACGATGTTACTTCATGATATTAATACAAAAAAATTTATAAATTTGCCAAAAAAAAGTGATGATTTGGCAAACTATTTGCAGCTGTGGTCTGAAAAGTATGTTAGGCCATATGTGGCTTTGAGCGCTATGAAGTTCGAAGTATGCAGGAAGAAATGTAGAACCTTTTACTGCCTTTTATTGATCAATGATCATCATCGTTCTTCAGTTAAGTTTTGGCCAGATTTGGCGAGCATTCATTATTCACAGGCAACAATGAATTGGTATCAAGCCAATAGTGTCGATGAAGTGCCGAAAGATAGCAATCCACCAAATTGCCCAAATTTACGCCCAATCGAAAAATATTGGGTTATTGTTAAAAACAAAATGCGCAGAAATGGTGGTGCTGTCAAAAACGCAGGATCAATGATTGTTAAGTGGAACAAGTTTGCTGCCCAGGTCACTAGATCGGATGTTTAACGAGTAATGGACAGCATCAAGAGAAATGCCCGCAAATTCATACATTCAAATTAAACATAAAATTGTTGTTTCCTTATTTGAATAACTGAATAAATACCCTTTTGTTTGAGCTACAAAATATTATCGTGTGCTTTTTTTCAAGAGATATAACCTAATTTGTGTGTACCAAATTTGAGTGAACAGTGCTTTATTTATACAATCCATAGCTTTGTACACCTTTCTATAGACTGACAAAATATACAGAGTCGACATATCTCCACAGTCCGTGGCGAAGATCACGACTGAATTAACTCGAATTAGCTTTCAGGTCTTTGGAACTGATGACCCATTTACTACTTCTAAGCCACATTTACCACTTATTGTTCTCTATTTTGCTGATATAGTATGTAAATATAACTAAAATATCGCAATGAAACTTACAGAAGGCGCCACGATGGCCTCAAAGATGTGGTTTTAATGCCTACGCAGCCACCAAACAACAACGATAAAACGACCTTCGTTTGGTTTCTAATCATATTTATGTCGTTTATAATCCAATAAAACATTCTTATTTCATATTTTTTTTGCTTGTGGTTTTTAGCTGATTTTCATAATCGCACCTTTCGTCGTGTACTCATTTCATGGCCAATTAATTAACTTGTTGAATCTTGCAACGGCACATGTGGTTGCACTTATCAAATGGTGACCGCTGCAAGAATGCATGTGGCGTCGATATGCTCTTATCGTACTGTGCATTAAGGCTGCCATGCACTTTGGGTCATGCGACCTAGTTGCATGCGCAGGCAAAACCTTAGGATAAGAAATATTGCAAATAAGTAGGGACTAGAAAATAAGAAATACTATAAATAAAAGCTCCGGACGACCGGAGCATTAGTCTAGTTTCAACCAGTGAAGTGCAGCGTTTTAGTTTTCGTGTGATCAAGAGGCCCTTGAACGGATGAACATAACTATTAGTACATCGCTCGGCTCCGCCCATATCGCTCTGACAATTGCGCACATTACCCGGTAGTAGTGGTGGGGAGTAGTTGTGGCTAGTTGCGCCGCCACTTCAATTAATGCGCGCCGCGCTACAATTCAAAATTCAATTAAACGCAATTGCCAACTACTATGTGTGTAATTGCTGTGTATTTGCTGCGGTTGTTGTTGCTACTTATATTTTAATAGCACGTCTAAAGCAGCAACACATAGATGGCTGAAATGGAGTGCAACAATAAAAAAAAACCTTTTTTACTTTTATTTTTTCAGCTAAAAAATCGGACATTTTTCTGTGCGCAAAAATCTGGACAAAGACGATAATAACAACAACAACAACGAACCACAGCTGTCATTATAACAGCACAAATATGATAATTGAAACAACAACAATAAATAAAAAGAGCGCAAGTAACAAGAGGCGACAACAAAAACTCAGCAAGACGACTGCGAAAAGTGAAAATAAAAATGGCGCTGCTCGTTGTTGTTATTGTTTGTGGCTGTTTTGCTTTTTGCCGCTGATATGGACTTGAATACCATTTGGCTGGCTGCAAACACACATGTTTGGGTCTCTATGTGTGTGTGTAGTGTGTGTGTTTCTAAAAAGAACCCAACAACACTTATGCTAATTAACCACTTTGACATTTGCAAGTCAAATTTTTCGAAACTCATATAAAATGTGAGCAAATGGAAAGGAAATTACAAAAATTAAA
Organism: Melieria omissa; assembly: GCA_963971225.1. NCBI lineage: Eukaryota > Metazoa > Arthropoda > Insecta > Diptera > Ulidiidae > Melieria > Melieria omissa. Next base: position 8,439,985 of record OZ020269.1, on the reverse strand, counting down.
AGCCACACAACCCGCTGACAATAGTCTCAGGCCGCCAACAAAATTGCAGCCTTTAAACCGTTCGTTGTCAGGCGCAGACCAAAAATTAAAATATTCGAGTGTAATAGTTTGCTTGAGCGGCCCGGATGCACTGCGCTACGTCCGCGTATAAATTTCACATTGTGGCCGCCACAATTGCCGCCAACAATAACAAAAGCAACTGCAGCACTGCAACAGCAACAAAGGCAGTGGCACCAAAACGTGCTGCCGCCAGTATAAGCAACCGTTAAAGATGTCATCAAGCGCCAATTATAAACTGTGGCTTACCAGTGTTGCACGTCGCTGCCATTTTCACCGACTATTGTCTGTCGTGTGTCTGTTGTTGCTGGTGTTTTTGTTGTTGGCCGCGCTATTTCGTCTTTCGTTTGCTTGGTTGCGCTTTTGCGGCGACTAAATGCAAATCTCGGTGACTTTTTGTGCCGCCACTGCTCAGCTGCTGCTGCTGCTGCTCCTCTATTGCTGCCAACTGCCAACCATGTTGCCGCACTTGGAGCAGCAGCGGCATCTGACTGCATTAGTGTTACGTACTAAATATTTCTTCTTTATTTTTCAATTCGTCGTTTTTCGTTTGTCAGTTTGAGAAAACGATTTACCATTTTTTGCAATGTTTTTCATACGTCAAGTCAATGTTGCTTTGCTTTGTGTGGCATATTCTGAGAGTTGAACTCTTTCAAATGCAAAGTTGTCAATTGTTTGCATTCACTGAAAACCACAGATTGAACGTCTTGGATTTTTATTGTAAAATCGTGCTACGACTTGAATGTTCTGAAAGATAGGTATATAGATAGATAGGTAGGTAGATAGATATCCACACTTTCACTTAAAGATCAAAGCATCCATTGTGATTTTTTTTAAAGCTGTGCTAAGTTACACAAGATACCTTTCTGTTATGAGGTTTTCATTAATACTTCAGTTCTTAGACTTTTTGAACTATTTAGTAATTTACATGAAAGTCAATAGAATCGATTCTCACACATCCATTAGCTCTATTGGATTTTTAAATATTTATTTTTATAGTTTTTAAATATTTTTTAATATTTTTATTATTTTTTTAATATTTTTAATATTTTTTTAATATTTAAATAAGCCGTTTCGAAATGCCAACTCAAAGGTAGTGAGTTGCATTCCAGACTCATAGTCCAAAGCACTGAAATTCGTACAGAAAATGCTGTATAGGTTTAATATCTTCTCGACAGTTGTTGAAATTTGTTCCTACTGAGGCTTTGGGACAATAATTTCCCAACGAAAAGAAAGCTTTTGCTTTTCAATCAACCATCAGAGAAGGGAAACATTTTAATAGAATCTTCCCCATTTCATAATCTTAAATTTAATTGGTGACTGTCACTAAATTTGATGATCTCCTGAGCTAAGCAAAGACTTCAATGTTGCCTACGATTGAGCTTCTTTCAAAACACTTCCGGCAAGCTTTCAAACGAAAATCTAAAAGCCTCATCATTGACAAATATCTTCTGGTTTTATTATAAAAGCACAGAACCAATCAACCATCAGTGGAGGAAAACATTTTAAAAGAATGTTCCCCATGTCATTATTTTAAATTTAATTGGTGACTGTCACTAAATTTGATGATGTCCTGAGCTAAGCAAAGACTTCAATATTGCCTACGATTGAACTTCTTTCAATACACTTCCGGCAAGCATTCAAACTAAAATCTAAAAACCTCATCATTGAGAAATATCTTCTGCTTTTATTATAAAAGCTCAGAAAAATCTTACAATTGTGATACATTGCAACACCACCAAAAGGCGGACACCGCCTTTGATCAGTTTGCTTCAGCAGCATTCCTCAGCTCTTTAACTTCTTCTCTGCTCTGCTTACGTACTCATAACAAATCTAATGTGAATTCAAACGGCCGGTGGACTTATGCAGCCAGACCCACACACACTCACATACCTAAACACTCTCTACGCCTTTGAATTTTTGCAATAGTGCGCAATTTTCTTCCGCCCTTCCATTGCCAATCAATGCCGTCTAATTATGTTGAAGTCAGCCGTTTCCATTCGGCTGTAGCTGCGCTCTTCAAGCGGCTTCAAACGCAGTCGGCAAGTACATTAACCCATCACTTTGCTATTCATAACAGCCTTGTCCATTGAAATCTCAGCGCCGCCGTTGTCCACCCGCGCCCCGCAGCCGCACTGGCGTTCAACTCCTGCGAACGCCAGCAATGAGTGGCTGATGATTGTTCGGTGCGTCGACCACAATTCTAGCTTCTTCAACAGCAGCTCGAAAAAAGAAATTGTGGCACTGCGGCACAGTGACGACGACCACGCACAAAGCAATAGACGCCGCCGTGTGGAAGCGAGAGAAATGATCTTGTCAATGTCAGCAGTTGATGTGGATCATCATCAATCATCGCAAGCTGGCATTATGTCTTTTTCATTATTGAACGCTTTCCACAATTTCGATCCATTCAGTGTGGTTTATTGAATTCAAAGCAAATTTTGTGTTCTTCTCTTTGCCACTTTTGATTGCTATTGAGGTTATGTTGTAGATCAGCAACGTTGCAGTGAGTATTGTTGGGCTGTGTTTAATGCAGTTTTCCTGCTTTATTTGCAATACAAACAGAACAATAAAACAAGCCAAAAACAACAACAACAAATGCAACATGTGAAACATAAAACGCAAATTGCATTTAAATTCAAATAAATTTCAGCAAATTGCAACAAACAGTTTGGGGTTTTTTTGCCTTCAAGAAATCTGAGTGAGAGAAACAACCAAAAAACATTGATGAAACAAAGTCGCATGCACACGAAGCGTTTAATGGAAGTGTGAAGCTTTATGCTCAGTCCGCGCCGACTGTCAGTGTGAAGTAGGCTTCCCAACGATTAAAACGTTTTAGGAAGAACAAATTTTCGAATCGAAATATTGCACACAAATTGGAAAAATTTTCCTCATTTATTAAGTTGCCACATTTAAATAAAAAAAAAATAAAAAAAAATTGAAAATTAATTTGAGCTTGACGAAGACTTTTTGGCCTTTGAGGAGGACGGACGACATTTTCTGTTCAAGATGGACTGTGTGAACGAAATCGTCAGAGCAATTTGTTGAAACTTTGCTGAAACTCAGATCTAGAGTTCAAATTCTGACTTCATTCATTCCACAGAGAAATAAATTCTGTCTTACGGTGGCAAGTATTGGCCAACCGCTGAGAATAGTGGTGGCCTCAGTCCTCGCGAAAGAGCGCCGCGCAAGTTATGTACAGTGGCAGTCACATGATATCATTTAGGAAGTTTCGTACACAACCGTTGAACCTTTGAACCCCAGAGCCCCACTTGCGTGAGTGTGTATGAGCCCAATTCTTAAAATTTCCTAGTTTTAACCAGGAACCCATTGTAAATGAACCTTTCTTTGCTTCGATAAGCTATTCAGAACAGCACAGCACCTGGCGATCAATTTTGAAGCAATGTAGGTCCCAATGAGCGACTTGATGGACCTCTGACTATCTGAGAAAATAAACTAAAAAACTAGGGAAAGCAACACTGATAGTCATAAGTTGATAGTTCGCAATCTTCATTGCTTGTGAGAGGATGAAAGGCTGCGTTTAAGGATCGTGTAGGAATTGGAGAGCCGACAATCCACCACATTATTTTTCGATATCAAGAAGTTTCACAAAATATTATTTTGCTTAAAAAAGAGGATCTTTACATTCTCATTGGACATTTGACTGAGCGCTGTTTATTCATGGAAGGTTCATCAATTTTTCTTTTTATTTATTATTTAAAAAAATAAAGTCTCAAATTTGTATACAGATTATTGTTGTTGTTGAAATTGAATTGTACACATAAAACATTGTTCTTGGAAATGTATTAAAGTGCGAACTTTTCATTGAGAAGCCCGCTCAACATTTCATTAATGCCTACTGTAGCGTACAAACTCCGCATGGAGGCATTCAATGCGGCTGTTGCACAACAGCCAAGAACGCTGTAAATGTCACTTTTGATACAACAAAACAACAACTGTGCAGAGTAGCAGCAGCAGCAGCAACAATTAACCGAGACGAATTTTAAACTTTCATTTGTTGTACAACAGCAACGACACGGCGAAAATTGCAACGGTATGCAAGCAAAAATAAAAAGCAACAACAGCAACTACTGCAAACATCACGACTTGCAGTGATGCGACTTTGAGTGAAAAAAGAGCCTCAAGTTAACAACAACAACAACGATCCGCGCGGTTTTTTTTTCACCTACCTCAACTCAACGAATGCGGCTGGCTAGTTGTTGTTGTTATTGTTGTTGCAAAGCTGAGAAAATCCAGTGATTGCCCCCTTGGCGGACATGCAAAGAAGCCCCAAACAGCCGAAAACCCAATTAAATTGTCTGCCGATCCGGCTGCCTACCCAGTCGGCCGACCGGCCTGTCTGTCTTCCTGGCCGTCTATCCGTCTGTTCGGCTAGTTGAGCAAACGCGTGTGTCACACAGTTGCCGCACGCTGCAGCCCAACACCGTCAAACCAAACAACAAAAACTGTCATGTTGCAAGGCTCAATTTCTGCGACTGTGCCGCGTGCAACTCGCACGGCGGCTCATCAGCGCCCAGCAACCAGCGTTTGTCCAGCTGCAGCAGCGGAATTTACAAATCTTCCGCTGTCTGCGCTTAGACCAAAACAACGCAAGGCGGGCACTGCAGCGATCACATTGTTGCTGCTGGTGCTGCTTTGGTTGCATTGCAGTTGTTACATGTGACCAAAAAAAAAATTTACTAGGTCGTTTTTGTTGTTGTTTTTTTAATGTTGATTCTTTTTGCTTGATTTTTGTGCAGCTTTTTTCTTGTCTTGTGCCTTGCTTACTTCCACCGCATATAGCATACAGCAACAACAATAACACCAACAAAAGACAAATTCGCGCGTACAGCGTTACGAGCAGCAAATAAAAAGCAAATTGCTGGGCTGCAATTTTGTACTTTGTACTTTTTTGGCGCTGTGCCTTTGCCTTATCTGTTTGTGTTGCTGCTGCTGCTGCTTCTTCGTCCTCTGCGAATTTTTAGGTCTTTCGGGGCTTACGTGTTGTGTTACCAGACGCGCTCACTGCACAACCACAGTAGAAAATCAACAGCCAAAATTGCACGACGCACCCAACATACTCCGACTTTGTTGCGGCAGCCCACCGAATTTATTATATGTTGCAGTTGCAACTTAGGCGCAACAAAAACATAAAATCACGATCCCGGAAGAATTGTTATTGCCTCATGAGCGCTTTTGTTTCGGTCCTTCATTTTGCTGTTGATGTTATTGTTGTCCTTGTTTTGTGCTTTGTCTACCAGTTGGATTTTTATTTTTGGACATAACTACGCGCCTGTCCAGGCGGTCAGCTATCGCTCGGTCAAACAATCGATGCGATTTGTTTGTCGTTTGTACTGAGAGGAAATGAGGAGGAGAGCGAGAGAGAGTTCAGTTCATGTTCAATTTTAACACAATTGTAAACTTAGTGACTTAAACTTAAAATAGTACAATTTTAATCGAACTTGTCCTGTAATCGATAATCCACGTTGGACCTCACTTAAGTTTGTTTTTCAGTTGATATGATCAATAAGTACCGGGACTGTATATTTTAAATTTTCCGCCGTTGCCCGATGCAGGTAAAACAATTTTTTTAGGTAGGACCTTAACTGACATCTGTCAAATTTTGAGCGGGATTGCATCATTAGTTTTTGTTTGGCAGCTGTTAGCGTCAGTCAACTTTTTGTACTTCGTCGCATTTTACAATGGATAATTTTGTTGATCAACGTATTTGTTTGAAATTTTGTCAGACATTATTCGCGATTATTTGAACAACCACAGTGTGAATATCATCGATCAGGCTCCCTATTCTCCAGATATGGCACCATGTGACTTTTTCCTGTTCTCCCGACTCAATTTACCACTTCGTGGAAAGAGATTTGAGTCCATAGAGGTCATAAAAGAAAATGCGACGCGAGAGCTGAAGGCCATACCTGCTTCGGCTTACCAGAAGTACATGGACGATTGGATTCAGCGTTGGCATACGTGTATTGCTTAAGATGCGGCTTATTTTGAAGGGGATAAAATAAATTTACCAGAAGAATAAAAAAATTTTGTTTTTTTGACACAGTCCCGGTACTTATTGATCATAGTGTATATATATAAAAATGAATCGTGGTCCATTCGGCTGCTTAAAACTCGAGAACGGCTGGAACAACTTGGGCGGGTTTGTTCGAAATTGTTACGTGAAGGTTTATAAAAAAAGAAAAGTCGAGAAAACGGGGCGTGGCACCACCAGAATACATTTTTAGACAATAACTTTGGAACCATAAGTCACACATCAATTAAATTTAGTTCACACTTACTATTTAATCATGTCCTTCGACCGAGGGAATGGGATGGGTATTGGACAAGAGGGTGTGGCACCACCCATAAAACTCAAACCTTTAAGTGGAATAGCTTCGAAATTGTAAGTCGCACAGCATTGAAATTTGGGGTACCGTCGTTTCATAGATGTGTCATTCTACTCTAAAATTTGATGGGCGTTGAATAAGGGGCGTGGCACATTTTTTATGCAGCAGAACTGTAAGTCCTACATCAATGAAACTTGGTATAAACCTACCAGTTAATCATATCTTTACAACAGCAGATACAATCATATCTTTGCAGCAGAACTGTAAGTCCTACATCAATGAAACTTGGTATAAACCTACCAGTTAATCATATCTTGAACAAGGGGGTGTGGCATCGCCCATACAACTGAAATCTTTTAAATGGAATAGCTTCGGAGTTGTAAGCCGCACAGCATTGAAATTTGGTGTACCGTCGTTTCATGTGTGATTTATGATCCAACAGTTATGCAGTACACACATCAGTGAAACTTGGTACGAACTTTCCACTTAGTAGCACAATTCGACTAGAAGAAAGTTGTGAGCATTGGACAAGAGGGCGTGGTACCGCCTCCATTTTTATATACATAGATTGTTTGATTGACTGATTGATTGATTGATTCAACATCGCTCAGCCCAAGCCGCTGAAGATACAAACATGAAATTTGAACTGTAGATGCATCTTGAAAAATGAACCTCCGCTAAGACGGGATTTTTCGAAATTCGGGGTGTAAAGGGGCAAAACATGTTTTAAGGTGTTGTATGAGATTTAATAGACTTAACGATTTCGAACTTCCTGAAAATACTCTAAACCAAAAATAATTCGACACGTGTTTTATAATTTTTCGAAAATCAAAATTTAACCCATTATTGGGTTAAGATTTGTTTAAGGGTAGACTCCAAAAAAACATGAACCAATAGGCCTATTGACTTCAAAAATTGTAAAAATACTTGAAATAAAAAAAATTTACACGCGTTTCTCATTATTTTCAAAATCGAAATCTAACCGGATCAGCGACGGGTTAAAAGTATGTATGGAGAAACAATTTTTTTTTTAGCCTTTTGACTTCAAACTTGGTGAAAGTACTTCAAATGTAAAATAACTCGATACGTGTTTTTCATTTTTTCCGAATATTAAAATCGAACGGGGTCAACGAGCGGTTAAAAGTTTGTATGGCGAAACTGTAAAAAAATGAATTAACGGGCCCACTGACTTCAAACTTTGTGAAAGTATTCATAGTAACAAATAATTTGACACGTATTTTTCACTTTTTTGAAAATGAAAATCTAAATGGGTCAACAATAAGTTAACAGTTTGTATAGAGAACCACGATTTATTGGTCCTGTTAACTTCAAACTTAGACAAAAACCACTTCAATCGGGAAATAATTAAAATGTGTTTTTCATAGTTTTGCAAATCGAAATCTACCGTGGTAATCTAAGGGTTAAGAATTTGTTTAGAGTAATTGTGAAAACTCATGATTTAAAGGGCCTTTTGATTTCACAGTTGTTAAAACCACTTAACATCAAAGATAATAGACGTATGTTTTTCTTTTAAATCAAAATCTGACGGGCCAACAATGCGTTCGAAATTTGTATCGGGTGAAAAAAGAGAGTTTGCGTGCGAAGCCGCGGGGCCCAGCTAGTTTTATTATATTTTATATATTAAACATTGGCGCCAATAACTCTGACCATCTATACAAATTATAGCAAATAAACTCTGACTACAATGGACAATGGACTGACAATGGAACTTCAGGAAATTCTATTTGTCGCTCCAACTTCTTCTTCTTCTTCGTTCATTCTGTTTATAAGTATACAAACATTTATCGATCTCTCAGAAGTAATTTCGCGCTCCAAAATGGTTTGGTTGGCACATTTTATTAAGTCCTCGGCTCAACGGTCTTTGGTCGGCATATTCTCTTAGCCTTAACTTTAGCGACTACTGCCAATGCTGAAATTTACTCAATCATTTATTGTGTCCCAACTCAAAGAAACTTCTGAAACTGCGCATCTGATCCACCTCACTAATCTGTCAAAATCAATTTAGTAGGTGTTTTTCGATTCATTAAAAAATCGAACTAATTTCTCCCGAATATTCAGAGTTATTTATAGTTTGTTACATAGAACACATAGATCTCCTTTGAGCTACCAAAACTGTATCTCGCCCAACCCAATAACTAAGCTAATTTAACTGGTTGTGAAAGGTGTTGACAGACAGTTTTGTCTAGTAGAAAACTAGACAAAACTCCTCGCTTCTTCCTGTCCTCATTGAGTCGCTTCTCAATCTTGTCATATTTGAAATTTTATAAATTTATAGCATCTCCCTAGCGCCTCCTTAATGGAGCCATTAAGGCCGCCTAATACATGCAACGTTCCGACATGGCACACAGCACTTTATCATTGCATTATTGTGCCGTCCTTTGTGGCAGCTCTTAATCCTTTTCTGCTTCCTTGTGCGCTTTGGCCATTTGCCGCATGTGCCATGCGGCAAGTGAGCCAATAAATCAATTGACAATTTCATTAATAGAAATTATGCACGGCGCCCGACATAAATTGCCAATAAAAATGGCAGCTACAATGAATAATTGAATTTGATTTTTCACTTGAGGTGTTATTTACGGCCACCGCCGGCACACCGCACTAATGCTGACGCCGGCACTGACACCGACACTAGCCATGGCGACGACAGCGGCGCGCACTCTTTGCGGCACGTCAGGCAACGACGTCAGTGCAACAGCGCACTACAAAATATTCATAAATAATTTCCTGTCGTTGATTAAGTGCTTTTCTGCTTTAAATAATGCGATTTTGCTTAATAAATTTGTCTCAATGTTTTTGCGCACTGAATGCGTGGAACATTTTTCATTAGACAATGTTGAGCAATTTTACAGTTACAATTTTACAAAATTGATATAAGAATATGCAGATTTGAAAAGAGACTTGAAGGCGCAATTGGCGGACAAATGATCACTCTTGACCACTGTAATGCAAAGTGCGGACTAAATGAATTTCTTATTTATTCGATGGGCCGGTTAGTTGTGTTCAGAAGTCAATAATTGATTTGTTGTGGATATGTTGATGACTGTTGAAATAATAAAAATACCCTACAACGATTTGATTTTGTCCAAGAATTACCGAATCTTCCAAAGCTCTACTTGTTTGAAATCGTTCAGGTCTTTGGAAATTTTGTCTGTCCAGTTTTTCCCGCTCACGCTAAGCCAAGTTCAAACCCGTTCTTTAGTACATGGTCAGCTTTCTCTGCCCTCTGCCTAATAATTTTCTAATCATCTTTTCTAATGCACCTCAATTTGTTGCGTTTCTCAACAACAATTTTCAGACTTGTAGACCAAACGCTTTTGCTTCCAGTTGACGTTATGTGTCGTTACTTTCTTCCAGCCGATTAACTGCGACTCGGTCACAATTGCTGATTGAATCAATTAGCAAAACCAATGCAATTTCCGCGCCAATCAACTACGCCACTTGCAAGCAAATCAGCCAACGTGCGCAACGCCATCGGCGCAGTCCAAGCGATCTCCCGGCTTCAAGTGAACGCTTTAGACTGCTTGCGAGCTAGACGCGGGTCTGCTGCATTTTCGAATTGATATATTTGAGTTAATAATTCACTCGGTGGGAAAGGAGTTGGCCCTGTTTGGGCGCACGGGTGTAAATTACATTAAAGCAAACGTCTGCGGGGCAGCGCCTGCTGCCAAGACGGACAACACCAGCTCGACTGCTCTCCTTTGTCGCCGGCCACTTGCAATTGCACACTCGTCAAGCGGGCAATCAATCATGCAGCCTGCTGCCAGCCGCAGAACATTGCTCAGTCAACCCAAACAACCAACAACAATAACAACAGTGAATCAACAAGTAAATTAAGTACGCGTACAAAGAGCAGTTCGTCTATTTTGGTTTTCCTTTTCTTCACATTGTTGTGTAAGTATTGTTGTTGTTGTTGGCTTGTATTGAGTTGTAAATGAAGCTTCTTGGCCCGATCTGGCCACTCGACGTCGCAACGATCGTCTGGTATGATTTGCCGAACGTCAACACACGCTTCGTTGTTGTTCTTGTTCTAGTAACCATTGGAACAAGCAATCGGCCGGACAGTTGATGGAGCGATATCGTCGTTGGTTTTGGCGTTAAATCTACACGACATGATCAACGCTGCAACATATCATTTATCGGCTGTTTGATCGGTAATTTGCGTATGTAACTATGTCTAATTTGTTGTTCGCCCCGTTGGTGTTGTTGTTGTTGTTTTTGTGATTTTGTGATTTTGCATTGATCTCGGGCTGAAATTGAGTTTAAGTGCAGGAATTTGAATACGTAGAGAACCAATAAGCATTCGAGATTGATTGAACATGTTTGATGCACGACAGCGGTTGATCATTGACTGATCGATTGTGAACTTCTTATAGACAAATTCAAGTGATGAAAAAGTGCAAAATATTTCGAGCTATTCCTTGTTCTTGAAGTCTGCCAAAAATCCAGTGTGCATAATTCATTTTCAAATAAGAGCTCAAATTATGATCAATTTTAGTTTCGTTGACAATAGGTCTGTCTGGCAAAGAATAATTTGTATACATTTTTACTGGATCCTGTTTGTTGACGCCAAATCTCCAGTAACGAGAGAGAAACTGAGAGCGTAAAGTGACAATTCATTTCGTGAGAACTTGCAAGTTTTTACTGGAGAAATTTTGTCCAGTAACTTTTAGCCAGTAAGAAGAAGAACAAGAAAAACATATGACTGACTGCCATATGATTGAAATAATTTTTGCAAACTTTTGGATGCAAATGGAACCTGCAAAGAATTTGTGCGTTCGCAAGTCTGCTGACCCACAAGCGTCTTGCTCAGCTTTACCTGCTGAAGCTGAAAGGGAAGAGTCGCACATTGAGCGCAACGAACTGTTTGCCTTTTGCATTAAATGTATGATTAAACTTAATTTTCCCTACCGCTTCAAACCTCAAATGAAACTTTTAGATCAGCTGTTGCTCTCTTTAACCCTCCTGTTTACACTCTTTTTTACTGTGTATTGTGGGTGTGCGAAGTACCACTGGTGTAACCAAGAGTTAAAACTTGCAAATTCTTACAAATTGCTGTTTGTTCACATTTTTGGATAGTTTCATTTTTGGGAGCGTAACCTCGCTTACTCTCCTGATATTTTTTACTGGATAATTTTTACTGGAAATCTGGCCAAACAGACCTAATAACAATAAAACGAATTTCTTGAAAAGTTTTCTATTTTCTATAGAAAAAGTTTGTTTCCTTTAAAAAATACTATTAAAAAAAGTTTGTATACTTTTAATATTTACTATGGCGTAGGTTTCTGTCATGAAACAATCAACAAGGTAGACTAAGTACAGAGAGCCAAGAAAATTTGGGTATGCGGAGTGACAGTTGTCGTCAAATATTGAAATGGCTTGCTGCAGTTTAAATTTAGTACCAAAAAGTAGATCGCCAGGATATTACAACAATCAAAAAGTTCATTTTTGCTAACAAAATAGTTGCATATGCCTGTTTTTCATTTCATATTTGAAAAATATATTCACAATTATGGAATTCACAGTTTGTGGGAAAATTTATTTCGGGCAACTTTCCCTAAAAAAAACGATCTAACTGTGAGCACCCCATTGTATATGTTTCAAATAATTGTGGAAAATTTTTCAAAATAAAAATGCCTAGCTCAAATGGCAAACAATCGTTGAACATCAAATAAAGAAATCGTCCCGATAGTGGTATAAAGTAGTCAAAAAAATTCGCTCCGGAGATTGTGTGAAAAAATTCATTTGACTTTGTTTTTTGCCTATTTCAAAAAACATGCTCGGCAGTGCGGCAAATTTTGAAATTACCGGTATCTCTGTTTTTCATGCAAAGCAAAAACAATTGAGATACGATATGGGAAAATTCGGGAAAATTGCCAGGTGGGAAATTTAACATACTAGATACCGCTGAACTGTGAACACCATAAATATTTTTTTTTAATTTTATTTTTAACGAGAGATTGAAAAACTATATTTCAAACACCTTTTGAGAGACGCAATTTCTTGCCGTCATTCATTCAAATTGGCGTACGTTATCATAGAATTTCGAAGAACGCTTTCCGTACTTAATTTACCTTGTTCATTGTATCAGCTATTCCCACTTTACATCTCTCTCCCCTCTCTTTCGTCTCCTTGAGCCACCTCCAGTCAGCACCCAAGTCATTTTCTGTCATTTCTTTCTCTTAATAGACCAACCGTCTTATCCACTTCATCGCGTGCTCAAAAAAAGTAAATAAACCAACAAAAAATCATAAAAGAAATCGTTCCCATTTCTTAACGATTTCTATCAACACTTCAACGCTTTTGGTTAGGTTTCCGCGGAACGCTTCCAACCCACCAGCTGCTATCAATTAATCATCATCGGCGACGTTTAACGCCCTTAACTGCACTTTAAATCTCGCCAAGAGCAGAAAACTGCAGCGATCTGGCACCGCTTCAGCAGCGCCCGAGTGCCGATTTATGTGGCGCACGGTGGCCATTGAGCGCGAGTGCTCCCATTCGTCCGGAAAATGGAAACGTTTCCTCTTTCAATATCAAACGTAATGAATCTTTTTGTTTGCATTTGTTTCGTTTGTTTATATGGGTTCGCGGTTTGCGTTTGTGGAAGGACTATTGGGTGGGGGAAGGGCACGAGTGGCTGCCGCACGACTGCCAAAGCGGCGAGGGCGCAAGCCGCAACAACACTTCCAGGTACTGAGTGTTACTGCTGCCGCGGTAACGTTTTTGCTTCCTCTTTTCAATTTCAATGATATTTTCCATTTGGCATTATTTCATTTTACGCGCTGCAACTGCTGCGCTGCGCTGTGCGCTTGTGACTCGTTTCGCCTTTGTTTGCTGGTGTTGTGCTGTTTGCCTTTTTGTCGTAGATACTCATATCTCAAACTGTCATCATTTTCAAATTATTTCTCGTCGAATATCTAATCGAGATGCATGCATGATCGCGACTGAAATTGCTGCTGTTGCTGCCAGCGCTCGAGCAGCCATTTGAAATGCCCAATATTGTTAGCAGTTGACTGCTTGCGGGTCTCAAACGTAGCCCAACGTGTCTGGAGTTTCTCTGAGCTCCCTCCTCCTTACTAACCACCCACCGCAGCGCGGCATGGTCGCTTGTGGCGCAGCGAATTTTGGAGAAATCAGTCCAATGCGGAATTGGTGGTTGTAAAACAATTGTTTATTCCCGCAGTGGTAGCTACACCTGGAAAAATATCGAAACATTGTTCTGCCTAAAATTTAAGAATATAAAACTGTTAATAAAGATTCAGGAATTCAACTAAGTATGAAATTAATAAATATTTGTACAAACCAGCATCTATGCATGTAAAAAGTTGGCTTTATTTTATGTTAATTGAGTCGAAGCTCAACTCCAAAGCATTCTTAATTATTATCCAATGCATTACCCACTTAGCCACGACAACCACCATTATCCAATTCCAAAAAGGACTTGTTGATGTTTGTGTAAAAACTTCACTTTCCAGACTTTCTTTCAAGCTCACAGGGAATGTTTTTAGTTGTAGAAGATTTGTTTCCTTCTTCTGAAGTAGTTACCAGTTCAGCCCACAGATTTCGACTTGACTGTCGCTTTCCACTAAAGCATCATCGCTCTCCAACTCTTCCAGTGTACTTGTGCGCATGCGCACGTTCCGTGCCATGCAATGCAGTCGGCCGTCTGCTAATACGAGGCAACAAAAACATTTATTGCATTTTCCTCTGCCCTTTTACCATTTTCGCGGAATTCATCTCTATTTTGGGTGCGCAGCATTTGTTGTTTGTTTATTTTCCTCGGCCATAATTCCAGCGAGCGTTGCCACAGTGTGGCCGCAATGTATTTGCTGCTTGCACCGTGCACAACTATTCGAAATGTTGCAAAATGTCGTTACACTTTGGCAATATTTAATTAACCCTTGTATGCCATAAGTTGGACATTTTGCTCGCGTAGAACGCAATAAAACGAATTTTGACATGTTGGCCAATTTCGTGCGCATTACTTGTGGCAACCCTACAGGGACCTGCAACGTGGCGGCACATTTTCAAAACACAATTCTTCATGCATGTACGAGTATGAATTCATTTGGCAGAACAAGCTGTTACTACCGCTGATGTCCGTCTCGCGGCTCCAGCCAGCCTCCGCTGCATTCATTCCGCTTGAATGCCTGTTTATTTGCCTGTTCGCTGACAAAAGCTTCTTGTTCAGTCGCGGCTCAACTCCACTTAGACCAATCGCAACGTGCCGCAGTCAGCCCAAGAGCCACGGCCGCGGCACGTTCGTCGGCCGGCCGCAGCCCCCAAAGGCCGCTCGCGGCACTGCATGGCTTAGCTTAGGCTGCGAGGCGAACGTGCAGAAAATTGCCAACTACAACGCGCGCTGTGGCCATTCTACGAGGCGCTTCTTCGACGCTGCCGTTTCTGGTGCGGTTGCGGGCGACGATTTCTTTTCTTTGCCGCGCTGAACTTTAACTCGATTTGATTTCGATCAATTTAGCACTGCAGCAAAGTAAATAATTCAATTGCACTTGTCATATGCAATTGTGGAAAAATGTATGAGCGTAAAACAATCGCATGGGCGCCGAGACGATGCCAGAAGGCAGCTGCAATCAGCAATGTGCGACTGTTTAATTCACTGGTGAATACCGAAATGAAATCGAAGAACTAAGTTCTTCCGTGTCTGACTACACAAAGTTGGAGTTAGTTCTTGTCTGTCTTGTAATTGGGCTTTGGTCATTTATCTTCTTGTTCAGAGTGTTTTTCAGAGAGTTAAGTTATTTGACCTCATTTTAAAATTATATCGGCAGATTATTATTATCTATTTTTTAAGTTTTTGATTAGCCAAAACAGCCATGTTTTTTTCATCGTCTCAAAGCTACAACAAATAAATGTTCGACTGTCGCGTTTGCTTATTCAAATTGCGACCAACTAAACGTCTTATTTGTGCCCGTTGAAGCTTTCTGCCGACCGAAACTTGTTCGCAATTGAATTCGTGTCGGCGCTCACTCACGATTTGTCATCTTTTTTCGCTTTGTTGTTACAGTGCAACAAATGTAGATTTTGTTATTGTCGTCGTTGGTCGCATGTCATCAATTTATTGCACACGGCGCATATGTTGCTACATGTCTGCTGAAATGCTACTCTATTTTCTGCAGCCTTTGCCTCGCACTTGTTGTTGTTGGTTCATTCAGCTGACGCGGTCAATTGTTGCAATGACATTTTTATTAAATTATTGAAAATTGTTGTTGACTTGTGCTCTTAATTGTTATTAACGCACACTTTGACTGCCAACGACGGCAGCGATCGCATTTCGGTATTGTTATTGTTGTGATTGTTGTTGTGTGTGAGCTCCGCTTAGGGTGGTGTCATCAATTCGCACTCGGCTTCATGCAACACGCTTCTGATGGCGCGAATTGGTGTCTTAATTGATGACCCAACATGCCATAAATCGTAGTTTTATTAGAATTGTAAAGAAAAATGTGAAGCCATGTCCGTTATTAGTTTTTGTTTATTTGTATTTTAAAATGTTTTCTGTCAAAGTATGCAAATTGCTTCAATTGAAGCCACGCTTCACATTGCCTAAATACGCCCAACTGACCTTCCAACAAGTCTCGCTCTACGGTCGCTTTCAACGCTCGAATGCCAATGCGAAAGCGTCGACAATACAAACGCAACGTTACAGCCGGACGGGCATTGCAAATATCATAACAATAAATTCCATTTTAATTTCACCGACATGCAAAACATAAATTCTCACACCTACCGCTCGTCCGTCCGACTGCTCCTTACGCGTTTTCAATTTGGCATAATTCAAGCGCAAAAGTGGCCAGTCAAGCCAGCAGCCAGCAGTCGACTACCAACGTTTTGGCACAATGCGCAACGCTTTGCGGGCCGGTCGGTCGCGGCGCGTTGTTGTGCGTTGGCCCAATGCGAGAAGAGTTGCAAAAGGAACATGAAATGACAAATTTTTAATATGAAGACATTGGAAAATTTACGATACGAGCAGCGAGAAACACCAAAGCCAAGCAGCAGACATGAGCGCGAACGTGGATGCGACTTGGCAACTATTATCGAGCGCTGCGCATCAGTGGGCCACAACCATGTGCGGCCGCAGCTGTCCTGTTCCTTCGATTATTCTTCTTCTTCTTGTTAAAGTGGTTTTCGAGCACCTTGAAGGCTCTGCATTCGATCGATTGCAGCGAATGCTGCTTATTTGCATTGTGAGCGAGCTTCGCGCGGACGCAAACCAAATATTGGTTTGTGCCCACGGAGTCGGACTGAGTTATTGGACGAAGGCCAGTTGGTAGCCACGACCGCAGTGTTATTATTGTACTTATTTATGACCAGCAACGAATGCATAACACACATAAATAATTCGCATGGAGCAGCCATAAGCATTCTAAACAAAAATAAAATAAAAATAATTCAAATAAAAATTACTGTTTTTCTCTTGCAGTTTGATGTCACATCCTTAGGCACACGACAGCACATACAATTCCAACAAGAACAATACAAATTTGAAGTACTAACAAATCATCAGCGCTAATCAGCAATAACAACAACAAAAGCAACCACAACAATGGTGCTCGTACTAAACGGCGTCCTGCAGGACGACTGCCCCATGGACACAAACAGCCTGTTCCTGCAACATCCGGTTTACAGAGATTACGCCCAGCAGCTACTCTCCATACCGACCAAGTCGGTCGGGCCGGTCGGGCTGTTGTATGTGGGGCAGCGTGAAATGGCCGCCGCTGCGCCGCACGACAAGAACATCAACATCATTGGCGCTGACGATGCCACCACATGCATTATTGTTGTGGTCAGACATTCAGGTACGTGTACATTGTCCTCTTCCCCGCCACCACTGTGCCAGCATGCGATTTTGTTGCGGCGGCCAGCTCTTTTATTAAATTGGCTTCATTTTACAAAAGCTGCCGCTTCACTCACTTCAGAGCTTTCTTTATAATTTTCTTAACGTCTCTATCGTTGCATAGGTTCGGGCGCTGTCGCTCTGGCGCACTTTGATGGCACCGGCGTCGACGAGGCTGTCTGCACAATGGTGGCACGCGTGCAGGAGCTGGCCTTGGGTTATCCGGAGGGCCGTATTGAGTTGCAATTAATTGGTGGCTATCGAGATCCACAGGGATACGGCGAGGACGTATTCTTTAGCATAATGCGTAAGTGCGCTGCATGTTTGTGGCTATGTATGTGTGTGTGTGTGTGTGGGTGTGAGTTTGTGTGGCCACAAAGAAAATGTTCTCAAGTAATTGGAGATCTTTTCTTGTGCTGCTGCTGCTGCAGCAGGTGAAAGGTGATGGCTGTTGCCTCATGTTGAATTTCTAGTAGACGGTTTATTTACTGTTTAAAGATTTTCAATTAAAGCTTTCAACATTTAATAAGACGTACTTCCATTTCCGCTCCAGAATCATTCCACAAACATCATCTCGAAATCGATTTGACACAAGCCTGCGTTGGAGAGCTGAATACCATACTGCGTGGCGACATTAATTTTCCCATTATCTACGGTGTTGGTGTCAATATCAAAACTGGCGAAATATTTCCAGCTACATTCCCCGATCGAGGACCCGATCGACAACTGCGCGATGCACGAAATTTTATGGGCGCTCAAACGGTTAGCGAAAAATTCGTGCAAACTCTGTGCAACGACTAAAATGCAACAATTTCTTTTAGGTGCTGGACATTTACGATTCCTCGCTGGGCATGCTGCGCATAGGACCCTTCAACTATGATCCACTCCGCGGCGCGGAACTATGGCTCTCGCAGACGGATGAATTTCTGCTGCAACACTTGTCCACAAGCCCAGACGTAGAGCCGCCGCACTTCACCATGCAGGTGAGTGCTGTTCCCTTTGTTTGGTTTCCTTGCTGCATATTTTGTGATACTCATTTTTGTCTGTGTTGTTCCTTCATAGATACGCGCAACGATAAAATTCATACAGGAGAATCAGTTTCCCGCAATCACCGTTTTCCGGGACAATCGGCCACGCTACTATCGACGCGACGAGACTACGGGTTGCTGGACTTTGGTTAGATATTAATTACATGCATAAATATTAAAATGCTTAGCGTTATTAAACTGCAATGATTGTTTGTTTGTTCGTTCGTTTGTTGATTGAATTTTTATTCATTTTTTTTTTTAGGTAAGGGAAGTGGGGCCTTCTTGGAAGTCATTGGTTTTGGTGCCTTTTCGCAATGTCAATATATTTTACCTAATAACAAATTTTTTTTTCAATATCGGACGGTTTTTTAATAAGCATGTCCATTGAAATATGTACTTTTTATTTTGAAACAAAAACTTGAAAAAATAATAAATGCTATTATTGTCGTAATTTTGAATCTATTGCTGCAATTTTATTCGATCATTTGCAAAATGTTGGGTTTGGAGTATTGTATATATTTGAAATTTGAAATACTTATATTTGTTGAGATGACCAAAATTTCATCAAAATTCAAAATCAAAATTTAACAAAATAAATAAAATTTTGTTATTTGCTTCATTTGTTAGCATTTTAGTAGCAAAAACTGTATTCATCAATGTTCATTCAATATTTAAAAATGTCAGTATACCCATTTCGATGCATGCGAATTTTTGTTGTTGAGAAGGCGGATCAAAATTTAACATAAAAAATAAAATTTAGTTTTCTACTTTATTCTACTTTTTTAGCATTTTAGAAGCATAAGCTTTATTTATCAATGTTCATTCAATATTAAAAATGTGTCAATATGCCCATTTCGGTGAATGCTGATTGAAATTTTCTAAAAAAAAATGAACATTACTCCAATGAACAATACTCCAAGATGTTCCAGCATTGTAAAAGTTTAAATCTCTGCAATGTTTTATTAGAAAAAAGTTTTTAATAGAAAACATTTATATATTAAACCAACAGAACACTTCCAAGAGCTCCCTATCTTCCCCTACATAATTTTTATTCTTAAGTTTTTATTTTGCTAAAAATCGAGTGCACTGAGTTAATTTGGCATTTTTTATGTTTTATTTTGTGAATTGTATGTGAGCAATGCAGGGAAATTGTTTACTGTAAACTAATGCAAACTAAACGAGCTTTTGAAAAGTAAATTTCTTAGAAAAACAAATTATATATGTATTTGTTTCAAAGAAATTCCAACTCACAACATTGTCTACCTAGAAATTAAAATTAGCTTGAAAGTGTTTTTGTTTGATTTGCAAAAATGTAGCAACAAATGCGCAGCATGCAATAACTAAGAGTTTCTAATTACAAATCGAGTTTGCAGCCTCATTTAAAGGCAATCAAGCCGCATGAACGGGTTTAGTGCATTCATCTTCGTCATTCGGCACAGAATCACATTCAATGCACATCTCGCTAAATTAGAATATTGCACTCGAAAACTATATGAGTAGAGGAAAACAAATCGACGAGTTCCTATAAAGTGCGCAGGCACCCATGACAGCGTTGTTGTAATGCGCCGCTTTATCCCATCCATAAAGCTGAAAATTACATCCTATAGTCTTGTAACAAAATTATTTAAACCTCGTTGCCTTAATTTGAGTGGTTGATTTTGTTCTCTATTGCAATATGGCTTTGAATTCTTCGGCTGTTTAAGACTTTCGTTTTGTAAATAGTTTTTTCACCGCCAGCTTCAGTCGTTCAACATGAATTCATGCCCAATTTATGTTCACTCTATTTCTCTCTTCCGTCTCTCTCTCTTACAACTCTTTTAGATCATAGATTGAATAGAATTGAAACTGCTGACAGACAAACAAACACAACACCGTTAAAAACATTCGGAATGCGCCTTACAAAAAACAAAAACGGATTTTTAATAAAATTAAATCAATTATATTATATCAAGTATGTAATTAAATTTTGTGTTAAGCAAACGACTTGCATGTAATACATAGGAATGTAGCGAAATGTTTTATGAAAACAAAAATTGACCACAATTGTGACGCGAGTAGTTTTGGTTGTAATCGAAATGTTAATGGAAATGAAAATGAAAATGTGAAATAAATACCACTATTGCGATTTTATTATTATTTATCAATTATTTGAAAGTTTTGCATTACTCTTACCATGATCAATATTAGTGAATTAAAATCAACAACAATTATATATGTATACATGGAATAGATCTTATACAAACGACGCGATTGATCAATGCGAAATGCAGCTGCAAATTGGATCCCTGTGACCCATTAAATTTAACAAATGCTAAAGAATGTTAAGTTGAAATTTGTTCAGCGAACGTTGAGGTTTTATTGAATTGCAAAGTAATGTTCCGTTGTAAAAAGCAAATGCAGCAACAATAAAAACAAACAGGTTAATGCGAAATCTGCGTTTTATTTGCTCGCACAGCGGCTGAAGGTGAGTACAAGAACAATTTATTAACCCTTTGCGACCGTATTAATTTTATATATGGGTGTCTTTGCGACCGTATTAATTTTATACATGGGTGTCATGCTGGTCGGAATTAATTTTCGTTGAAAAACAGTACTACACAGTATGCAAGATTGTGAAGGAAAAATAAAATGTATTAATTCTTTCAGCTTTGGTGGCTGAGAGCAGACATACGACTGGAATGGTAAAAAAGCTTTGGTGGCTGAGAGCAGACATACGGTCGCAAAGGGTTAAAATAATATAAAAATTTATTATAAAATATAAAAATGATTGCTCCATCAAATTAATTCCGGTTATCTGCAACAACTACTCACCGGCCTCCACTCAACGCCCAGCCAAACACTCCTCGCAATCTAATCGCGCGCAAATTGCCCACTTCATTTAGGCGCCACAAGTGGCCTTCGCCAATTGCTCTCCCCCCATATGCAACATGTGCCACTTTTGTACTTCTTTTTCGCTATTTTTGTAAACATTGCCGAAAATCAGGCCAAAAGCAGACTACGCGAAATCAAAATAAACAAAATCCACTCAAATCGCTTCCCATCAAGGCGGCGCATAGCTCGCTGCGCGCGCAACAGCTGACTGAGGGAGTCGTTGCGGGTGGCCTACCTCCAGCGAGAAAAAGTGCTGTGGTTGAAGGGATGCCCAAAGCAGGCTTAGCCACCACCTTCATTAAGCATTTAAATATGAATTGTTTAGTGCAATCTTGAAGAAGGAGGAATAAATGTGCTTTTGTTATAAATTAAAATCATATGAAAAGAGAGACCGAAAAAAGAATCGGTTATAATTTTTTTAGCATATCGTTGGTATTATTCGATTTGAAAAATATGAAATTCTTTGGATTTGATTGAGTGCTCGTATTGCTATGGAAAACTTGACTTACAGAATTTTTGAGCATAGTTATGGATTCTGCTTCAATAACTAATTAGCAAGAAAAAAGTTTAACACTGAAAAGTATATAAGCAAACACTGAACCTGACTCTGTAGAAGTAAAGCCAAGAGTAACGACTCGATACAATCTAGAGACAGTCGATTTTTACTTTAGCAGGGCGTATTAGCCATTAGCCGGAGTTTAAGTTTTCTAAAAGTTCAAGTTGTGTTTGCTATGGCCATTTTAGACAAACGGTCTGCACCGAGAATTAATACGAATATGAACTACAGTTAGGTAATTCCAACAAATTAATGAAAATTCAAACTCCACAATTTGCATAAACATTAAAGAGAAAATCAATTGGTTTAAATCATTAAACACGTAAAAATATTATATAATTTTCCATTGGCTTTTTCTTATCTCTTCATTCAACAATTATCAGTTTTTAGAAGCTTTTAGTCGTCGTGCGTTGTAGGTCAATTTATATGTTAAATCGTTTTAATTTTGATTTCGAAAGAGTCTTTTTTCGGGTAATATTTACACGCTTTTGTAAATTTATTGTAAAATTCTCCATTGACAGTGTCGCCGAATGCAACACTGCAGTCGGCCGTGCCATAGTCGATGGGGCGATTTGGAGCCAGTCCATTGTGTGATTCGCAGCAAGACGTGTGTGTGAGTCGGGTGGAAGTGTTCATTCTTTTGTTTCTTTTACAATTTGAGTTCTTGCAAATTTTTGAGCAGACAAAAACCAAACTTTAAGATTAAAAAAACTGAGACGAGCAAAAATTCCGTTGCTTCCGGTGAGTGGTTTTGCAAAATTGAGCCACCAAGCGAGACGTGGCGCCGCAGCCGCCCGCCCGTTTTTTGCCAATTGCCATAACGTGCCCAGCAGCAGGAGAATTCATAAGACTGAAGCAAAGCGATACTATTTTCTACAACTACCGAAGCGACGACGTATGCGATTTTTCATTTCTTCGCTCGGATTAAGCGAAATCAATTGGAAAGAAGTGACGGCAACAGTTGCAACGCAATCTTCGCTTTGACGACGAATATTTGGGAACGAAATTGCGAGCGCATCGAAACGCAATTTGCATAAAATCAAAGAAATTTTGGTATCATAATTCGTGCTGCGTTTTGGATCATTGCACGAATAAGAAGAGAAGGAATTGGTGATGACGACTTTGGAGCAATAGTGCGCGAGACAATAGGTGCGAGCGAGAAGCAAGCTATACTAAGTACGCGTGCCAAAGGAGAACAGGAGGCAGCTGAAGAAAAAGAAAACGACACTACGCCAAAGTAAAAGCAACAGTGGAAGTGAAGAAGCAGAAGCAGCAGCAACGGAGGGCGTAATTAGACATTTCGGTCTTGCATTGTGAATGAGTAAGTGGAGGCGGTGTAGTGGGCAGTTGTGATTTTGAGATAGCTAAGTAGAATTTTATAGAGTTTCTCAATTCGGTCCGAAATTGCCGAATGCATCATTAAAAGAGAAAAAATGTATGCAAGATGACTTTACCGGTAATGACTGGTCGGGGTTTTATTATTCTTATCGTATTCTATAGAACGAACGGTGATGTCTCCTATGCAAATTGTCATATATTTTTTTAGAAAGCAGCTCATTTGAGCGCCCTACTTACATTTCAGCTTCCTCTAGGAAGAAAAATTATAACCTAAATTGCTTTGTTTAGTGTATTTCTGAATATTCTACCCGAATCTTTGAAATGAATTTAACTCTTTCAGCACAAATAGTAGCTGACGTTAATTTTGAATCCCATTTTGTGATAATACTGTTTTTGTTTATTTTTACAAATCAGAATCTCAGGGCAATTAAATTCTGTTGCAACAATTGGAATGCATGTCAAAGGTTAAAAATAGGTTAAGGTTAAGGTTAAAATATTTATTTGCCTCTTAAAAGTTCCGAGTGCCTATTTCAAAACGTTAGGTAATCTGAAAAACTGTTACTGTTAGCTCCCATAAATATAAAATATAAAACACAGGGCGCAACATCGTTGTTAACTCCTCGCGCTGCGAGCTTATCGTTCGCATCGTCTGGCAGCACCATCGCGGAGTTGCAAATTTCGAACGTGCTTTGTGTATTTTGATAATTTGCAAATTGTTGTTGCCCTCGCTTCCCCGCTACTTCTCCTCGCCATTTGCTCTTTACAATAACGGTTTCGTTTCACACCAACGAGACGTTGTTTTTCTATCCGTCGTCGACCGCGTATGAAATGAGGAGAAAATTCCAAGTCTGCTTGGAATGGAAATTGGAAGCGCGAACAACAACGACAACGACGGTGATAGACCGCTTGTTCTTCTCCTTTCATCCAATAGGTTTCCTATGAATTTGGGAATTATTTGCATACGCGCGCAGCTTATTTCGACAAGCAAGCGACGCGACAGACGAATAGGTTAATTTACAACGAATGAGTACAACGGCGCACATTTTTACTGTTCGCTGCTTTTATTTTCTTTACTCCAAACGTTTGTTTCTAAGTTTTATTTTTTGCAAAAAAACATTAACGATCAGTTTTGTCGTTTCTTCACTTGCAGAACTTGCAGCCAAAGCGCTGGAGAAACTGTTTCTACGCATCGAGACAAAAAAAAGAGACGATTTCCTTTCAAAGAAGTTTTCGCATTCCGGTGAATGCGAAGGTACTTTATGAAGCAACAAACGATTTAAACGAAACTAAACTAAACATATAAGAACATCCCGAACAATCCTCAACATCCAAAAAAGGACAAGAGAAAAAAATTCAGCCAGAAAAAGACGCTTGAACCATCACCCAAACCAGCTCCACTTGCGACAGAATGAGCAGCTCCGTCAGAGCGGCTGTTTCGCCGCAGTTGACCTCGAGCTCATCGAGTGGCGCTGGTGTCGGTGCCACCAGCAAGGAGTGCAAACGACTCTACATCACACACGTCGATGCGTTTGGCCCATATCTGCGCATATGCGGCCAACAGAAAGCGGACGCCGTGGCAGTGGTGCAGGCCAAAATCCAGCAGGTGCTGCCCACCTGTTTCGCCATCGATCCCAACTGGCCGGTGGCACGGCAGCAAGCACCGCTGCACATGGGCGCCATGTGCCTGTACAAGCGTGTTAAGAGCGCCGCGTCGCCGGCCGACTGTGAATTCGTACGCGTGCGCATTGTGAACGTCAACAGCGCACAGAACGCTGCGTCAGCCCAGCAGCAGCTGCAGCCGCAACTGCCGCGTTTGCAGGTGGAAGTGGAGTTCGTCGACTATGGCGAGCAGGCGCTGGTAGCCAGCTACGAGGTGAGCTATACTCATATCAGCGTATCGCGGCGTTCGCTCTGCCGGCCGCACAATAACTTGCGTCAGCACGACCAGTTGATTGCGTCACAGTGACTGCGCTTTGTTTTGCTGTCACCCTGAATGGCAGTCACTGCCTGAGGATTGAATTGCAATTGCCTAAGCCTTTCGGCTTCATGGAAAGTGCTACACTAACATTTTCCGTGCGGCATCAGGTGACATGTTCGGTGTTCGTGATGTAGCTTTGTACCGAAAGCCCTTGACAACTCAAATCTTGAATACTGAATTGACGAAAGCACCATGAAATTTGCGGATTCTTCGAAATATGAATTTTCGGCTGAAAATTCACAATTTCCCATATTTTTGCGGAAAGTTGTGCAAGTTGTGATGCACAGAATACGAATTTCGATTTATTTGTTGCAACTCAATGAACTTTTCACTTACGTTTTGCTTTTCTTTCAGCTCCTCTTTCCGCAGCACCAGGAAGCGCTGACGTCGATACCTCCCCTCTGCACACCGTACATTCTGTTGGGTATCTGCAAAGACTTCAAATCGACCGAACTGGAGGAGATTTCACGCATGATTACGCGTCAGTCGCACGACATCTGCATTGAATTGGAAGTGAGTAATGCGAGTCGTTACGCATGCGCACACAATTAATACCGTTCACCATCTACCGCTCTTTTTTTGCAGTTTAAACAATTTAAATTCATTACAATGAAATGGAAGGAATTCAACTTTGCTGAATTCCTAATACATCAGAAGAAAATCGGCGCGCCAATTGCCAACGATTTGCTACGTGATAATTTTGCGAAATTCCTCAAACAACAAAAACAACAACAATTGCAGCAGCAGCAACACCAAATGCAAAACCCAGTAAACACTCAGCCGATATATGCTGCCGGCGGCAATTTCGCAAACAAAAACAATAACTACTATGTCATTAATAATAATAATAATAGTCCCAACAACAACAACAATAATGGCAGCATGGCGGTTAGTAACCCGGCAGCCATGTACGGCGGCACGCGTTCACTGTCCGCCCGCCTGCAACAATATCAACTACAACAGACATCGGCACAAGTGCCGCCTGCACATCTGTTGATGGTAGGAAGTTACAATTTTCACCCAGCCGTGCGAAAATATTTTTAAATAGTTTCATCATTATTATGTTTTGCAGAGTATACCGCGCGCCATGCAGCCACGTTCACCACATGTCATTGGAAATATGCGCGCCGTGATGCGGGGTGAGTTGATAAAGAAGGTCTTGTAAGCAAGCGTTCAACAATTTCTCTCCTGCACGCAGGTGTCCACATGCAAAACAACCACGTCTCCTTCAGTGGCCCAAACTACAATCCGGCCACCGCTTACAATGGTATGGGGCACAACATGGGCGTACCACAGCCCGCTGCAGTGGCCATGGCTGCCGGCGCACCTTATGCCAACACCTATCCCACGCGTTACCAACGCCCTCAGCCAGCTCAAATGCTCGCCAAAGTCGCTCCGGCTGCTGCCGCTACCAGCAGCACCACTTCACCGCCGCGACGCGTCACCACTGCCACCTTCAAATCCAACAATCTTGTTGTCGGCAAGACGTACGACGTCTGTGTGAGTTTCGTGGAGAACGGCCCCTGCCTGTTCTCTGTACAGTTGGCCGCAGCGCAAGAAGAACTTACAGAAATGATGAATCAAATTGAGCGCGTTCAGCTGAAACAATTTACAGAAAAACCTATGCTGGGCACAGCCTGCATTGCGCGCTATTCGGAGGATGGCCAGCTGTATCGCGCACTCATCACCGGTGTGCAACCCACCGCCTGCAAGGTGGTCTATATTGATTATGGCAATGCAGAGCTGGTTAAATTTCGCGATCTGTACGAAATTCCCGATGAGTTCCTAGAGGCAAAGGCGTTCGCCATTCGCTTCACACTATCTGGCCACAAGGAGCTGGAACCGATTGATGAAAGCCTAAAGAAGGCCTTCAAAGATCTGATGATGTATAAAAACTGTAAATTAAAAGTGATGCCGTTGGAGGGTCCACCGTTGGTGCAGTACTGCGAGTTATATTTGCAGGTAAGTGTCTTCAAAGAGTCAGAACAGTGCAACGCAGAGTACTAATTATGTTTTTTTTTTCTATACAGGAAAACAATATTCTGGGCGTACTGAAGGAAATACAGAAGTGTCGTCTTGTCTATCCCAAAGCGGAGACGCTGAACAACAATGATATTGTCGAAATACGCTACATTGACTCACCAAAGCATTTCTACGTGCAGAAGGTCTCCAACATTTCCATGTTTGAAGAGCTAATGGACGACATGTTTCTGTATTACAACAAAAATCAATTGGTGCCCAATCATCTGGCGCTGGGTGCGCCCTGCATTGTGAAATACGAAAACGAATGGTATCGCGCCGAGGTGATGCGTGCCGATTCAACTGCCACCATTGTGCGTCACGTTGACTTTGGCTACGAGCAGAAAGTCACCAAGAATCTCCTCAGCACAATTGCCGAGAAGCATCTTAAGCTGCCGCGGCAGGCGGTGCAGTGTTGTCTTAAAGGTTTCGAAAACAACGAACTCAACAAAGACCTGGCCACCAATCAGTTTGAAATGCTCGCCGAGGAGTCGAACCGCAAACGACGGTCTTTCACCGTCAAAGTCTTCCGCATACAGCCGGACGGAGTGCATCTGGTTAATCTATGCACGAAAGACCTAAACGTAATGAAAAAGCTATACAAGCTGTCGATGCCATTTGAACAGTATTTGACACTGGAAAAGGAGGAATTCAATGTACATGCGCACAACGGTAATCACAGTGGCCAGCAGCGGCAAGCGGGCGGTCAAGAGAATGGCCACAAGACACCATCGATTGCCTCCTCCAATGATGTAGCATCCTTGCAGTCGAGCAAAAAAAGTGTTCACATACTCAACTCGACCGCCTTGCAGAACGACGATCGCTTGCAGCAAAGACAATTGCAGCAGACCCAACCAAAGGCATCGCCGCGTTATGGCAACAAGGCTGGCAGCGTTGCCGGTGCGAGCAGCAATCTTGGTTCGGCGTCAGTGGAATGGGATAAGGGCAGCTCGGCTAGCTCCATGGATAATCGAGACTCGCGTTCTAGTTCCAGCGAACACAAACAGGGCGGTGGCAAACGACAATCCTATGGCAATATGCAACAACAACAGCAACAGACGCGCCAACACGGCCGCAACCAACAGCAGCAGCAATTGAATTTGCACAACCTAAGCATTGGCAGTAACGCTGGCGATAGACGTAGTGTGGGCAGTGGTGGTAGCGGCAGCAGTAACTATAACCACAAACCACGTGGCGGCGGCAATCAAATGCCACCCCGCTTCCAGAACGACAATCGGTAGGTTTCTAACTTTTTGACTAAAGCAACTTTTTCATTATTTCTTATCATTTTTAAACACCAAAGTTAGCCATTTACATTATATCAAAGTTAATAGTTTTCGAAAATCGTGTGATTTCATAAAGATTGCTTTATTTTAATTTTTTTTAAGTTTAACTATATTGGTGAAGTTCACTCTTACTTGAATTAATTAATTACATTGAACTATATTCTTTAGACATTTAGTAGATGACATTGTTTACAGATATTCTTTCTTTTTTAATTAGATTAAACTATGTATATTCTTTAGACATTTAGTTGATGGAATTGTAGACAGATTTTTTTCTTTTATTTCTTTAAAATGCATTTAAGGTTTCGTTCGTTAGCATCAACTAAAGACAGAAACTTTCATTTTTAGAAAATAAAATCTTTTTCGGAATTCGTATGTACTTAGCTCTAAACTTTTCGCATTTAAACTTTTAAAACAGTTCTAATACAAATTCATTGAAATTGGTTGTTTTAACACTTTCACCTTTTAATTTTTCGGCTGCCAGACGTCAGGATAAACAACAACCATCCACACCGCCACAACAACAGCGCTCACAACGCTCACAGAACGCTCCGCAAGGTTACTCGCAGCAGCGCCAAAAAGGTGGTGCTTCGTCAGCTTCCTCGAATCGATCGAACGATGCTCAGTCTGAGGTGGCCAGTGTTGCGAGCGAACAACAACAGCAGCCGCAAATTCCCGAAGAGTACGTGCCTCTCAATCAGCCATTCCCCGTGCAGCAGCTAGACACCCCGTCACGCGAAGATGTGATAATTTGCTGGTGGATCTCGCCGCACCAATTCTACACGCACCTCAAGACGCGCATTCCCGAGTTCGAGCGCCTGATGCGCGACATGCAGCAGTTCTATCGCAAAAAGACGCTGCAACAGCTGCAGCTAAAAGTTGGTTCGTACGTGGTTGCACGCTACCGGAAGGACAATGTGCTTTATCGGGCGCGCATACTCGCCTGTAATCAGATGCTACGCAAGTACAAAGTACACTTTGTGGACTTTGGCAATCAGTATACGGTAACTTCGGAGGACATCTGGCAGGTGGAGAAACGCTTCGCTTGCATGCCCTGCATGGCCTACCTGTGCAGCTTCAGCGGCATTGTGTCCAACTATGACCACCTGTACATCATCGATCGTATGGAGAAGTATTTGCCTGCGGGCGCCAAACTCAAATGCGAGTACATAGAACGCGATCAGGACATGTACTACGTGAATGTGAAGCTGAATGGTGCCTCGCTGAAGGACACGCTCATGTCGGAGGGCATCATCACGGAAATTGGACCAGGTAATGAATACCAAGCGAGTGCTGTTTGTGGTGGTTAATTGTATTTCTCTTTGCAGAACTGCGTTTGAGCCTGCTGGCCGGCCAGCAGATACGAGTCAAGGTCACCTCCATTCGCGACATGCTTAACTTCAAAATACAGATTGAAGGCCTGAGTGAGCAGGTGCAGCTGCTGTGCTGCTACGACGATGTACGCTACGTCAAGTCCAATCCGGATATAGCGCAGAAATTCAAACAGTTCTACGAGGGAAAGTCGTGCGTGGTGAACATCAAAGATGTCAATGACAACAAAGTGTTAGTATTCAGCAATTGATTTTGCCTCCAAAGTGGATTCTTATTATTATACGTGGACTTGCATCTTATTTTCAGTGTTATGCTGCGTCCGTTGCTGCCACTGCTGAAAGACGATATAGCGACGTACATATGTCAGCGTCCAGTTATCATGGAACACTTTGATGTTCGTGTGGTGCATGTAGCGAGCGCCTATCGCCTATACGCCCAACCTTTAGCACTCGAGGAGGCCATGACGCAGCTACTAAATGACATGTACGACCACTATGAAAACAACGGTGAGTGCAACATGAGTGAAAGTGAGTTGTTAATGTGCTTAAATGTTGGTTTATCTTCATACGCCTTGTAGGTGTGCCTCTTAGCAAATTTGAGACTGAACAGATCTGTGCTGCAAACGGCACTGATGGCAACTGGTATCGTGCGCGACTCCTGAACGTCAACCAAAACGGCAGTGGGCCGCTCGAAGTTTACTACATCGACTACGGCAACACGGAGAAGTTGGAGAGGTCGAAACTGAGACAACTCGACGAAAAGTTCTACGTGAACCAAAGTGCCTACGCGATCGAGCTGAATCTACCACTGCGCCCTCTTTCGGGCGAACAGCAACACAAGCATAAATTGAAAAAGCCTGTTACCGTCACAGAAGACGCCGATATAACTGCACAAAACATGCTAAAGCAACTGCTCCTCAACGGCGATCCGGTTACGAGCGTTAAAGCGTTGGAAGTGCGTCACAATCAACTCATTGCCGAACTAAGCGCATCGAACGGTGAGAATGTAATCGACGCTCTGCAGAAGGCGCAGTCAATCAAAGGGCGCGACATCGACTACATGCGCAAGCAGCTAGACAAGGACAAGTCCAATGTGTTCGAGTACATTGAAATGGTCGATCTGACACTAGAGGATGAAGACGATGGCGAGAAGAAACATGTAGGTAAAAGTAAGAGTTCAACATCACCGAAAAAGAAGAAAACTACTTCGCCCTTGAAAGCAACAGAGGCAGCGGATAAAAGTGTGCCAAATGATGCTAGCGCTAACAACACAAAAGCACCGTCACCGGTGCCACCAGTTGAGCCGCTTAAAAAGCCCGAAGTGGCGAAACAAGCACCAGCTGCTGCCATTCCACTTATAAAGGAGCCAACACCGGCAGAAATACCGCCACCTGCTGAACCACGTGCGCCATCACCAGCGCCACCTTCCACTGCTCCCTGTTCCGAGCCTCAATCAGAGGCTGAAGCAGAAACGGAGTCGATCGACCCGTATGCGGATATGGAACACGCCATACTCAGCCACTGCGACAACCCCGGACAGTTCTTTGTCCACCCATACGACAAGGTGGATGAGCTGCGCAAACTGCAGGAAAATCTGCAAATTGTTGCCACCTCGCTGCCGCCGCTGATGAGCGTTATTGACGGCGCCCACTGCATATCTCTGTACTCGGTAGACAAGCAGTGGTACCGTGCCAAGATCATCGACGCCGAACTGATGGTGCTGCAGTTCATCGATTTCGGCAACACCGACTGCGTTTCGGACACCACCGACGTGAAGGAGATGAGTGTCTTTCCCGACATCGATCCGCTGTGTATACCGTGCGCGCTGCCTATCAAACCAAAAACCACCGCCGACTGGGTAGACGCGGCCAACGCGATTTTCAACGACTCGTACAGCAAACTGCTGAACTTCGAGTACGTCACGCGCGGCGACACGCAGAAGCGAAGCTTTATCAATCTCTTCATCGATGGCGTAAACATTGCCGAACGCCTAATTGAAGATGGCTTTGCAAAGCCGCTGGAGCTGGTCACCTCAGGTGAAAACTGCTATATTTCGCACGTGAACAGCCTCACCGACTTCTATATTCAGTACGAAAAAGACTCTAAGGCACTCGAACTGATCGAAATTTATCTGGCCGACAACCAGAAACTGGACAAACTGGAGAAATTCGAACACTCAAAGATTGTGGCGGCTCTGTTCCCCGATGATGAGATGTGGTATCGTGCCAAACTGCTGCAGGAGGTACCAAATCAGGGCTACGAAGTGCTGTTCATCGACTACGGCAACACGTCGGTTAGCCCGGAATGCCGCAAGATATCCGAGGAGATTGCAAAGCTGCCGCCACTGTCGAAAAAGTGCGCTCTGGAGCTGCCCGAACGATCGCTAAGCTGGTCGGACGCCGCAGAGGAAAAATTCGCAGAGATAGCTGCTCTGGGTGAGACCGTCTTCACGGTGGAGCTGCGCGCCCCTGCCGCGGATCACGCCGTGGTCCATCTGCTGATTGACGGGCATAACATCAACGACGATCTGGAACCGCTTTGCGAACGCAAACCCGTCGAACCGTCATTGAACGGGAGCTTCGCCAATACAACACTGCAGTCGTCCGTGTACGAGAGCGGCAAACTGTACGATGCCGTTGTTTCGCACGCCAATTCGCCAAGCGACTTTTACGTCCAGTTCGGCAAGGATAGCGTGCGGCTCGAAGACATGACTAACAGCCTGAATACGCTAAGCATGGACGCGGTGCAACAACCCCAGCTGGATGAGTTGTACGCGGCCG
This sequence comes from Melieria omissa, assembly GCA_963971225.1. NCBI lineage: Eukaryota > Metazoa > Arthropoda > Insecta > Diptera > Ulidiidae > Melieria > Melieria omissa. The sequence continues at coordinate 8,407,521 of OZ020269.1, read as the reverse complement.
TTTTCAGCGTCGACAGCGCTCTATATCGGGCGCGCGTGTTGAAAATTGAGTCGGAGGCCGAGAAGCAGTACCGCGTGATTTTCGTGGACTTTGGCAATGAGGCGCTGACAAGCGATCTGCGCGTACTGCCGCACGATTTGCAGCAATTGCCGATATTCTCGAAACGTTGTCAACTGGCGGGCGCCGCTGAGGAGTTTGGACCGCAGCGCGCAGCAGCCGCTGTCGAGGCGTTCAATCAACTGATTGAAGAATGCGAGGGGCTGGTAAAGATCGACGTTATCGACAGAGAAGTGGATCCGGCGGTGGCTAAACTGTACACCAACATTGGCGAAGATCTGGGCGAGAAGCTGCACGCCATATTGGCAAATGCAAGCGCCGAATCGGCCACGGTGTCGCAGAAGGTGAGCAGCAATACCTGCCTCATCTCGCACGCCATCTCGCCCACACACTTTTATGTGCAGCCCAAGGCGAATTCGTTGCACATGGAGCAGGTGATAAAGACACTAGCCAAAGCCAACGTCGCTGAATGCGCCGTACTGCAGACCGCCGAAGTCGGCCAGGTGTGCAGCGCCTACTCGCCGGAGGACGACTGCTACTTTCGCGGACGCGTGGAGCGCGTGTTTGCAGGCGCTGCGGGTTACGAGATTTTCCTGCTGGACTACGGCAACACGATCAATACGACGCAGATACTTGCGCTGCCTGCAGAACTCTGCGCCATACCAGCGCTCGCATGGAGGTGCCAGCTGAACGCAGTGCCCGCAGACACTGCAGCCTCTTTGCTCGAGGAGCGTTTCACTGCGCTGCTGGAGGCGCATTTTGGCGAATTCTATGAAATCGAGGAAGATATCGTGACCGATGACGCCAGCGCTGGTAACCAACGCTTGCACACCGTCAAGCTGCAAGTGAACTACAAAGATCTGGCCGAAGAACTGGCACAGGCCGTGGCCAGCGACGATGCAACTCAGGTGAAGGTCTTGTCGCCGCTGCCCACTTTGCACGAGTGCACCATCATACACGTGAACTCGCCCGCTTCCTTCTACATACAGCTGGCATCCGATGTTTCGTCCCTGGAGCACATTACCGATGTGCTGCTCGACGCAGAAACGCAGTTCGCGCCGTTTACCGATGTGTGTGTGGGGGCTATTTGCGCAGCGCAGTTCCCCGACGACTTGGCCTTCTATCGAGCACAGATAGTGCAGCTACTCGATGACGGTGAGAGCGGAAGCGGTAGTGATTCGCGCAAGTGCGAGGTACATTATCTGGACTTTGGCAACAATGCGGTGACCGATCAGTTCCGGCAGCTGCCCGCAGACATGCTCAGCATCGAGCCGTACAGCAAGCACTGCGCACTCGACACGCAATTTGCCGGCAACGAAGAAGCGGAGACGCACTTCGCCGCACTCGTCGACTCGCGCTTCTCCGAGACATTCCACGTTGAGTTCCTGAAGACCACAGTGGAGCCGCAGATCTGTCGACTCTTCTATCAAGACAAGAACGTGGCCAACGAGGTGCTGCAACTGCTGAAAGGCGAGAGTGCGGATCCCGCAGCCGCTGATGCTGCGCCCGCAGCCACCAGCAGCGAGAATGCCGAAGCGCAGTAGGCGTGCCAGCAACCACCACAATGCAACAACACAGCCTGGGGCCAAGTGCCGCCTTTAGTGCTGACAGTGAGAGTGAGACCAATCGACCGACCAAAAGTGACTTTAAAGCGAATTTTGTTTACATGTGGCCGATGTGTTCGCGGCCTGTTTGCATTGTCTAAAAGAGCGCCTGAAAGTGCGCAAAACTTTTGTGTGATATTTGACGTCGAGGTTGTCGAGTGACCGTCCGACGTACGCGCGTGCTGCCCACAGTGAGTGGCAGTGCGAGTGAGTCTTGTGAGGCATTTTGAGACACAGTGAAAAAGAGAATAACGCAAGGCAAACGAACGAGAAATCGGAGCCTTAGCGTTGAAGCATACGTTCCCTTCCCTTCGTGTTTTTTATAGAGAGAAGGTGAAGGCGGAACTGTTTTTAATTTAATTAGCTGAAAGCGGCAACAACGAAGCAGCGACTGCAATGCTGATTTCTTTGCCTTTATTAATTTTTACTTTATATAAACGAGTGATAAAACACAAACGGCAAGCAATGGAACTGAATCAAATTCTGTAGATTTTAGAGACATGAAATGCGAGTTTTTAATTTATATTTTTGCTGCGCCACCAGAGACAGCGAATTAGTCTCGTGGCCAGCGGGTGAATAGCCGGAAATGCATCTTATTTTTTTTACGATAATTGATGCTGTAAACAGTGGCAACGCGTCACTGCACCTTTGGTACTACGGCATAGTTAGGGCAGCTAAGCGGCGAAATAATATTAAATCTAAATATTTGCGTTATCGAAGCAAAAGCAAAAAGAAAGCAAATACAATTGTTTGTATAGAAAACACACACAAAAAACAAAACGAAAAATAAAAATTTACAAAATGAAAACGCGAAAAAAATCAAAAATCTCGAAAAACAAATAAAAAGTGGAAAATATAGCTAAAGAAAAATGCAAAAAAAAAAATTTATTTCTTAAAACAGCAGACTAACAAATATTTCCTCTAATTGTTTGTTACTTTAAAATAAAAATGAAATAATGAAAAGGCGCTTTCATTTGGGCGGCAACTGTGTGTGTGTGTGTGCGAGTCAGTGTGCAGCATGAACCGCTGTGGATCACACGATGTACACCACCCGCTGGCTGGCCAAATGAATTGCGAATCGCATACACGAAGGACTTGCTCAATCTACCGACAAAAAGTTGCTGTCCAAGTAACAACCAATCACATCAAATACTTAGAATAAGAATTGCTCATGCTATTTGCAATCAATGTCTCTTGAGATCTGTTAAAAGCTGGTGCTGGAACACAACTGGCACTGCACTCTTTGTATTGAAGCATTCGCGATTGATTTCATGTTTTATTTTTCCCAATTGTTTGAAATGAATTGTTAACATTATATTTTTCTTTTATTACAAATGAATTATTTATTTTAATTAGTTAGCGAAAATGAAAACAATAAAACGCATTCAATGTATAACAATTAAACACGACGTCATATAACTATTTGTAACCACTCAACGAGGAATATCCACACCTACACTAAAGACACGCGCTACTAATCTTTGTGGTCAATCTGTATCGACTTAACTCATATAAAACACACTTCGACGTGAAGCGTGTTTTTCTGCTATTCATATGGTGATTTTTTTTTATTAAAAAGTACATTTAAAACTATTATAAACTATTAAACTTGGAAATGTTTAAATCGAAAACAAAAGCATACAACTTTTCGAAAATGTAAACTACAAAAAAAGAAAAATTTTTACAAAACTGGAATAAAACTCCTTATGGCAATACTAAAAACTGATAAACAAAGTTGGAATTTTTCGCACCTTTTTTAAAGGAATATATTTATGTATGTATATATGTATGTGCAACGTTGTTGTTGACATCCTTCCCCGTCATGGCCGATTACAGAGCGTCGATTAAAAAGTGCAAAAATTTAATTATCAGCAACTAGCTGCGGCTTTCTTATCGCAACGCTTGGCCGCTAGAAATTTGAAAGCGTGCGCCAAATAGTGAGCTCGATTCATGCGCCTTGTAGCTGCTTGACGATTTGTGGTGCTACTTGTGCCCGTTTGTGTGTCATGGTGACTATAAAAATCCATTACGAAATGTTTTCGCAACGATTTGCAATTGAAATGCGCAGAACAAAAGCAGCGGAATTATTTATTGTTGCTGAAATGCGCAGATCGGTGGAAATTATGGATAGAGTATGAATTATATAGTCGTTGAAGGGCAATTAGCTGTTGGCAGCTAATTTGCTGCCAACGAACCAAATGAGCGGTGCGACCAAACTCCTGCACAGCTGCAATGGACAGTGGTCAGAAATATGCAGTTATAATCGTACCAAACGTGTTGTTGTTTTAGTTGCCTAAAAGAAGAACAAAGCCTGTGAAAGGTAATGCAAATTGCTTGACCCAAAACAGAGTTGAGGTAGGCACTGTTGGCAAAGTGCGACCGAAGATGAACTGACGTACATATGGCATATGTATTTACCTATGTACAGTGCATTGTACATGCAAGTGTGTAGATTACATTCATTTTCATGTAGCTTATCACCCTTTAGTATGTCCTACACGACATTGTTTACTTTGGCGAATGGAAACGTTTGCTTGGCATGGAAAGCAGGTAGTGGGCAGAACAAATACCCGTTTTGTTCTAATCTGCTTTTTCTGTAGGCGCAGTCTTCTTTCGGTACAAAATTTGAATTGAATGTCTGAAAATATGTGGTCTATTTTTTTAGAAATTGGTAAGAAAATCCCTTAAATCCTTTAACAGGAAACTATCTCTTTAACCGCATCATGTCTTCATGGTTTGGCCATCTGGTGAACTGTCTTAGTGAAAATGAAAAGAAAATTGCAACTCACACCATTTACTCACTGCAGGGGCGGATTCAGAAAAATTTTTGGGGAGTAGTTTCACTAGCCGCCGTAGCTCAGCTGGCTAGTGCGTTTGGCCGCGCGTCAAGACTCCACGAGTTCAATATTCCGTTGCGTTGACTCCGAAAAACCAAGAAAACCAACAATTTTTCTTTCGGCGGCTGTCCTCTCAGCAGGAAATGGTAAACCTCTGAGAGTAAAATTGACTATGAAAAAGCTCCCAACTCGCCGTTCGGAATCGGCATAAAACTGTAGGTCCCTTCCAACCTTGTAAAAAACATTCGCACATACAACACGGTTGGTTGCGGGTAGCTAGGCCTTAGTCTTGTAATCGGGCTGTCGGGCCAGTCAAGAAGAAGAAGAAGATTCAAAAAGTAAGTATGCCTTTTAATTTATATTTAGTTGTAAAGGCAACCACAATATTTCGGGAGGTTTCAACTCACTGAACCGCCGCTTGAAACCGCCACTGACCCTATCAGAACACAGCCTTGGATGAACCTCTGTTTTTGTTAATTAAAAACTAACCCTTTTAAGAATAACTAAAACTTGAAAGAATTTTTCAGCAAATATATGGCATTTTTCTATAACATCTAATTGGAAGGTCGAGTCGAATTTAATAGTGTTTTGCATTTCACTTTCTTCTAAACATTTTACTAAGCATTCTCTAATAATTCTAATAATCTAATAATTGATGATAATCTCACCCAAGCACCCATAAATATCGAAACAGAAATAAATTTCGGTTCAGAATTTGTTTTATTAAAATGTCTTTACTGAAGTATCGCATAATTGAATGGGTAAAATAAAGTTAAAGTCCTCCTCCGGTATCACGCGCCGACTTCTATCGCCGCTATATACATATGTATGTATTAGGGATTGCAATCCCGGACCAGTTTTACAATCCCGGGATTTTCGGGACTGAAAATCACAATCCAGGGATTTTTTTCGGGATTGAATATATTACTTTAAGGAACTAGTTCAGACTTTTTTGCAATTAAATAAATTATATCTTTGTATTAAATACAATTCTGTGTACCTAATTTAAAACTAAGAACAAAATATTTATGACAAATAACTTAAAAACGCATTTAATTGCCAAATCACCTGGCTAACCGGCTAAAAAAGGCATCTCTCTGGTTCAATACAAGTACATAAGATCGTATTACATTTAATATTAATTATTAATTTATTTGTAAATCTTCAAGTTTTGGCCATTCAAAGTAAGGGGTCGTCCATAAATTACGTAACGCTCCTGGGGGGGGGGGGGTCTTGCTCGATGTGACAGTTTGTGACGCCGGGGGGAGGGGGGTCGAGCAGAATGTGACGTAACAAATTGTAAACGTATTCATATAATCTTGATCGAAATAAAAATTTTTTTTAGTATTTTTATTATGCTTTTGAAGACTCCGTTACGTTACACCTTTGGGGGGGGGGTTCAAGCCAATGTGACAGTTTGTGACACAGGGGGGGGTGGGGGTCAAAAAATACTAAAAATTGCGTTACGTAATTTATGGACGACCCCTAAGTGAAATTCGATGTGAGTAATAACTATCAATAATTTAATAATTTTTTTAAAAATTATTATTATTAATTATTATTAAAATTATTAATTTAATAATTTAAGTGGTTTTATTTTAGCTTTTCCTTTCATTATCCTCTTATTTATACCATTTCCCTTGCGTATTGTGAATGTGACAAGTCACATTAGTGTAAATAAGAGTTAAACTTGCATGTTTTTAGAAAATTCTGGTTGTTTACTTTTTCGAATGGATTTATTTTTATGAGCGTAAGCTTGTTTGCACTTCTGATTTTGGTTACTGGCAAATCTGTACTGAAAAAGCACCAAAACAGACCTAGTTTGTATAAATTTGTAAAAAGTAGTTATACACAAACAGAGTAGTTATGCATTAACACTTATTCAAACGTCACAGGCATGGGCAATTTATTTTTTGTGTTAAATAAGAAGGGTTGCATTTTTTGAAATCAACGCGACAAAAGCAAAAAGTAAGCTTTTTTTGTTTCGATCCCGGGATCGGATTTTGTCAATCCCGGGATTTTTCGGGTCTGAAATTGTCCGGGATTCCGGGATTACAGAATTTGTGATCCGGAGATTGCAATCCCCAGTATGTATGTATGTCATTGGCCAATAGATAAATACAGTCGTGTCTGGATATAGTGAACTAATTATTGGAAGGCCTGTTCACAGTATTGAGATTGTTCACTATATCAAGATTAACATTTTTGTTCAAAAAATCGTTTTATTTGCTCAAAATAAACTTTTTTATTTTTTGCTTAAAATTGTTTTCAAAATTTTGTTCAATATTTAGAAGTTCCATGTCAAAATTGGGGTGTTCACTATATCGAGGTGTTCACTATACCCCGACACGACTGTACTGACTGGCCTTACGTTTACAACGTTTATGCTAACGAGCCGATGCAAAAGTGATAATTACTGGTGCTATAATTACATATCAGTAAAAATAAAAGAAAACTTCCCAATTTCAGTCAAATGGCATCTGAAGATGTTACACGCACTCGTCCAGTTGGTGCTAAACACGAAATCGTGCCACAATCGTGGCGAGAAGTCTGGTCGAGCATGACTAAAGTAAGTATTACAGGCGGTTATTAAGAACATCATAATTGCTTTGCTCAACACTTTTACTATTCATGTTTCATACGTCCAAATCGCGGTACCAGACTCGTTTTTTGTTAACCGGTGATAATAAAATCGAATTTCGGTGTCAAAACAGACTCAACGCGCTCCAGATATCGCCCTCACATGCAGCAAAGATTGGCAACAATTTCAACATCCTCGTTTCCACATGGAGATATTTCTTACTTAGCTTATAAAAATTATTTCTTTTTTTTATCATCAATGAAGAGAAATATATTCATCCACGAGATTAACCCTCTACTGCCCCATACGGCCTTAAAGCACGGTCCACAAAAACCTAGAAAAGTCCACATAAATTTTAATTTTTTTAAATTAAATTTTTAGGGCATATTATAGATAAATTAAGTTGTTATTTTTTTTAATGTAGCACTGCTGTAAGCATCATATGTTTCCCATTATTAGCAGTTGAAATTTGAGCTTCGTGAAAATTAGTAAAAATAATTATTTCGTGAATAGTAAAAAAAATAAAAAATTATTAAAAATACTACTATATTAAAAAGATTAAAACAAAAAAATTAAGAGTGAGTACCTTGTAATGTAATTTATTGATTTGAAGTGTTTTATAGTGAAAAAAAGGATTTACAGTTGCTTTTTCGACTTGGAAAAGCAGACTGCCTTTAGGCTGCATCAGGCACCAAAGCGAAAGGATTTAATGCATTTGGTCACTAACGTATACTTGTATGTGGTTTCCGTTTTACAGATGTCAATCGGCATTTAAAAAAAAATTGTTGGTTTTATGGGACAAAGAAGTACAGGAAGTTTTAGAAAACTTCGAAGAAACTGATGAAGAAACTAATGAAGAAAGCGTTAATGAAGTGTTAGCTATGTTAGATTCAGAGTTCAAAATAGGAAATTTAGTTAAAAGGAGACATTTTTCCTCTTTCATTTGATACCCATATCTTCATCATTGCACAACGGCAAATATTAAAAAAAAAATATTTTAAATGTGTATATCCTTAAAATTTTAAAGTCCTTTAAAAAAAACTTTGGGTCAGAAAATGAAAAACTGGCTATGCCAGGATATTATAAATGACCTCTAGTTTCACGTCTATATCATATTTTCTTTCGATTCTATTGATGTTAGGCTTAATATTTTCTCAAATAATATATAGTTCATCCTGAATTTTACAACCTGGGGGGCTACTCTGTAATGCGATGCGAAAGTGAGTTGCGATGCGAAAGTCAATCGGTACTCTGTATCGCTTTCGCATCATTGAAAAACGGCCCTTATTTTGTTTCGAAAGTAAGTTGGCATTACTAGCGTCGAGTGTCATAAAATGTGTCATAAAATTCAAACAAAATTAAAAAAAAAGTAAACAATCGCATTTTTTTGAAACTTAAAATCGAAATACGGAGTGCCAAGGCGAATTCATACCAGGTGATAGCGTAAGGACAGCAACAAAATTTCAATGTATTTTGTTTTTAGATTGTCTAGATTGTTTAGATTGTCAAAATCAGCCAATCAGAACAAAGCTTGCTTTTTCATTTTTAAACTGTCAAAGTTTTACACAGGCACTTTGACAATCTAGACTTTTTCCACCACAAAAAAAAATCAATTTGCCTCATTTAACGCTATCACCTGGTATGAATTCGCCTTGACGGAGTGCTACAAATGCGAAAGGGGAAAATCGAAATGCGAAAGTAGAAAATTTCAATGCGATTGTCGGATTTCAGAGTACTAAGTGTGCGAATGCGATAAATTTTATGTTCGCATCGCATTAGAGAGTAGCCCCCCAGAGCAGATAATTTATTGTATCCATACAAAAATTATTCAAAAATTTATGATTTTGAAAATGGTCTAAAAATTCACTTTTTTACAACTTACACCGTCAGTAACTTCCTCAAATCTCACCTGATTTAGACAATCTATATATTGCTGGAAAGGCTAAGGTATTATCTTCTGACCGCCGGACAGCTTGTGTTAGTCGGATGATTCGTTTACGAGATATGTGCTCATAACTGAAATAATAGGGAAAAAACTGTTCTAAAACTACATGGTGAACTACATGGTTTCTACTTAAATAAAATTAGGGCAGTAGAGGGTTAAGATAGCAGTATATTTCCAAGTACAAGAAAGTCTCCAGTTGTATCCTTTTGTTGCTTTCCTACTTGGCATTTTCTCATTTTGGAATATCATCGAAAAACTTTCAACTTTCCACATGGGAACGAACCCCTACGAACATTGCTTTCACACACACAATCAGCCACTCAGTGCAGTGACACTGCTGTTCGATGTGTTTATGTTGTTGTTTCTGTTGTTGGTGGCGGTGATAACGTCGGCAATCACAACAGCGCAACGCAGCACCCCTCCGCAGCTTGCACAGTCAGCAGCCTCGCAGCATCACTCCTACATATTCAGCCGTCTCCGCTGAAAGTCGAGCAATGCGGTTTTTCACATTTTCCGTTTTTTCAGCGCCAACTAACAGACTTCGTTCGGCAGCCAATCGCCGTGTGCCTGCTTCGCTGTTAAGGTTCGGCTGGTGGAGTGCTGATAGTGACATTTCCATTGCCGCACGATCAGCTCATTCAATGTTATGCCCGCAGCGGTAAATGCCGTTCAACGCGGTCGCTCGCAACGGAAATTTCAAATTACGAATACGGGAAACCAGTGGCGGTGCGCGATCGTAGTGCGGATCGAAAAATCGAAAATAAATATGTGCTGAAATATTTAAATGCTTACAAAAAGTGCAAAGTGCGAAAAGTGTTTTACTTAAAATACAGCAAATTAATAAAAATTTCAAAAGAAAAGCAAAGGAAGAAAAAAGTGTTTTACTAAAAATACAGTAAACTATTAAAAATTTAAAAAGAAAAAGCAAAGAAAAAAAGGAGCAAACTCATTAGGCGGCACAGCAATTACTGAATTGAACGATGGTCTTTGGTGAAAATTCAAAGCGACAAAGTGGAGTTTTGGCGAACGGGGAATTTTAAAATAGGTACGAAAACTTCAAGAAATGTAACCAAAAAGATTTAACGTGCTTAAAATAAAACAACTGAAAAGATTTGAAAAAGAAAAATTTTCGAACTTGTTAAAAATGGATACATGAATGACGCTTACAACAAACATAGCCACGAAGCTGCAAGTCCGTTAGTCAGAGAGATGCCGAATAGCAGCAAAAATGTTGATGAAGCTTTGATTTTATGCACTTTTGTAGTTTTAAATCGGCATCATAAGAATCCTTATGGTTGAATTGAGTGCCTTAAATAATTGTTGACAGATACAAAGGCAATCATTAGCAAGTAGAGAACTAAATTTGGTTTTTCAAAGTAATTTGACACAACGTTATATGAGTTTTTAATTGGGTGATTTTTTAAAATAAATGTTCAAGTAAATTTTTATGCAGTTGAGAGTTATGTGACTTTCTTTAACCAAGTTCCAAATTCCACCCGAGTCGCTTATCGAGTGCAACTTTATTCCCTGTATACATATGTATACTGCTATGTAATTACTAGCAGCACTCTGAAAAAAGTTTATTTGATTAGAAATATTTTTGACGAACGTGCTCGCATCTCTCATACACACACATTGCTTTCTTACGTTTTTATGCGCTGCACTGAGTTGGCTGGTTAAATTGCCAGTGGAATGTGCAGACATTAAAGAGAAGTCTATATAATTTTGATCAGGATAATAGATTCAGTTATGCCCGTTAGTTAGTCTGTCTTTTAGACAGATGAAGCCTGCTACAATTTTTGTAGGCGTGGACATATTGGCATGGAATTTAGTAGAAATAAAATGCAATAAATACAAGTTTGGTATATAGGAAATATTGAATTTAAATTCCTGCTTTTACACCTGCTTTGCTCGCGTCTATTGACTTGGAAATTGTTGTCTTAAATAAAGCTTGCTAGTTTCTCAAACCAAACTCCGAAGTGCAGGGCACAGATAGTTCGGTCAAGACGAACTGAAACACGTACGTGATGTGTTCCAGCAGCGTTTGTTCATATGATAAGAATTTTTCTGAAAGCGCAACAACAAACAAACAATCATACAAAGTCAACAATTTAACCCAGAGCGACGAAATGCCCGTAGCTGTGGCCGCAGTCGTAAGCATGTGAAGCAAAATAAGTTAAATTGATTTAAATTGAGCGAAGAAGCAGCACAAAACGAACCGACAAGAACACACAAAGCACAATGAACGGCAAATAAAAATTAAGTAACATCACAAATAATCGTAATGTGCATTTGTGTTGTACAAATAAAATGCAGGCGGACACTCGACTTTCACATGCAGCATGTTGCACGATGCCGCAAAGACAACCGCACTGCACTTTTATCACTGCAACAGTTTGAAGGGCACTGTTCGTGGTCGGCGCACACGAAGCGCTGCTTCGCTGAGTGATGTGCAACAATCAGCGCGACTTAATAAAAACAGCCGCATCAAAACACTTGTTGCGCTGCGCACACAGTTGTTTATTTATCAAACTGTGTCGCGGTGGCACGCTGCTGTCGGCGAGTGACAAGTGTCTACTTTGACATCGTCTTAATGCCGAGAATTATCACACGTTGCCGTGTGCTGTCCGTACACGGCAACGGCCAGACGTCGACGCATAAGTCAAATTGTTGTTGCGCCCCTGTGGTCGTGATAAATTCAACATAACCACACTTTATTGCAAGCGGCTGTTTTTGATTGGGTCAAAACAACAATAAAAAACAGTCTATGTAGGAAAAAATTGCTGGCGAGCAGCCACCAGTAAGTGTGTTGTTGTTAGAATGGGTGCTTAGGGCTTTTATGATATTAGTATTAACATTCATAGGGACCTTTTAAATGCAACATTTAGTCGGGTTAAGACAGATTTAAATTATGGGTACCACCCCAGAAATGGTTGGGACCAACTTTAGGCTGCAAGCCTAACTATACCCTTGAACTGAGATGCCATACATGTAAATTTACTATGTCATGAAGTTTGTAATGGCCAGATGGAAAAGTGGCCTATATGGAAATGTAAGTATATGTCATATATCTACGATCAGAATCACCAGGAGAATAAAGAAAACGCTGCAAGGGTTATTTTTTCATAAAATAAATTTTCTCAAAATATATTCTTCAAGGTTGGAAAGAATACAAAAAGTCAATACTTCTACTATAGGGTATGGATAAGTCGTTCAAGACCGCTTCAATAGTCAATACCTCTACTATAGGGTATGGATAAGTCGTTCAAGACCGCTTAGGCTGCGTTCTTTAACACAGTTTCGTTTCTGGTCTCGAACGATAAGAATTGAGTGGCGTTTTTTACACTACCAGCTGAAATGCAGCGATTAAAATTGAAGTTTTTATGGCAATTTGATTTATGTGTACAACGTATTATTATTGTTTCAGTTTGTTCAGTTATACTATTTGTTTTTTTTTGTTTTTAGCTGGTCTTTTATTTTTGAATTCGAAAAAAATGTTATCTAGTGAAGCAACTAAAAAGCTTTGACTTTATTCATAATTCCTACGGTGAAAACGTAAATTTGTTTTACTCATGTTCCGCAATTTTTGTTAAAACTTGTAAAGCAAGTGGATGCTTTTCATAGAAAGTGTCGGAACGATTTTCATATAGAAAGTCCCTCTTCAAAGTCGGTTTGTTAGGCAAGAAAGAGAGAGAAATTTATTGCGATTTTAGCATTAGATTCATAAAATGCTCTTAAGATATCCACTGGTCATTCCTAGAAATCCATTGAAAATTCAATAAAATTGTGTACTTTTCTTAAACGCAAATAAAAGCCACATTGAACGGAAATTGTGTCTGACTAAAGTCTATAAAAAACAGTCTTTGGTGGCACCAAGTGACACAAAAATGTTGCAAGGTGATAAATTGCTGTTCACCTCACGAAGCTGCGGTGCTGTCGAGGCGACTACTTACAAAGCGATACACGTGATGACGTTTAACTGGGGAGATTTGTGGGATGTTTCCAATAAGAAAAGTGCCTTCACGTCATGTTCTACACGAAATTGCAACATGTAGCGCGAGCAAACGACACCGTCGCTCGCTCCATAAGAGCTATTCTAGCTCTAAGCTCTTCGCTGCGCGCTCGTGCATTGTTTTCGTTTGCACACGAAAATAAAAATTGTAAATATTGTTTACAAATAAATAATTACTCGCTTTAGACATGCCGGCAACACGTAACCGCCACACAAGTTATCTCATTCGGCTGCTTTGCTATTAATGAAAATTTATTGATTTGAACGTTACTATTTACTACTTTTGATTGGCCCATTGAAGAATTGAATTAAATGTTTACGTAAACACTCGGCCTTTCTGCACATTCGTGCAGCCTTTTGAGATTCATTGTATTTCCAAGTGTCTTACATATTTGCGACAATTGTTCGTTTGCTATTAATGTGTCTTTATTTATTTCTCGCGTCGCTATTTGTGTGCTTAATTGGTTTCCTATTCGACTACATGCGAAGCGGAATTTGTTTTCACAAAGTTTTAAACAATTTCTTATTGCTCGAAAATTGCGTTATTTTTGCTGTTTGTCAGCGCATCACACGCACCGTTGTTGTTGTTGCACGCGCCTGCCTGGCATGCGTTCACCATGCTCTGCTTTCCGTTTCGGTTTCATTCCCTGAAGAACGTCTCAGCGCTTGGCTCGATTTCAGCTCAATAATACGTTGGCTGCGTCGCTGCGAGTTTCTTACGAATTCAGCTCCTCTAATTGGCTTTAATTGAAATAAACGACTTTAAATTTTATTTACTTTTGTTCGTTACATTTACTTGTGTGCTTGGCTCAGGCAATGCAACGCTGCTGCTAATTCGTTTTGCTACGTTTTGGAGAGTTTTTCTAGAAATGTTTTTGGTTGGTTTTTGCGGTTAATTAGTATCAAAAGAATTCAATGAATGTTATCGTAATCAAGGGGAAATCAATTGAGTTTGACGTAAATATTGAAATGAAGAACTGAAAGCGTGCGACCGAAATGCTGTCAAAAGTGTAGGAGACTCATCTGTGGTGCAACAAAATTTGAACTTGCATACTTACGGAATATTTTCACTTAAAAACATGACATGGATCCCTAAGGTAAACAAAACAGATGCTATTTTGATCTCAATAAATAATTTAGACCTCCAAATCGACAAAACGTGTTTTGTATGAGATGCTAAGACTATCAATTTGTGCTTCTATATGACAAAAAAAATCATAGACACAGTGAAGGGAGTATTCGAGTGACAAGTTTTTTGGACAATCTTAAGAGTTGGTGGTGGCATCTGCTTCTGAAGCTCTCAGCGGCCAGTCTCTCGCCTCTCACGACATGGCCAGACCCATTCTTTCCAATCTTCATATATAAAATCCATAAATCTATCAATGAAACTGCAGCAAAAGCAGATCACACCTGCTTAACGCACATTTATCACCTGACGCACACACCCACACAGCATCTGCGAACAGTTTGTCAAACGCACGCGGTCCCAGTTGAAAATTGCGCATAAATCTGTTCACAAATATTTACATAGTGATTAAAATATTTAAGGCTAACACCAAAGTCGCACTGGGCCAACTAAAATAAATTTTCGAATCATTACAAAATGAGATCCATTAAAATTCCAAACGATTCAAATCAATTAAAGAGCTAAAAATTCCTGCAACACAGTCCGTCAGTCAATGCAGCCAGTGAGAAATGTGCAGGAAACCGAAAACCGCAACAACAAAAACTTAAAATGTAAAAGAAAAAGAACATTTGTAAACCGAACTGTAAACATGTTGGAAAACGTTTTGGTTGGCGAGCAGGATTGCTGCCAAATGTTGTTGCCGCAAAAGTAAATCGAACAAATATAGAATAATGAAAGCGATGCACAAGCATGCCGCCAGCTGCGGCTGGGTGAAACGAATCTTCTCGGAACAAACGCTTTCAAACGCTTGAATGATAATTCTATAATTTTAACAGCTGTTCAGTCGTGTCGACGGGCACAATTGCCGCATGAGCTGCAATAATAATAACAACAAGAAAAACAACTATTGAAACGAGCCAACAAATTCGCGGGCTTTTCAATTAAAACAGCAAGAAACATTTAACTTTCATGGCATTTTGAAATAAAATCCACCAACTTGGCAAAATTGAGAAATTGAAAAATCAGCAAACAATTTGGAAAATCGAATCAAATCTGTAATGTTTTGCCGTCAGCAGCACTGCCGCCCGACATCATTAACATCACCACCAATGCCGCCAACCAACCAACATCGTAAACAATATAAAAAGCAATAAAACAACAAAAACAACCCCACGTAACACGGATGGGCAGTAGTTGTGGCGTCGAGTACAGACCCCACATGAGGCTCGCTCAGCGCCTTTGCTGCTGTTTTCTTTAAATTTTTATTACAATTCGTTTATCGGCGGCGAAAAATGAAAGAACGATTTTACAATGGCCAATGAAACAAACGCCGGACAGACGCGAGCGACTTGCGTTGGACAGCGATGGCAGCACGAAAATATTCCGCTGACAGAAAGCGGCTGCGGCCAGAAATTATTGCGCAGACAAATATGATCAATAAATTTCCTGCCGTTCCATTATGGAAAACTTAAAGTTGAAGCGAAAACGCCAAAAAGCAGCAAAATGGAAAATATGGTCAACAACAACAACAAGTTGGGAATATTCAGTTGGTAGTGGCTGGGTCTGCGGCCGCGCTGGGTCTGCGGCCGCGGCTGCTGTTTTTATGATTTTATTTTTAGACAATCATAATTTTCAATTTTCACTTGAGCTGCCGTCGCCGCGTCGCTGCTGGTTTTTCTTTTAATATTTATGGGTGATGCCAAAGCGGCTGCATTTGGTCGTTCGCGCGCGCAAAAACACAACAAAACATTAGCGGAAAGTTACACCCTTTCCGCTGGCCGCACAAGGAAGATGTGAAGATTGGAATTATTTTTTGGTATTTTTAGGCCAAACACCCGAATGGTGGCCGTCGCTTTGCTGCTGTTCTGCGGTTGAATGGGGTCAACTGGGCCCGCTGACGTTGACTGCACTCGCATCACCGTCATGCCCGCTGCAAGCAGTGTGTCGAGGCGCCTAAACGACATTGTCCACGTGTGCAGTCGACTATATTTCATGCACAGATTCCTGTTACTCTACTAAGTCTACAGTTGTGTGTTTATGTCATAATCGCAGGTACTCTTAAGCGCTTTAATCCCCATTCGTTGTCGTTGTTGCATTGACTACCATGCGGCGACACATTCGATAGAACTTTTCAAATACCTACTTTTCGCTTTGTTAATCACTATATCAGGGCGTTTTATGGACAGTTGACTTGTTCTTTGTTAGCGTCATTGTGTTGAATTTACGCTGAACAGAACAGAATGATTCAAAAAGTTTACCACTGCTTGGTATCATGTGCGTTATCAATTCACTGCATCACTTATAGATATCTTATTTACCGCGTACATTTAATTAATAACACATAGTACAGTGAGTAAGCGAACGAAGATATACCAGCGATAAAAGACGACTGTCTACAAATAACATAAAAAGGCAAATAAAAAGGGTCAATGTGAACATCAATGAAATGATATTAACGTCAGTTATACAGAATCATTCTAAATTGACTAAAATATTGGTTTCTTCCAAGGCGAATTCATACCAGGTGATAGCGTTAAGGGGTTATATACCTTTTTGTGGCTCAAAAATCGAAAAAAAATTTTATGACTTATTTTTGAAGTACATACTTTTAACAATTTTTCTGCAAAATTTCATCGAGATCGGGGCACTAGAACCTAAGATACGGCCGTTCATAGCGCGCAGTTTCCGGAACTCAAGTATTCAACTCAAATTTTAAACGTGATTTTCTCCAAATGATGTTTTTTGAAAAATGCCATCGCGGTGAGCACGATATCCCGCTAACCACTACATCGATCAATTTGAAATTTTGAGGGGTTGTTTGTACATACAATAGCTAATTCGTGAACGAAGGAATTTTTTTTTCGACAAATTCTTCTATTTTTTTTTGTCAAAAAACTCAATTTTTTTACCTTAAAAAATCGACATTTTTGGGAAAAATAGCACTGTAACTGTAAAAATTTTTTTTTTGTAAAATCCTTCGTTCACGTACAAGGTAACACTATGTACTAACGTGGTTTGTTTTTTTTTGTTTTTTCCGCTGAGCCGTTAGCTCGATTTCATGCTCACCGTCAACCACTGCTAACAAAAGGAGTTCTGCGGCAAGGACTGTAACTTCCCCAATTTTTCGAATTTTCGCTTGAAATTTTATACAAATTCACATAAGGACATGTACTTTTATAAACTTTGTATTGCATTTGAATAAAACTATGGTAACATGCTTAAAAAAAAAAAATTAAAACCCTGTATTTCCCTACAGAAAAAGGTATATAACCCCTTAAATGAGGCGAATTGATTTTTTTTGTGGTGGAAAAGGTCTAGATTGTCAAAATGCCTGTGTAAAACTGTGACAGTTTAAAAATGAAAAAAAAACAAGCTTTGTTCTGATTGGCTGATTTTGATTTTGATTTTCTAAACCCAGAAAACAAAAACAAAATATGGTACATTGAAATTTTGTTGTTGCCCTTACGCTATCACCTGGTATGAATTCGCCTTGGTTATTTCTTAACGATTTCTCTGTCTCCAACAAGGAAGATAGTTCCTTTAGAACACGGAATTAGCTCACTAAGTTCAAAAATGTATTGTAATACACCAAAATATATATAAAAAAACTAGCTGACCCGGCGAACTTTGTCTCGCATGACATTTGTTGTTTTTTATAATGAAAAACCAACGAGGTGGTGAATCTATGACAATGCAAATTCGCGAAGAAAACCAGCTAAAGAAAAAGGAGGAGGATTAACGCAATCGAAGCCCACAAATCAGCAATGTTGCTGTTAAGTTTCAGTAAAGAAATGAACTGCGCCTGAACCAGATTTAAATTATATGGGCGGTGCCACGCCTCCTTATTCAATACCTGCGCAATGCTCTTTGTCAAAAAAGAAAATGGTAGGTTCGTACTAAGTTTCCCTGCTGAACGACTTATAGTTCAGTGGAATATTTGGGTCACAAAAAATGTGCCACGCCCCTTGTTCAATGCCCATCAAATCTTACCAGTAGAATGACACATTTATGGGACGACGCTATACTAAATTTCAATGCTGTACACCTTAAAATTTCGAAGTCAGTCCATTATTAAGATTTGGCTTGTAT
The DNA here is from genome assembly GCA_963971225.1 of Melieria omissa. Lineage (NCBI taxonomy): Eukaryota > Metazoa > Arthropoda > Insecta > Diptera > Ulidiidae > Melieria > Melieria omissa. The sequence continues at coordinate 8,389,270 of OZ020269.1, read as the reverse complement.
GGTGGTTCTAAGTTATCGTCTGAAAATTTGCGGAATTCACGGTCAAGTATGGCAGGGATTTTCCGACTTTTCCAATAGATTTTCCGAAATTTTCTTTTCACACGAACCTAAACTGATTCAATACAAATCCAACAAAAAAAACTCCATGGAAATCGGCCGTTTGAGCGTGATTCGCTTACACACATACGTCTACTTTCTTTTATATACGTGGGTGGTCCGATAAGTAATTAGCCTACAAAAGAAAAACGAAAATTTTGGAAAAGTGGGGATTTATTTCTCAACGTATTCTTCTTTCAACTCGATACACTTGACCCAGCGATGCTCCAACTTCTTTAACCCGTCTGAAAAATACGTTTTCTGGAGGCCTCCGTGGCGGCGATAACCTCCTCATTCGACTCAAATTTCTGCCCGGCGAGTGACTTTTTCAAGTTTGGAAACAAAAAGAAGTCACACGGGGCCAAATCAGGAGAATACGGTGGATGGGGCAGCTGTTCGTAGCCTAATGCGACCAATTTGGCGAGTCACCGACCGATATTGCTCTTATTCCATTTTTCTAAAATCCGCGGACACGTTCGTTTCCACAAGCGGTCAAAACAAAACTACAAATCCAACATGGCTGAATATGGCTGAATTGACAGTAGCCGTCTACGAGGATGTACTACACGATAGTAAATTTCTCTTACGATAGTGGCTCCATCGGGTGGTGGGCCTAAGTACTTATCGGACTGCCCACGTATATAGATATATAAGAAAAGATGTGCATATTTGATTCATGAGTCCATCAGATACGGTAGCAAATCGGTGGCACAGATCATATATATTTCGTCGCATAGTGAACATGCTAAGGATTTTCTTTATTATTTTATACTATACGCTAAATTTTTTTGTCTTGTCTGTCAATTGAGTTCTTTTCCGATTCAAGTTCAACTTTATAACTTTATTATTGCTTTCAACTAAAACAAAGGATTCCCCAATTTTCATGGTGGCTCACTTTAAATTTTCTTGTATTCAATTGCTTATCATCAACCTGATAACTTTGTATAATCTTTGTGGTTGACTACAAATGCAATTGTAACGGTTTAGTATAACCTTTTAAAGTTCAACGGAAAGATTTGCAATTGAAAAATATTGACAGGTGAATTTATTGTTATTGCCTGCTGTGTAAAAAGCAAATGTGTTTGCTAGCATTTAAGTTAAACGCAATGAAAGCAAAACCTCATTCGCCAGAAATCAAAATAACAACAGCTGCGCGTTGACTACTCGAAAATTGAGTCACTCGTAACTTTCTTTCTTTCTTTATAAGTATTCACTGTATTTTGTTCCTTTTAATTATTACCACATTTGATATCAATGAACCAATTGTTTTCAAGTTAAATACTAAAATTACAACACTTGCGTACACTTTTTTAAAAAGTAATCTGAGCGCATTAAAGTGACGATAAGACGAGCTACCGCTCAGAAGGTGGATAGTAAAAACAAACTGCAACAGTGCTCTAAAAAGATTTATAAAAAAAATACTTTAAACTTGAGTTGTATTTCATGTTGTTTATTTGTAATCTGCATAAAACATTACATGGAATTCAATTGCATTTCGGAGCGTTCTCTCGCTCCTCCAACCCAGCAATCAAAAGGGCGGTCTCGCCGATTGTCTGCTCCACGCGCAAAATACTTTGGGACATGCAAACGTTTTCCGCTGCTTCCTTTGTTCTCCGCGCACAAAGTTGCCGTTCATTGCAAATAAACACCGACTGCAAGCAATTTTGATGGACACTTTTGACAGCGTCACTGTTAGCGTCAGCATAATTTGACTGACATGCATTCAGCAATTCAAAACAAAATCGACGACAATCGAAAAATTCTCGTCAGCGAAAAAATAAATTACAGGTAGGTTGCACTCGAACCCAACTCGCTCTCACTGCACCCAATTGCAGCACCCTATTGCCGCCTCATAAGGCACTCTTCTTCACCAGTTTCAGCGGTGAGCGCTGAAGCTGATGTGGCTGGCTGGCAAAACAATTCAATTACTTAAAGTTTAGTGCCGCAACCGATCGAAGTTGTCAACATTTCGTGAATTTTCCTCTCATTTCGGTCTTTAATTAACTGTTGTCGCTTTCGAGTTGTGCTGTCTGATGAAGCAATAAGAAAAGTAAAATTATGTGCGTTGTTTGAAGAATGTCAGTGATAAAAGCCCAGATATATCTTGCTAGGCTGTCCGATAAGATATCAAAGTATAGGAACGCGCAGTGCAGTGGTTGTCGACGACGCGGTAATAACTCGAGTGACGCCTATGAATGCGGCAAAAGGTTCTACTGATTGATGAGGAGTTGGTTAAGGTTGGTGCTACATACTCTACTTCATCGAGCGGCAAAACAGGTGTGCGGTTGAAAGGTGTGTTTTCACGTTATTCTAGTTTGACTTTTTCAAGCAAATTTTTTTGGCAATTAATGTGCTTGGTGAGAATTCTAAAAATGTGAGCAAGATTGTAAAAACGGAGATTTATTTTTTTTTACAATAACCAACGCTGTGGCGATCCATCTTTACATATCCCACATATCACTTTCCTTTTCGACTTAGAACTATAACCTTTTCAAAGTCAAGTAGCTTCTCACTGGTCTAGAACCAACACCTATATGAGGGCATTCCCCGTGTTTACGTCAAGGAAAAAGCAGCTCGTCAGTTCTTGCATTGAGCTACAATTTTATGATTCATGCAAAAGTGTAAAGAACTTTTCCTCCGCTGATGGGATTTTTTGCACATTGTGGTTATGAATGAGTATTTATAATGACGAAATATTAAAAAATTTGTAATTTTTTGTTCTTCAAGTTTTTATAAATACTTTGTTAGTATTGTCTTAGTGACAAACTTTGCTTTGCCAAACATTGTAAGAATACTTTGATGATGACTTGTTAACCTGAAAGCCACAGTTTTTTGTCATCAAAAATATTAAAAGCAGCAAACAAGAATATCTCAGTTGAATGTTATCTGTAATCCTTAAGCATTCTCATTCAGTCACAAACCGACATTCTCAATCGAACGCAATTCACCAGAAATCCATCACTTGGTTTGGTGTTGCACAATGTTGCTGTTGTTGACTTCAGTATTTCATAATTCCGATGAAATGTTGCACAAGTCACCAGCTACGCGTTTCATCTTTATTTCTTTGCTCGGAATTCCTTTGATATTATGTGCCATTCGAATTTAATGTACGCTTCTGAGTTTTATGTGATTTCCTTTAATTTGCTGTGTGGCACAGTTTTCCGCTTCAAGCAATGAAATAGGAAGTCAAAAGCATCAACAACAAAGGTTGCATAAAATTCAAAGATTCCATGCACACAACGAGTCGATTGGGCACACTAGGTGCAGTTGTGTTGCGACAAACCTCAACTTTATTCACTCACTTCATTTGCAAAATAAACAATTTTGCTCTTCGGTCATGTTACAATGTTAAACCATTCGTTATTATTTTTGGCAGTGTTTCTATTTACATTAAGAACGTGTTGAATTCATATAATTTCAACGAAATGAAAACCAAAACAATCGAACAGCAGCTGAGCGCTGAAATGCTGCAGAATAAGCAGAATTCGCAATGCAAGATCAATGCCAGCGTATTCCCCACACTAAAGTGGACACTAAAAAAATGTGGCATTCGAATGCTGCTTTTCACGATCGGCTGATAGGTGACCGGTGAGGAGCGCCTTCAGTCGGCTGCAATGAAGCGTATCAAAGCCCATTCACGGCAGTTTGCAGTGACAAATCAACGCAATGATTAGTCAATGCCGCTTCTGCTTCTCTCTCATTGCCACCGCCCTCTACCCTCTAGGTGGGTGACATTGTATCAATTCAATTGTAAGCACAAAGCGAATAAGCCAACAAATTAGCAAACGCATTAAAAATGTCAACGCGACAATTCGTCAAAAATCGTAAACAAGTTCACATGAGTCGAAAGCGAAAAACGCTGCAAAATTTTCGAGCAACGTACGAATGGATGATATGCGAGTCGTCGCGTCGGTTGGAACGCTCTGTGATTGCCGATCACTGCACACTGCTTGCATCGGTACTAAGTATATGTGTCGGTCCGCGCTGCGGAAGGTGTTCCCGCTCAAATAGTGTCAACAAACACAACAAAACATAAACAAATAGCGAGGCGGCAAGCGCAGCACAGCTTCGACGTGCACAAAAAGTCGGCTGGGCGCCGTTGTTGTAACCCCAACCCTGATCTCAAAATGTAAATTGACTCTGATGGAAAGCCCTGAGCTCTGATGACGGCAACTGATAAACGTAGGAAAAGTGCAACACAATTTGTGTTCTTGCGATCTTTTCACAGAGTAAATAAGTTCCCAGCACTCGTCGAAAAAGCGTCGACCTATAAAGCGCCGCTGATCGTATCACTAATGTGATTTTAGGTTATGTTAGGTTAGGTTTAAGTATGCATATCGCTGCTTACATTTGGCCACTATTGAGTGTGTCGCTATGTCGTTTTAGCTCTCTTTTGAGTTTATTGTCATTTAGGTCTTTATTGTCACTTTAGGTCACTATTGCAGTTGTTACTCATAAAGCGCCATTGACTCTCAATCTTCACAGAGGTCAAAGATCGCGCACGTATTGTCTGTGCGTTTGCTCGTCCATTTACGTCACGCGACTTTCCACTTGCATCATCTGTTAAAAAACGAGTTCCTTGCACTTCAATAATGCTCAAATTCTGATATGGGAAACTGCGCTACCAGCATTTGCGCTGCCATCAAAAGGAATGCCACCAACGCAACTCATGCCCCAAAAAACAATTCGCAAGTATCAGATGACAAATGACGGTGTTGCAGGAGGTAAAGCGGCCTGACAATTGGTCAGCACGAACAGTGTTCCTGTGCCAGAGGTCTTTACCCTCAGCGCAGCACGCTCCGACCGAACACCACCACATGCCAACCAGTGCTAATTCCTTTTCATCCTTCTTTTCTCTTTTGCAAATCTCATTGCGCTGACCCATTCGCATTCGCACAGTATGGAGCTGCGTGCCGCAGCGGTGTTACAGTTGGCGCTACTCACAGTCCTCAGCAAGATGATGATGCCGTTCGGATTCGTTGACGTGGTACAGAACGAGCGCAAGTGCCAGTATCTGCGCACGGGCCGCATGCTGAAGATTCGCTGCTTCGACATGAACCTGAAGGAGGTGCCGCCGTACCTGAAGTCATCGGTGGAGGTAAGTTGCTGATGTGTCGCGGATTGCAGGCCCAACAAGGGGCTAATTGACTTTTGACCGCCGGCGTATATTCCTCGTTCATAAAATGTAATGTGCATACCTAAAGGGTTAACGCAAGTCAAATGCAGACAAGACAATGAGCAGAAGAGTTCAGCGCAAGCGAACTGGGACGGACGAGAAAATGATTCTCCATTCAATTGGTTTCAATTAAACGGACAAAAGAAGTCGCGACAATTTCCTATGCATTTCACACATTCAAACACATCAAATTCAATGAGTTAGTCGGTAATAAATGAGTCGGTCCGCGACTCACTGCGCTACTGTTGGGTCATTGATAACTGGCCCCTGTTGGAACCATTTGGGCATTTTCACAGCAATTCAGTAATTCAATGCGTCGTTTCGCAGGTTTTGGATCTAACATTCAATCGCATCAAAAAGCTCAAACGTTCCTCATTTCAAAACTACAAAAATATCAAATTTCTGCTGCTCTACGAGAACAAAGTGCAGTCGGTCGAGCCAGGCACATTTTCGCATCTGAAATCATTGCAGGTAAGCAACTAATTAGATTTGTAATTTTATTCGTTAACGCAATCGCCATCGAATGGCTAATTACCATCGCCACTAATGGGCGAAATTATTGCTCTATTGGTAATAATTTCGCTATTGCGTTTGGCTCGGCTCATTACTCGTTAATGCGAAACTGATAAGAATATTCAAGTGTGTTCGCACCTCGACTTAATTGCCCTAATAAAGTGTTTGTTGTTGTTGTTGCAGGAGATCGATCTGTCAAATAATGCGCTGGTCACGATACCGCTAGAAATATTGCAACTGCCATCGCTACGCAATCTGTACGTGGACGGTAACGAGCTGTTCAATCTGACACCCGACTTGCTGGTAGGAATCAATGAAACGAAATGTTTTATGAACGCGAATATATTAGAAATTCTTTTTCATATAAATTCTTTTTCTTTTCTGTGTGTTTGTAGATGCTGCAAAAGCCCATTGCAGCGCCCTTGGAATATCTTAATATAGCCGACTGTGGGTTGCAGAACATACCCGACTTTGGAGCACTGCCAAGTAAGTATTCCATTTAAGGTCTAAATAAATCTTATTTTATATCATCTGCGAGCCGAAAGTGCTGGCAGCCAGTGCTCTCCACTTTTTGTGAAAAAAATAATTGTGTTATTTTTCCACGCTTTTGTAATAAATAAATAAGTCTAAATACAATACAGAGATGCACATAAAGAACTTTTTAAATCTCCAAGTGCTAAGAACATATTAATAGCTATATTATAACAATTTGAGTTTTGTATTTGATATTTGTTTTGTCTATACAATTTGCTTATATTAAGTATTGTAGCATAGTCTTCCATATTCATGTGAATCATAGGAAAATCTCAGCTCAAACATAGATTTTTCTTTCTAGAGCTATGGCACATAAATGCCTCAATGAATCCGCTTACTGAGTTCAGCGTGAACGCATTATCGAATATGTGCAACTTGCGCGACATGGATCTAACCAAAACCGAGTTCTCAGACTGCGCGTGTCAACAAGTGAATCAATACCTGCGTTACATAGGCGCCAATACCAAATATGTGCCAGTCTGCATCGGTAAGTGAGCATAAATGAAATTGAAACCGATTTAGCATGAACAGCAAATGTTAACTAGAACATATTTAGTGCACCTAATATCCAGCAGTTGTTTTCAAATTTATACAGACCACGTTTAGTGAAAATGCCAACACAGTTTTTCATTTTTTCCACAACTCACTTTATCAACTATCAAGCACCTACAGTTCCATAAAGTACTGAGTCAGTTTCCATTTAAAGCGGAAAGCATCGTTGATAAAAAATCATGATTCAGTTTTCGCTGTAACTTTACTGACCGTTGATCTTACAAATAAACTGCAGTGCTCTTTCTGTAATGGGAATTCGATAAGTCAAGCGTTGTCAACTGCTGTGACTTTTTAATTGACGTATGGATTTTTTATCGCTAACCTTTGCGTTGTTTATGCTAATTTAAGCGTGAATCATAGTTTCAGAAGAATGATGAATGAACAAAATACAGAGCACAATGCAAGTTGATGAATGGTTCATTTCGTTAGATTAGATTAGGTTAGGTGAGAGAGGCAGCGCGTATACTTGGAGGCCTCTAAGTCACATTGCAATGCCCGAAGAGTGAGGCAAGTTCCTGCAATTTTTTGTTTATTCAAACTTAATTTCGAATGATTCTGTTCAGATCTACGGTGAATATTTTGAAGTGCAGGATAACTAATTTTTTTCTAAAAATAAATTATTTCGATACCAAAAGCTAGTTATTAGATATCAATATAAAATGAAAGCGTTAAATCTTTTAAAAGCTTAAATTTATGACAATTAAAATTTTTTCATTTAATTTTTTTGTGCACACTGATTCCTAGATTTCTCTTTCGTTTTAAGAGGCGTTTAACCCTTCGATGGGCAGTAACTAGTTACTACACTTTTGCACTTTGTCGTCTGGCCAGACGAAAGATGGGTGAGACTTTTCACAATGGCAAAGCGCAATGACAGATGAAGTTTATTATGTTTATATAGTAGGCAACGTATGTAAGTATATATATGTATATACAAATTATGTTCATATATACTTGTTTAGTTACCCACAAATACACTGTAAAAAGGAGATGAATCTGTGATTTTTTTATTTTTTTGAACCATTTCGTCTGGCCAGACGACAAAGTCCATCCGAGGGTTAAAGAGAGCAAGAACATTGCTATATGGTAACGCCAAAGTTGCTAAATATTAGAGTCCGACCGATACCAAATTTTTTGGCCGATGCCGATGCCGATTAATCGGTCAAAAGGCCGAAAATCGGCCGATGCCGATGCCGATTCCATAGAAAAAAAACACAAATGAATTCAATCAAAAACACAGCTTATTTTAAAAAACAACAAAAGGAACTATTACGTATATAGTACATTTCATCACATTCATCGCAAATTAACAAACAGAAACGAGAAAATAAACAACTAAAAACTAAATAAAATTACAAGAAAACTCAGAATTTAAATACACTAAACTAAAATTTCCCCCAAATTTATAACACATAAAATTAATATTTCATGAAAATTGCTCATTCTATTTGGCACAAGCAATTAACAAAAGACCCAATAGCCAATATAGCTGAACAAGGTGTTGATGTAGCAAAAATAGATTAAAAATATCTGTAAAATATTGTCCCCTTAAGTATTTGTCATAAAATCCAAACAAATCTAAGGAGAAACCCCCTAATCAGGCAACACTGGGTTGTAACGTATAATAAAAATGTAATAAATATACAAAGCGAGATATGAAAAAGAAAGACAGTGCGATTCAGCTGCAAATAAAAACAAACAAGAAATGAAAGCAGGAAAATCGACCAAAAAAACCGATGTGGCATCGGCCAAAAAAGGCCGAAGCCGATGCCGATTCTTTTTTTTTGGCCGATGCCGATACTAGCCGATGCCGATACCAATTTTATTGGCCGATACTAGCCGATGCCGATGCCGATTAATCGGTCGGACTCTACTAAATATACCAACACGAATGCTACCCAGCATCTCAAATGCAGAAATGCTGAACTTGCCAAAAAGTACAGCATACTTCTTGGCGCAAATTTTTGTTATGATTTCACTGACAAACCAATGCAATGAAAACGCTTATAGTTCTCTCGCTTTAAGTTAGCATTGGCGCTAATTAATAAAAAAAAATTTAAATAAATTTTTAATAATTTTGTGAACATTTCATAATTCACAGAGTCATTCGACAGCAGCGTTTGTCCGGAGATGTATAATTTGACGGTCCACTCGGAGGCTTTCGGACGCTGCAAAAGCGAAATGCAACGTGCCGAAGAACGTAAATGGTTGGTGACGGGAGGCTACTGCGGCATTGGCTTGTTGGCGTTGCTGATTTCGAGTGAGTATTGTTTGCGAAGAAGAATAAAATGTCCTGGCAGTTGAAGCTAATTTTCATTTAATTGCTCTTTTTTCAATTGCAGCTGTCTTCTTTTGGTGGTGCTGTAGACGGCGCTCGAAGAAAAAGAAGATCATTACCAAAACGAAAATGCAGAAAGCAACACTCAAACATCAGCCGCTCGTGTCGCCCACAACCGCTCTCAAGGGCCACAACGATCGCAGCATGCTGCAGGACTCGGACTGTGTGTGATCAGTGGTAGATTCATTGTTCATTGCTCTTCACCGCGCGACTGCCAACAATTTAAGTCTGTGTACAATAGTGTCAATATTATTGTTCGTTAATATTATTACTTTGCTTGTAAATTGCATAACAAATGTTTGCCATACAGCAAACAGAGACCAAAAAGGGGAAAACAAAATGTTATCGAATGTTATTTGCTTTTAAGAAGGCAAATCAGTTTGTGCGCAAGCATTAACAAGGCACTGAGTGCTGGAGCAGCAGATGACCTTAAGTTTTTTTGTTTTGTTTTGTTTTTTACTGACCAACGCCCAATTTACAAACACACAACTAGTATTATTCGACTATAGCGCAGCCAAAGGCTTCGATTTATGTTTGAACGAATATCCAACGATTAATTAAGCTAACCTTAATTTAACGTAGATTTAAGAAGCATATTTTCTTATGAAAAACCAATTGAATTAGTGCCTTATTTAGCAATGAAAATAATAATTTTGTGCATTTAACTGTGGTCTACTACTACTTGTAAGCTCACTTAAGTGAAAATTAATGCACTTTTTAGAAAAGTTGTATCATCTTTTTTAGTGAAAAGTGTCAATAGAAGTGAATACGGATGTATCGTATATGTTACTTTTTCTACGTATAAAATTAGAAACATATTTATTACCTTGTATAGCGTAATTGTTAAGAAAATACGTATACATAATTAGAACGAAAGAATATATTTTAGTTAAAATACTTTTGTTAATAAATACAAAGAATTATTTATACGAAATCTTCTTTGGTGCTTTGTATTAATTTGCATGTGTGAGTGAAAGAAAAAAATTGTTTACATTTCATTTTGCGCACACAGCAACCACACGGAGCGTATACGTAACATCGATTCGAGCTCAAGCATGCAAACACTTTGACGGCATTCAACACATTTTTTATGCTGCATTTGTTGCGCACACAAACGCCAGTTTCAATGCTCGCTGGCATCAATCATAACACGCCAATATTTGCCGAACGAACGCAAGCGCCATACGTGGCGTATGAGTGACAACTAATTGCAAATCACCATAAACACGTTTATGGCGCTGTCGTACGCTGACAAAAGCGTAGTGTATGCGGTTCAATGACCTGCCAGAAGTATGACACAACTTCCGCACTCGTCAACCACAGCGTCACTGCAAAATATTCTATTCTATTCTATGGAAATTCGTCGACGACATGCAAGCTGCACATTTAACAGGCAATGCCGTGTTGGCCTGCTCGCTTCCCACTTTAATTAAAATCAATAAAGCACCTCCGCACCTGCAGGACACTATTGGCACGGATTTGTACGCTTCAGTTGAATTTCGTTACTTGTGCAGTGAACGCGTGCACTCTCGGGCGCAACATGACCGCATTGCGCCAGAAACTGTTGTGGTTTGTGTTGCCCGTGTTCTCGGTGCTGCTGCTCTACGAAATGCTGCTCACCGAGGCCTCAATGCGTAGCGTGCGCATCGAGGAGATTCCCTTCAGCCTGAGTGGCGCGGCAGATGCGGCACGTCAGCGCGAGGGCAAGTTGGCTGCACAGCAGCGCGATGACGGCATAATTGCCGTTTCACGGTTAGAGAAGCAACGCGGCTTCTTTCATCTCTTTCATGTGCCTTGTGAGTGAAGAGGAAAACCGCCAAACTGATTGATTGATTTCTGACTGACTTTTTTGCTCTCACGCAGACATAATTTGCTTCTTCGCCGCCAAGGGCAAGTGGCCCTTTATACCGGCCTTCATGCAGATGCGCGTCGACGCCGCTGCCAAGGGCTTTTTCAGTCAGAACGACAGCGTCATTCGGCAAGCCTGCAACAAGTGGATTCAGATCAAGGAGTGCTTTCGGCCCATATTTGGTGCGTGCAGTTTCAATTTGTTTTCATTCTTGTTTTCTTGGTGATTTCCTAATTTTTTTGAATTATTGCAGCACCTACTACGGTCAGCGACGTGGAGGCTATTGCGCCAGCACGCGCTACTGCCTGTACGTGCGCCAATCTGGTGGCCAACGAACCGATGGTCTACTTCGATCGCAATCACATCGGCAACGTCAGCGCCGAGACCATACACAACACCATCGAGTTTCTGGAGAGTTTCCTGCCGCCGCCTCCTAAAAAGACGAAGAAAAAAAATCGCGTACGCGGGCGCATAGATGAGATGGAAATCGAATGAGGCCGAGAGAACAAAGCTAGCAGTGGCGTCTCAAACTCTTTAAAACTCGGCAACATTTTGTTCAGATTTCTATCCATTTGCGTTTCATTGCAATATCAAAAAATTGTATTTACACATATTTCATTGTAAAAGTAAGTATATAGTATATTAACAATAATAATAAAAATAATAAAATACTTTAATCTCTTCCCGATGGCAGAAATTAAATAAATTAATTTGATTGTAAAAGCTATTTTGAGTACATTAAATTTAAAGCATTTAATTTCTTTCATCGAGAAATAAATTTCTAAAACTAGTTTATTGGGTTGCGCCTTAAATCTATGACCTGCCGTATAAAGAATTTTCAGTACCAAACGCGCTGACTGTCGCCGCAATCAGTGCTCAATAAATACGTCCCGCACTGCTGGTGTCGTATTCTCCGAAACTCCGCCTCCTTCGCGTTATTCCAGCTTAAGTATCTTGTTCCACAGTCGCACACGCCTGACCTGGAAGTGATTGTTCACACTGACTTCGAACGCGTCTGGCTCTGTATTTCTGAATTCCTGGTAGTCGCACATGGTTTCGTCCCCGCTGTGCTCGAAGGTGGCCTCGTTGCAGGGCCCCAGCTCGTTTGCGTCTTTTGGAATGCTGAAACGAAAGGTCAGACAGCTGCCACAAGATGCCAGCACTTTGAGCGCTCTCACCCATGCTTGGCAAAGTGCACCAAGTTCGCAACGAACGCAGCCGACACCGCCGCGTGCGTCGAGTTCTTCTCGAAGTCGGGAAAGAGCAGCGGCGCGCGGAAGGTGTAGATCAGGTCGTCGCAGTGTACCACGCCGTAGTTGGTCAGCTGCTGCCCGCCCGTGTAGATGCCCGCATAGCTGTAGGGGCTCTTATAGTTGAACTTGTACAGATAGACGGGGTAGCGGTCCGTGTCCACCGTGTGCACGTAGTGGGCAATGGCATTGTAGAGGGGCTGGTGGAAGGCGCGATCGGTGATGCACTACAAAAAATAGACACAATATTATTCGCTTCGTGTCCAGTTCGCGGCTCAACGCACATCCAGGAAGCCCTGCGCTGTCTCGTCGTTGATTTCGTGCTCGCCGTCAAAGTACTCGTCGACGACGTGCTGCATCACTTCGGCGCGCTGTGTGCTGTCGAATGCCGACGGCAAGTCCAGCAGCTTCTCCAACAACTCGTCAAAGTTCTCATTGAATGCCGCCTTCAGCGTCTCGTTAGCCAGAATGGAGAGTACGCGGACAGCGCCCTCTTGCGGCACCACCCCCACCATCCACGGCACTGGCTTGTACTTTCCTTCGGCCAGCAGCTGCCTCGGGTGCTGCGTCAGAAAGGCGTCCTTGGCGCTCGCTTTCTCCACCACGGGTCGAAAGTTGGTCAAGTGATCGACGTGCCAGTACTTCAGGCCATCTCCGGCATTGACCAAAGCGGTTGCATCGACGGCGCGCAGTGCGCGCGTCAGTTTAGCGGGACTCAGCTCGTGTGCCTGGGAAATGTTGCAGAGCACGGCCAGGGTGCGCGCCTGTGCCAACGGCTGATCGGTGATGGCGAAGGGCACATTGGCAGTGCCGCTCATCGCGATGATGCTGCGAAAGAGACCTGCGGCAATGGGGGCGAATTAAAGCAACTCAAGCTTCATTGATGGACTTCCAACCTTCCGACTGCTTGCTCAACACGTGCATGTGCGCCGATATGGCGCCGGCACTCTGGCCGAAAATGGTCACCTGCTGCTGGTCGCCGCCGAAAGCGCCAATGTTGCGCTGCACCCAACGCAAGACTAGATTTTGATCCTTCAATCCGAAGTTGCCCGACATGTTTGAGTCCTCGGTGGAGAGAAATCCTGCAAGAGGAGACTATTAGACATCTTACGACACTTGCAGTTGCAGCTGCTGCGTACCGAACGGGCCCAAGCGGTAGGCGAATGTCACCAGAATAACTGCCTGTGTGTCCATAAAGAACTCAGGACCATGCACTAGCGGCCCGGGATTGCCGCTGAACCAGCCGCCGCCATGTATGTAGACCATGACGGGCAAACGTTGCTTGGTGCGCATCTGTAAGCGTTTCAAAAGCTTCACAATATGCAGCCGATTACAGTAAAAAGGCCCTTAGCACTCCTCCAAATTTTGACCCGATTATGTGTTGTGAACCACACTTACCGCTGGCCGGTATACATTTAGGTACAGACAGTCCTCTACGCCAAACACCTCTGGATGTGGCACCAAATAATTCTTTTGGATGCAGTCCATCTTTGCTTCCGTTGCATTCAGCACACCCCACCAGCGTGGCTGCGCCTTGGGATTCTGTTGATCAGAGCAAAAGCTTCAATCGCTTCCATAAGACACCGCACCGCCCGGCAGATCGAAACCTTTTCGAGCACTCACACTGAAACGCAACTCGCCCACCGGCGGCAACGCGTACGGGATACCGAGAAATGCCTCAAAACGCGCCGTTCTGTAGCCGGGCATATATCGGCCCTGCATGCAGCCCATGTAGTGGCCACACACCTTCGGCAATTCCGGCGACTGAGTCAGCACAGCTGGCGGAGGCGTTGCTACCGCCGCCTGGCAACATGATACCGCCAGCAGCAAAAGCTGAGCCGCTGCGGTGGCTGTCATCGTTTTCATTGTTGTGGCTGCTTTTGCTCTTGTATTGTTATAGTTGTTGTTGCGACTGTCTAGCCTACGCGTAGTCTAGTCAGGCTTTGCCGCAAGCGATCGCGGCTCGTTGGCTATGATGCACAGCGGTCGAAGTGCTGTGCAGTGCACCGTGACTTGGCTGCTGGGCGTTGAGTGGTGCTGCTACTGCTTGGTCACAGTGAAACCCTGCAAGTCATTGGCAAATAAGATAAGTTTGAAAATTATTAATGTGCGTCATTTGGAATTTTTGATTATTCAGCTTCCCTCCCTCAACTGTCATTTCATAAGTGATGTTGTGGTTGTTGTTGCTATGGTCAATTGATAAACGTTTGCACAAATTTAATCTCATGTTAATTAAGTTTTTTATTTAGTTATTGTGCATTTTTCTTCTTTAATGTTGAAATGAAAACGCTGTCAATATTTATTAAATACAAGCATTATTTATTTTAAGATTACAGTGCTGTCTGGATATAGGGAACTAATTATTGCAAGGCCTGTTCACAATATTGAGGTTGTTCACTATATCAAGGTTAACATTTTTGTTCAAAAACTCGATTTATTTGCTCAAAATAAAGTTTTGGTTTTTTTTTCTTGAAAATTTGTTTCCATATTTAGAGGCTCGATGTAAAAATTTGTGTGTTCACTATATAGGGTGTTCTCTATACCTAGACACGACTGTATTTCAAAGCCATTTTTATTACCAAACAATTTTGTATTTATAAATAAAAAAATAAAATAAATAAATGAATGATGTAACAGGATACGCATACAAAAAACCTGATTCACTCGACAACACATAAGAAAAAGACTATTTATTGTTTATTATTGTTGTTGTAAAACAATAAAATTTGCTTTTATTTAAAAAAATAAACAAACACATTCATTATGTTGATTACTCAAGCCTTAGGGACACATAATCCTTGTTGGTATTAATATGCGGTACGACTTGCGTAACATCGTTAATTACATGGAGCTAAAAGCTACCAATCACTTTCAACAATCATACCAAAACATATTTTCACCTTTTACACATGTTTGTAAGAATCATAATAAAAGATTACGTATCTTTTGCATAGCTTTCCAGTGATCATAGCACAGCGACCAAACACAGGTTTACAAATTCGTTTAAACTTTTGTCCATGAGAAGAAAAGATTGTTTGAAAAAATGCTTCAGTTCAGTTATTACTGTTCAAGTTTGGAGCACAAAGCGTTCTATATAAAATCTGTTTTCAGCCCTCCGAAATTTCGGCTGGCAAGTGTCTGTCATTTATAAAATCAAAGGTCGGAGGAGAAGTTGTATTGCCATTATTTTTTTAATTTACAACACTTTTTTGACAAATAACACTTCCCCGCCAGTTTCGCAAATTTCTTTTAATAATAATGCTGCATTTCAATCTGTCTTTTTGCTGATAAATAAGGTCCGCGACAAATCGCGTGCGAAAAAAATGGCGAAAAATATTGTGGAACACATTACTCTGTTGCCAATACCCGCTGGTGAAAAAGGACCTAACCCCATTAAGCCCGCCAGAAGTTCTTAAGAGAGTAGGTCATTCATGATTGTTGTCACCCAATCACCGTCCACGTTAACGAGAATGTTTTTTTTTGTTTACTGGAGATTAATTGGGAATTTTTGTTGGCTAAAACAATCCCGGGGCCCGTTTTACTAACGAGTTGATGAAAATCGAAAGCTACCAATGATTTTTGAACAAAAGTATGATTAAAAGAAATGACCCATAAAAAAACAGCTCAGTTCTATTGCAATTCAAAGCTGCCTAACTTCTCCAAATGAAATCGTAACAACTTGTTTATCGATTACTTCGACAGCTAGTTTCAACCAAGAAAAACACTGAGTGAAACAAAATTACCTTTGAAATACCTTTTGGTACTTTGGCCCCAAATCCTTGTATACTGGTGTTGTAAACAGACAGTTGGCGATTAAATTACATTCAGAAAATATGCTTTCAACTACTCGACGCAAGAACTGCAAATAAAAAACCTGACTTCTGCTTTACACCAGAAAAGGGCGTAGAAAATTGGTGACTAAAAGTCTGACTGCTGCTGATACCAAGAAATGTAGTGAATAATGTTTCCCTACTTCAAATCATGTGTGTAAGTTTCTGTCGAAACTTACGTGGTATGAAGTGAAGAAAAAAACATTGAATTTAATTTCAGTATCAGATAAAATAAATTGTTTATTCCACTTACTTTAAAGTACTTCGTTCCAGGCGTTTAGTTGCAGCATTGAACTTCTGCAACTTGTGAATAATAAATCAAAATTTTTTGCAATTTCTAATAAAATTGTCATAGCACTAACTTTCTTAGTTGTATTCTAAATAAAATGTTTACAAAATCCAACTGAATACTTTTCACTTTCTTTAACTTGACTTAAAACTTGACGCAAGCAGGTCCTTGCTGAGGATCTTATGTCAATCAACTGCGTATGAACAGCAGCTGTGTGTAAGTGTGTGCGTGCGTGGTTTTATCGCTGTTTCACTACTCAAATTAGGGATCTAACTACCGTTGTCTGTGGCAAGCGAAACGCGTCTGACGATTGTAAGGCCTCGACAAAACGATTTTATTCTTGAATAGAAAAGAAAAAGCGAAAAAAAATATTTTCAACCAACAACAACGATAACAACAGCGAATAATGAATAGCTGATCGCACGTTTAGCTCAGCACTTGGAGCGTCGGTGGGCGACGTAGGAAAATTGAAAACGTAAACCGGAGTCACAACTCCCCAACGACCTTCCCACACCCACCCGGCTTGTCGTCGTCGTCGTCGTGCTTTGCAGTTTGCAGTCGTGTTTGCGCGTACTATGGAAAATAATATGGAAAATGCCTTAGTAACAACCCAAATAAGTGTCGTTGGTGTGAAACTACGAATACGTACAGAATAGAAAAAAGTAAATCGCCAGTTGTATTGCCGGCTGTATGTCTGCGGCGCTGTTGCAGTGTCAGTCACACTGAAATCCTAATCAGTGAGTCGTTTGATGAATTCGATCTCATGCATGATTGAGTGCTCAGGCACGTTTGCTAAATGTGTTGGCCGGAGTTGTTAAGTTATTGAATATTATAAACTGACATTTGACGATCACAAATGCACTTTGTAATCAAACAGTGCATTGTATGATTGATTTCAGACAGTTAACTTGTGTGTGTTTACATGTTTTGATGCATGTCTCGATAATAGTTAACAATTCTCAACTCATAAATAAAATATGCAAAATGTTTTTCTTTGCTTTACTTGAATTCAGAACTCATTCTTTCTCATTGCTAATTTCAGAACTCATTCTTACTCTCATACATATTGACATAAGTATTGCAGATGTACATATATGTCAAAGATCCCGTAGAAAATTAAATGAAAAGGGCAAATATTGCTTTATTAAGAAAAAATGTTATTTGGAACTTATTTTTCCTTGAATTTCATATATTTTTTTCAAATTTCAAATTTCAAATTTTCTATTTGCTGAAATCGGAGGGTCGAAGTTTGTTTATGTTTATTCAGTCTAAAGTATTCGCAACCTTACAGACTATGAAATAATTGTTAATAAATAAATTTAAATGACTTAAAACTAGTTAAAAATGTTCCAAAGAAATAACTTAAATTGAGCCCTACTTAAGTTAAAATCAAAATGATGATTAGCACAAGAAAGTTAAAATCGGAAAGCGCTCTATTGATTGTTTTAAATTTTGTTACAGAAAATTGCCCAAATTCTTGATCAGGATCAGCAGAATCATGAATTAAGTAATTCAGGGGCGGATTCAGAAAAATATTTCGGCCGGGTTTCAAAAGTAATTCTTTATTATTTATAAAATACTTTTCAATTTGTATGTAGTTTTAAAGTCAATCGTAATATTTCGGGAGGTTTAACCCCCAAAACCCCCCTGAATCCGCCACTGAAGTAATTCATATTTATTCGCTCAGTTGTCAAACGGCTTGAAAGCACAAAAACTCTTGAAAGAGTTATGAATGAATTAATTTTTTACTATAACTAAGCTAATACATTCGTGAAGTATTTGCTATTTATTAGTAACAAGAAAAAAAAAACAGTTCTCATTGACAATAACTAATCGCACATATATAAAACTCATTTAAAAACAAACATATGCACTTTTTTATCAAAAGAATCGCTTTTTTACATTAAGTATTGGGTGTACAAGTAGAAAACCGCCGTTTTTTTCATAAAATCATTCCCAAGCTTTTCAGGCGAAGGGAAATGGATTGCTGAGTCACACCCAAAGAATCCGCGAGTTCTTGTTGCGTCTGACAAGAATCTTCATCCAACAGAGTCTCCAAAGCTGCATCTTCAAACTTTTTCACGGGACCCGGCCGATCCTTGTCTTTCACGTCATAATCACCATTTTTGAATTTCACGAACCATTCTCGACACGTTCTTTCACTGATACACGACTCACTATAAGTTGCTACAATCATTCGACGCGCTTCAGCTGCAGATTTTTTCGAATGAAACGCGAAAAGCAAAATCTCCCGCAAATGACGCTTATTCGGTTCAAATTTCGACATCTTCACGCACCAACAAAAAAATGGACAATAAGAATAAACAAGCGAGATGATGTGGAGTTGTTAACGGATATCTTAGCTTGCCATGTGATGTTTCTGATCGGAATTCTCTCACCGATTTCCAAAGGTGGCACCACCCAGTGGAAAACGGCGGTTTTCTACTTGTACACCTGATATTTTCAAAGAAACGAAGCAACAAAAGTATTGTGGTGTGACCCACAAAACTGGAATATTTTTCCTACTTGGCCTTTTCACTCTAAGCAAACACACAGAAGTCTGCATACAACAACTTCAACTATGATCGTAAATCATTCTTAATACACGCTAAATATTTGCTTCTAACTTTTTAGACAAAAATTGTAGAATTTTCATAAAACAATTTGTACGATTTCGCTTCAGACAAGTACTTGTAATATTCCTGCAACCGAGCTAAAATCCTTTGTAAACTCGAACATTCAATATTCAATCAGCTGGTGTGTAGATTTTTTCATGTGTAGGAAATACACGGTGATTCAAAGCTGAGGCGCGTGCCAGTTGGTGGCGTCTGGTGGCCGAGTCGCGTGGCGTAAATGAGTGTCTGGCATTTTGGTAGCGCCCAAATAAACGTTCACACACACACATACACATATGGTGGTATGATTGTTGTTGTATACAATATAAAACACATTAGAGATTTAAATCAGCCATGAGGCAGGCTTAGTCTAGGGTCTTGACAGCTATGGAGGTCAACACTTGAAGAATTGCTATTGGGTATTTCCGATGGCATTTACATATTACAAACCAGAAGTCATTCATCATTTCGTGACTTATTGAAGTTCATTGTTCATCTGACAAGCGGGTAACCGTGACCAGGCACGTGGGTGCGGCCACTAATCGCCTGTAATTTCGTCGTACACATGTTGCTGATTACAGCAGCTCGATCGTGAATATATGTAATTGCCAGACAAATGCAATCAATCAATCAATTAATCGGCGCCACAAGCAACTAAACGATTGCTTGGATGCAAACAGATCCGATGCAGTCAATGTGGCAGATTATGATTTGGCTAACAATTTTGCGAGGAAAACCGTTCGTCAAGCGTTGTCAAAGCTTGTCCGCTTCCGTTTCCACTTCCACTTATTGGCAACAGCTGTGCGTCGTCGATTGAAACGTTTTCTGTTTTTCATTTGTTATTCACTTTTTGCATATTTCATGTGATTAGAAATGAAAGTGAAACCCGTTAAATGTGCATTCGAGTGCGAAAGCCGGCGCGTGTGTCTCTAAATGTGTGTCAATGTGTGTACGTTTGTAGAAATTGCAACTCACGTTCATTGTGTTCAGGTTATTGTGGTTATTGTTTTTATTACAAAATAACAACAACAACGAGCAGTGAAAAAAGGGCTTGCCTGCATTAATTGTAAAGCTTAACCGATTACTGGCCGGATGTACATTTATTGTTATGGAAATATAAACAAAGAATTTGCATGACCGAAATAACATTTGTATACTGTTGTGACATTATCTAAAGGGCTAATTGCTCAGCAACTTAATCAATAATAATTCCTTGACACGAAAAAAGAACTATTAGACCCAGAATTTCTATACTCTATATATGTAAGAACCGGTACAGAAAGTTCTGCAAATTTTCAACTTGTTCCTAAAATTTTTGTAGAAACTCAGTAGACCTCGAGTAAATTGTTTTGCTTTCATCCATGTTTCAAGTTTTCAAAATAATATTAATCAACACAGTCGTAATTGTACAAGCAAAACAAATGAACTCCAAAGAAGAGCTTCGCAAAAAAATGTTGTACATTTGGACGAATAATGTACATATTGGGTACAAAAAGTTGGCAAAACTCGCTGGTTCATCGTATGCTACGGCACGAAGGACCGTTTTGCGATTTCAACAACATCCCTCAGTCAAGAATAAGCCAAGAAGTGGGCGTCCAAGAGGTTCAGCAGACGTAATTTTGGAGAAGAAGGTACCACCTTAAGAAGTGAAGAAGAACCGTTCTATGTCGACAAGAGATATTGCCAAAATAGCCAAAACTACACATGTGCAAGTTGTTCGTATCAAACAAAGAAATGGCATAAAGACTTACAAAAACAAAAAAGTTCCAAAGCGCAGCTAAAACCAATATGCAAGAAGCATTTCCCTTGCATGGAAATTGTACGAAATGAAACTAGCAAGCAAATCTACGTAAAAATGGACCTAAGAACTTTGCCAGGTCCGCAATTTTACTCTACACAGCCTGGGGAAATCATTCCTGATTCAGAAAAAACCATTCAAATGGAAAAGTTTGGCAAACAAATTCTGATTTAGCAAGCCATCTGCCCATACGGGAAAAAATCAACTCCGTACTTCACAATGGGCACAATAAACACAGAAATTGATGTCACAGAATGCCTTCAAAAACGTTTATTGTTATCTTTACGTAATCATAATGGTCAAACGTTGTTTTGGCCAGATTTGGCTTCAGCACATTACGCCAATGTGACTCAGAAGTGGTTAGAAGATCATAAACTTAATTATGTGAAGAAGGACATGAATCTTCCAAATGTGCCAGAATTGCGCCCAATCGAACGGTTTTGGGCTCTGATGAAGGCAAATCTTCAAAAATTGGGCAAATCCACCAAAACTGTAGCAGAAATGCAAATCATGTGGCGAAAAGCATCCCAAAAAGTAAACGAAACGGTTGTACAAAATTTGATGAAAGGTCTTGTAAGAAATGTCCGGGCTTATGGACAACGACGTATCAACTGATTTTATTTTAACTATAATGCGTCTGTATTAGTTAAAACAAAATATTCAATAAACCTACGATTACACCACTAATTTTTATTTATTATTTCAAGTTAATTGTTTGTCCATTTACCACTATTTACGTGGGCAATCCGATAAGTACTTAGCCCCACCGCCCGATGGTGCCACTATCGTAAGAGAAATTTACTATCGTGTAGTACATCCTCGTAGACGGCTACTGTCAATTCAGCCATATTGGATTTGTAGTTTTGTTTTGACCGCTTGTGGAAACGAACGTGTCCGCAGAGCAATATCGGTCGGTGACTCGCCAAATTGATCGCATTAGGCTACGAACAGCTGCCCCATCCACCGTATTCTCCAAACTTGAAAAAGTCACTCGCCGGGCAGAAATTTGAGTCGAATGAGGAGGTTATCGCCGCCACGGAGGCCTCCAGAAAACGTATTTTTCAGACGGGTTAAAGAAGTTGGAGCATCGCTGGGTCAAGTGTATCGAGTTGAAAGGAGACTACGTTGAGAAATAAATCGCCACTTTTCCAAAATTTTCGTTTTTCTTTTGTAGGCTAAGTACTTATCGGACCACCCACGTATGTGTTAAAAATGCATTCGAAAATGCATACTAATATTTTAGTATCAAGAACTGGCTGAACCATTTTGTCAAAAAATTAAATTTAAATTAAATGCAAAAAGGTGCTGCCGACTTAAAAGCCAAATATACACATAGACAAAATGTTGGTGTTTTTAGAAGAATTTCTGCAGTTTTTTCAAAATTGCGGCACACGCGCCGACACCAACTGCGTTCCCAATATTTCATGTAGTAAGCAGAAAATGTACAACCATTTTCTTCTGTCGTAATGTTGTGCCAACACTGTGAAAATTTTAATTTGCTACAAGCTAAACACGTGTAAATATGTTTAGAAGCAACGTTTCAACTACAACAGCTTTTTTTAAGTCCAAAACAAAAAACATAACAACAAATATGCTGCAAAGAATTTCTTCTGGATTTGTTGGCTACACTGTACAACCAATCGGAAGGTTACGCAAACATATGGCAAACCGATAGAAAGTGCAGATAGACCGAACGGGCATTGCAACATATCCGATGTTTCTGAGCTTGAATATAAAGTAAGGACGTGGCAAAAAAAAACAAACTTTGCGTTAAAACGGTTCGTGGACCAGTTGGTGTTCAGGGCATTTTTAAGGTTAAAAACTTATTGAAGAACTTTTTTCACAGCAACTAACACTTTTTACTTTTACTTTGAACTTTTGAAGTTTTAACCATTTAGACCAAATATTCTGAACCTTGTAATGTAATGTAGTGCCTTTGATTCATTGATTGCTAAAAATACTTTAAAATAACTTTCTGCGTGTAGTTTTTTCATGCAGGTTTTGAGAGTAACGACTTGATTGCACACTGCACAATTAGCACTCGACCGTAATTGACTTCGGATTTAGCGCCAGTCTTCATGCACCGCATACTCATTCATACACATGTGTGGGCACAGAACCTCCCTCACAACTACGCATTATCTCATTTCTGTTTATTTGCACTTTGTCCACTTGTTGGCTCTTCCAATATTTACCAAAATCGAAATTGCTAACGCGTAAATAGCCAACTTTTCCACACAACATTCAACACAACAATAACACTGTCTCTGGCAGATCGGCGGACAGCACGAAGCGACTTCCCAATAATGCAACCACAATTGGACCTATTTCAAACAATGCTTGGGTATGCTTGGTAGATGGCTTACTGCTTCCGTTCCAGCGTAGGAAATGTGAAGAATTTGTGCGTTTATTGCGTTCAACCGAATATCGAACGCCGAGCGGGCAAGCGCGCGAGCAACTTGGCGAGCTTATCTTTGAGGTTCGAGTGCGCATTGGCTACTAAGAAAGGCAATGGTAGAAATCCGACTTTTATCTCTCGACTGCCACCGAATGGAGTGCGCGTAGTGATTGAAAAGAGATTTAAATACATGCTACATGCCGCGACGCGACGGACGCAATGCGCCGCATATGCAAGCTCGACGCTTTTGTTCCCGCCCGCACGACGATCTTTCATTGATATTGCGTGCAGCGCCCAAATGATAGCTGCTGATAATAGTCCACAGCTACGGCCGCTGTTGCTGCCGCGACGCCTTTTTTATGATTTTTCAGATATTTTCCCAATATTATAGAATTTGAGAAAAACAAAACAACGCGAGGGCTTGGAATTCCCCTATTGTTGGCCAAAGCTGCACAAGAACGCTGTACTGAGAACGTGATAAGTAATTTCTTCGACAGCGCATTCGTCTGTCTATCTACTTCTGCAAGACAATATATGTATGTCACATATCTACATACATACTTACATAAAAGTATTGAGATTACCACGGCGCACTGCTCAATGTTCAATTGACTAATCAACTAAATTAATTGTTATCGCTGAATTGTTGACGTCAAAGAAGGCTTGACTGACGTTTAAATTTTGCAGCACATGATACATTAAAGATTTTCACTTTAAATAGGTTCGGGTAGATTTTCGTACTGTTTGTGTAAATAAGAAAAAGTTTGTTTGAAAACATAGAAAGTTGTGAGTAAAATTTTACGTAATCTACATTTGTCGCTTTGTCTCTGCTCTGAGATATGAAAAGGCTTCGCTAAGAGGGTAAATGTAAATTTAAGAACATTTTGAATTTAAGATGTGTTTGTTTGTTTTGTTTTTTTTTCTTGAAACTGCATGCAGTGTGAGTTGACTTCAATCATCGCAACTGAGCCAAAAAGCAAAAATAAACAATGATTTCAATTTATGTTTTTTAATGTCCGACCGAATATTCGGTTTCGGTTTTGGTTCGGCCCAAAAAAGTGGTCTCGGTTTCAGTTTCGGCCAAAAAATGGCCGAACGGCCGAAACCGAAACATTCTAGAATATTTTAAAATTTTATTGTGTAGCGAGTGAACAGCGTTTTATTGCAGCCAAGCAGATTTATAGTGGAAGGATGAGAAGGAGAATTTAGATGCCATTAATGTAAGAAAACTTCTTTTTTTAGACTAAAATATTAAATTATTTCATTTTGAATATTAGCGAGTAAGGTATGAAAGCGATTTTTTATGTTTATGTGTTTAAAAATTATTGAATTGTTTTTATTAAGAAGTACAGTACTTTTCGCTTAAAGCGAACTTCGAGGGACCGGGCAAAATGGTTAGTTTTAACCGAAAGTTCGCTTTAAAAGGGGTCCGTAATAAGCGAAAACATAGAGCGCGTACTTTTGAAATTGGTTCGTTTTAGGCAGAAAATTGTTTTAAACGGATTCGTTATAAGCGAAAAGCACTGTATTTATTTATTTATGTTGTGTTTGTTCTTTATTTACATAAAGTAAAAATCGTTTGTTGAAAAATTGTGATTTTGTTGCTTGATGTGGTGATTTTTATTTCAACAAGAAAGTTTCGGTTTCGACCGAATATTAAAAAAAACCGAAGTTCCGGTTTCGGACACTAATATTTTTATTCATGCCGAGAGCAGCGCAATTTTAAACAACTAAACACATTCGAAGCTCTCGGCGGGGTTTCAACATCCACACCCTGGCCTCCTTTGCGACGCCCCTGGTAGCTGGCATTGCATTTTGTATGCATGGCTGCATTTTTGTCCTTGAAAGTAAAAACGCGCGAACAAGCAAAATGCAATGAATGAATTTCTGTTTAGTTTTGTTGTTGTTGTTGTGCACTTTTTAATTTACTTTCTGTGTTGCTCTTCTCTTGAATTTTGCAGTTTTCTGCAATCTTTCAATGCCTCCACACGCACAGACACCAAGTGTTCAGTAGCCCGACTGTCTGTGCCGATCGGCGGCGGCGAGCGGGCGTGTTGCTGTTTTTCAATGTCGCACAGCTTCGTTGGCTCCAATCTGAATTGATAAGCGTTGATATTGCAGCCGACGCATGTTGAAAAGCGGCCAAAAAGTGGGTCACATGCGCGTGCAGTTGGCACTTTACACATGTAAATTCCAAGAAAACGAGTATTGGTGTATTTTTGGTGGGTATTTCTTTTTAACTTTGGTCCTCCCACTAGTGAATTTGCATTGCAAAAAAAATGAATTAAAATGCAGACATTTTTATATTGTTCAAGGCTACTGCTACATTTGCATGATTATGTAACTATTTATTTGCAAATCGAATTTAAAGTTTTATTTTTATTTAACTACAATATTTCCTTCCACAGGCGCATGCGCTTTCCGTTAATTGCTTGGCCAACAACTTCTATGAATGTGTCGCCAGAATTCACAATTTCCAGCCGGTTGCAAACTGCATCAACATCTTTCACATTGCATACACCGAGCTGCTCAAAACTTGCCACTTTTCTATAAATAACAATATGTTTATAAAAAAATGAAAAAAATGCAATTCAGTCCACTTACCCGTTTTTGGCAAACTCCACATAAATCCCAACATACTCTCGCATCACAGCCGCATCAGGCGAGTCCTTGGCGATAAAATCTTGCGGAAACATTAGCGGCGAATGGAACAGGTACAACATGTCGTCCAAGTGCACCACGCCAAAGTCTCGCGGACTGCCTTCGGTGTAAGCCACACTGTATGAATACGGGCCACGATAGTTGAACTCGAACAGGCCCATTGGACTATTCGACGCGTTCTCGAGCATGTCCTCCAGCGTTCTATAGAACGGATAGAAAAAGTTCAAATCGCCAAAGAGCTGCAAACATAATGTGTCACTGCAGGTGAGACAATTGATTGTATAAGGAACTGCACTTTACACACCTCCAAGAAACCGGCCAGCGTGACGTTGTTCAGCTCGTGCACGCCATTCATATATTCCCCCAGCACTGTCTCAATCACCTCGCTTTGATGGCCTGCACTCGCCGCGTTATGCTCCAGTCCCAGCATCTCCCACAGCAGCTTATCGAAATTCTGATTCAACTCCTGTCGCAGCCGCTCTGATTCAATGACACCTGCCGCCATCACCGCGGCCTCGCCCCTCACAGGCACAACGCCCATTAACCACGGCACTGTCTTGAGCGCTTTGTCGCGCGACAATTCCGCTGGCAACGCAGTCAGAAAGGCATTCGACCAGTTGGACTGTTCAACCACCGGCCGAAAATTCAACAACGGATACATGTGCCAACCTTTCAATGCGGTGCCTGCATTCAACAGCGTCACTGGGTCCATCTCGCGCAGCGCCTTTCGCAAGTCGGCAGCACTCAGCTCGGATGCGTTGTTTAGGCCACAGGCGCGAGCAACTTGCATCGCTTGTGCCCTGGGATCGTGCACCTCCTCGACAAAAGGCGCCAGCGCCGTGCCGCTCATAATGACGGCGCGCTGGAAAAGGCCTTCACGCGCAGTGTATGGAATATGAAAATAATGCAATCTTTCAACTAGAAACTAATGCAACTGTCAACGCACCTCTGGAAGCTGCTGTAAGCATGTGCAAGTGCACAGCAACGCCGCCGGCGCTATGGCCGAAAATTGTGACCGAATCCGGGTTGCCGCCAAACGCTGCCACGTGCGCGCGCACCCATTGAAGTGCCAACTTTTGATCCTTCAAGCCGAAATTGCCAGGCATATCCTCGTCTGCAGTGCTCAGAAAGCCTGATTACAAAAAGTGTCGGAATGAGAAAGAGAGAGCGAGAGAAATGCTCTATGAGAAGGTGTTGAACTGGTGCTGAATTGCAATGGAATCTATCTCAGATTAGTTTGAAGATTAAAGCGTTTATCTATACATATAATTTATGTTTATGTACTAACAACTTTCAACATTTAGCTCAAATGAGTAATTGAGTAACTCACCAAAGGGGCCCAACCGGTAAGCGGCAACGACCACAATAACCTCGCCAGTGTCCATCAAATACTCCGGTCCTGCGACGCCTGGATGCGTACTGCCGCTAAAGAAGCCACCGCCGTGTATGTAGAACAAAACTGGCAAGTTTTCACTTGTCCGTTGCTGGCAGAAGTGAACGTAATTTTTATTGAAAAGCGCTACTTGCAAATGTCTCACAGCTTACCGCCGGACGATATAAATTCAGATACAGGCAATCCTCCTCTCCACTGATGGGCCAATTGGCTTGGAAATAGCTTTTCTGAATGCAATGCGGTTTTGGTTCAGTGGCCTCTAAGAGGCCAGTCCAAGCGTCGGCCGGTTCGGGATTCTAAAGATAAGCACACAAATTTACATATATGTGCATTTAAACACTAAACACATAAACGTGCTCACTCACTCTTAATCTCAAATCGCCAATTGGTGGTTTAGCATATGGAATGCCCATGAAGGCTTCGTACTTGTCCGCTTGAAAGCCGGCCCTATAAGTGCCCTGCACACAACCCAGTCCATCCAGGCAGACTTTCAACTGCTCTGCCTCATTGCCGGCGCCAGAGCTCCAACAAGTTAGCAGTGTTAGCAAGAAAACACCTAGCCACATTTTGCACACTTTTCGCAATCCACTTTACAGGTGCCGCAGTCGCCGACACAGTGCCAGCGACATATTGGCCTGTGCCATTTTTATAAGTTCGAGCTGAATGAACTAACAGATTGTGCGTGTCTACGGGGTGTAACCGGCGTTTAAGCTTGGGACACGCCAACAAATAACAAACAAATGTTTTTGTAGAAAATAGAGTCATTGCCTTTGGTCAAGCATTGTTGTGGTCCACAACTGTGCGTGTGCCATAGGAAAATAATCACAATGCTTAACGGTTTAGTTTATTGTTATTAAACAAAGACGGGTAAATCACAATGAACTTCTTACCTTCGAGCTGTAATTTTAAATTACATATTTGAGGTATTTTATATAAATTGATTGGAAAGTATCATTTGCAGGTTTGTTGTAAATTTTAAGAAAAGATCGCTGATTCAAAAATCGAATTTGAGAAACGCTAACATGAACTCACAACATTGTGTGGCAATACGAAATACAAAAAATAATAAACATTATAATAAATGCTACACAGTAAATAAATACATATCGTAAGTAATGAGTGTAATTTGCTAGTGGGATGAGAATGCAAGTATTGCCAATTGATGGCAACAAGTTGTTAATTTATTACACAAATAAAGTACACACGCCATGGTCTTTTTTTTGGTGGTATAGAAAAGGAAAATTGCTTTATTAAAATTTGAAAAAATCCATTTGCGT
Source organism: Melieria omissa (assembly GCA_963971225.1). Classification (NCBI taxonomy): domain Eukaryota; kingdom Metazoa; phylum Arthropoda; class Insecta; order Diptera; family Ulidiidae; genus Melieria; species Melieria omissa. The sequence goes on along the minus strand of OZ020269.1, from coordinate 8,360,704 downwards.
TACAAGTACAATATTTATTGACGTTTCGCTCTTAATGAGTTTTGTATTGTGACAACATGTACGCATATACATACCCATGTATGTATGTTTGTGTATGAACGAATATGTAAATATATTTGCATGAAACTTATTGTAGTAACCTTTGCTTTGGTACCTGTTGGCCGGCTTGTCTTTATATAAAAACTGAATAAATATTACTCAATAAATACAAACACAAAATATAAAAACGACAGCAATTAAACAAATTAAAAATCTAGTTCTACAACAAAACGCTGCTTACAGTATATACAGTAATTGGTAGTATTCGCTCTGTCATTAAAATTTGCTAAATTACACAAGACATACATTTTTGCCGTGCTCCTTAAATCATTTCAATTGTGCTAACAAGTCAGTAATAAAATGTTTAGCATACTATTCATTCAATAAAACTTTGTTCGCTTAAGTCACACTGATATCAACAGTTGAAACGTTGCCGCTTCCCGAGCACAATTCCATGCATCGTTAAAAGTGGCGCCAACGATACCTTTGAGTTACATTTATGCGCTAATTAGTAAACTAAAAGTACGCAGCAGCAGCTGGCGGTTTAAATTCGTTTAAAGCAAACTCAAAGCAACAAAAATATTTAAAACTTACAATATTAAAAAATTTTTAAATAAATGTTATTGGAAGTTGCATTGTTTTTGGTTTATAGCAGACAGGAACTCGGATTAGATGCAATCAAATAATCAACATCTCGCTCGCTCATCTATTTTCGTTAGCATGTGTTCAGTGACCCAGTCGTTTCCTCAAATAGCCGCGAGGCTCTGACGCTGCTGCGCGCTCAAGTCCGGATGCCAGACGTCTACGATCAGCACCAGCCGAAAGCTGCTGCCGTTGTGCCAGACTTCGTGCTCGAAACTGTCGTCGAATATGAGGAACTTGCCCTCCGTCCAAGTGCTGCAACAAGATCGATTTCAAAACCATTAGCTCCACTCAAAGCACGCACTGCCGCCTTTTTTCTCTACTCACCGCTCTTCGTCGGCCACACGCAGGCGCGTGCCCGCCGGCACAACCAAACCCAAGTGCGCACGCAGCCGGCAATTGGTGGGGCCGCAGTGCGGATAGACATGTGTGCCCGGCTGCATGATGCTGAACTTCACCTGCCCGCGCCGACAGCCGCTCGCAGCGCTAAATTGCCCAATCAAGCTGCAAGTAATGGGCGCCTTCTGGCAGTTCTGCTGGCGACGCTGGCCGCGCGCGTACAACTCAAACTGCTGCCAATTGCCCGTGTCACGCAGGCTTTCCGTCTCGTCCATGAAGTAGCCACGCCGACTGAGCACACTCAAGGCCTCATCGCGTATCGCCTGCCAATTGTGCTCCAGCTTATCGAGGTACGCCGCGTAAGTGGTCTCCTCCTTGGTCCAGAAGGGCTGCGCACGCAAATCGGGCTCGTTGTACAGCGATCGCTGGTAGGCGGACGGAAAGAGCTGCAGCGCCGCGCCACGTTCGTATACCTCCAGCGCTTCCGCTTGCCGCCCCAGACGCTGCAGTGAGTCGCCGAGGTTGAAGAAGAACCGGCCGTCCTGCGTGCCGGGCGCTTTCGAGTTGATGCCATGCCGCAAGTAGACCACCGCATTCTCGTAGTCCTTGTCCTGTTGGCGCAGCACGAAGCCATAGTGCACCTGCGCAAACCCATCCAGCGGCCAGCGACCCAAAATCTCCTGCAGCACCTGCTTGGCAGCGGCAAGACTGAAATACAATAGTTGACCATTAGAATTTCGACCACTGGAACGAAGGCGAGCAAGAGTGCACTACCGATTCATCAGCAGATAAGTGACGGCCAGCTGATTGCGTACGTCTGGTTCGCTGTCAAAACGTTCGATGAGCTGTTCGTGTATGGGCACCGCTTGTGCATTGTGACCTGTCGCAGAAATCAACACACAGCATTAGCTTCAAAGAGATAAGCAAAAGTTAGAACTACGCACCCATGAAGCGGAGGCGTTCAATGCAACGCGTGGCGGCAGCACGATACGCCACATCGTCCTCGATCAGCGCACCGAAGGCAAGGTAGCGCTTAAAAGCGTCCAGCGCTTCGTCCAGCAACTTGTTGCTGCGCTGTAACTCAGCGAGCCGGTCCAAAGCCAGCGCCTTGCCAAGAAACCCGGCCGGCCTATCCGGATGCTGTTGCGTTAGTAGCGCGAATGCTTTGGCCGCGGAACCGTATCTCTTGTGTTGGGAACGAGTGGGCGTCGGAGAAGTGACATGGGCAGCAATAGCGGCATACAATAAAACAACAACAAGCACAACAAAACAAAGCAAGAACAAGAAAAATAAACATTAGCAGGGGGCCAGGCAAGGGGCGGTTAGCAATTTTTAGGCAGTTTAAAATGTTAGGCATTCGGGGTTAAACGCTAAAGGGTGTGACAGGCCAAAAATTGAAGTCAACATTTCATTGCAAACATGGAACAAGCGGAATACACAGTTTGTGGGTGCACTGGCGGTACCCCGCTGCCCACACACAATGAAACGCCGAGTCAATTTTGCACTCAAGCATGGCGCATGTAGGGGCGAATTTAATAAGCTAACATAAACAAAAAATGCAACATGGCCATCTTTCTGTAGTGTCTCGTTTCAATTAATTAAGTACTTATTAGTCAAAATAATGGCTTAAAAAAATTTTAATTCATTCTCTTAAAGGATCAACATGCGCGTGCGCTGTCTGCAGGAAGTTCAATTTTGCAAGACTGCTTGACAATTCTTGACACAAAAAAATTTTTATATTGATTCTCTATGAATTATTTAGGACTAATTCTTGAAATTAAAAACACTTAAGACTTTACTTTGAAACTTAGTAGCTAAAACGTTGAATGAATAAACGAATTAAAAGCTATGAAAAATGTGGGGGCGCAGGAATAATTGACTCTTTGATTATTGATAAGAAAACTGTTGAAAGAAAAAATAAAAATAAAATACGTAAATTTTATTTAATACCAAACTAGCAGATAAATTTATAAACAGCACAAAATACTTTAAAATATCGAGAGAAATAAATTATAATCATGAAAAAGTAATCACTTTTGAGAAATTTCCATATTTTATTTAAGATCCCACTTTTCTCAGGCAACTCCTGTAAAAGAATATCTAAATAAATATTTTCAACTCACCTCTCGCATCATTTCTTCATTGGCTCTGCGCAGTTCCTCTTCATACAAATCGTACTCATCGTCGTGCGCCTGTGGTCCTCCACCCACTCGATCTTTTGGCTTAATTTCTATTCGAAAACAATTAAAAACAAATACATATGTATTTATTTTTACCTAATTAAGTAAGACAATTTGGACAATTATGGAAACGGATTTCTACATAACAATTTGTGATTATTTCAAATTTTCAATATTCTCCACCTTAATATTTGTTTCTTCTTACAAGTACTAAAACTTAGCCTAGAAACACTTACTGAATTAAGAATTACGAACTGCACTATTATTATTAAAATTATGAACTTTCTTTATATGGTAGAGAGAGAGATTTTCAGTTGTGTTTTGTTAATGATTGCGTTCGATGAGTTGGTGTGTTGGTGGTGACTTAGCGTGCGTTGGTGATTCAAATGTGCATTCGTTTGTGTATTGTTTCAATATTTTTAATTGTATTTGTTGTGGCCGATCGATTTTTAATCGGGTTTTTATGCTAACACATGCCGCTCATCTTTTTTCAGCCAATCAGTTAATCACTCAATCAACAATCAGTAATTACGTGTCCACGTTGGATCATCGGGATCCTCATCGCTTTCATACTCCTTGGCCGGCAGCCGGCCGTACTTCGCCTCCAGCCTGCTCATCAACTCCGCATCATCGACATCGGATATCTCCTCGTCATCGTCGATTAGATCATCATCGATGTCCTCCTCTTCCTCTTCACCCATTTCCTCGCCATCATCATCAATATCGTCGTCCTCATCGTAGTCAATGTCGTCATCGTCTGGCTGATAGTCCACGTCGTGTGTAACTTCGTGTTTCGTGGTGGTTACGGGTGAATCGGGTGTATATTGTTTTGCTGTTGGCTTGGGTGAGGGAGTCGCTGTTAAGACTGTGGACTTGGATGGTTCTGTTTCAGGAGCAATTGTGCTTGTTGTGGGTGTGGGCATTGTTTTTGTTGGAGCTTGTATTATTTTAGTGTCTTTAGCGGACGGTGGGGTCGGTGGGGCATTGAAAGCAGTTAGTGGTTTTCTCGCAGTCGTTGCCGTGGGACTTCTGTTATAAGCTGTTTTTGTCTTCAACTCTTCAACGCGTTCTGCTTCGGTCGCTGCTATTTCGCTACCTTTCAATCGGTACATCGCATTTAATTGCTCAAAAGTTTCAGGTACATACTTGCCAATAATTGGCATTTCTTCGTCGTCGCCCTGGCCCATTTCGATTTCATCGTCCTCCACATATTCGATTTCCTCCTCGATTTCGATCTCCTCCTCGGAGTATTCTTGTTAGAATTAGTGGAAAAATCTAGTATTATGGTTTGCGCCATGGCTTAGATAAAATTTATGGCGAATTCTGGGAACAGAGGTTAGGATTTGACGCACTCTTCCATCAATTTAGAATTGGTTCAAACATGTATCTATTAACATTAAAAAGTATTTAAAAGTTTGAGCACTACAAATCTTAACCTCCTTCCTCTAGCACAACAAAAACGAGAATTAAAAAATTCTAGAAACCATCATCCGACAGTGGCGGTGCATCCTCATCATCGGGATAGGTGTCCTCGGCGCTGGCAATTGTCAAGCGGCGTTTCATGCTCGCCTCCGGCGCGGACTCGTCAGCTGTACGTTCGTCACATTTTGAAAATATGAATATTTTATTGAAAATTTTCAACTATTAATGTAATGCCTCATTAGCATTATATATTAATTGGTTTTAGAACAACAATAACAACAATATTGCAGCATACATACAATTGCGCAAAATATAAAAGGCGTACAAAATGTGAAACATTTCAAGTACTAAAAATTTACAAAAAATAAACAAAAACTGAAATTAAAACATTTTATAATGACAACAATAAAGTATCTATATACATATATATTTATACAAGTAATTTTGTTTTTCCTCAAAAAGAAAGTGCAAATTAATTAAGGTTATGTTCAAAGTTAAGGTTTTGTTTGTTGGGTTAAAAATCGAAATGAAAGTGAAAAAATAAATATATTTTTAAAGTCACAACAACAACGAGCCATGCTGACATCAAAGTTCAAGTACTCAGAAACGATTACAGAGAAAAGTGATAAAAGAAAAGTTGTAAGAATTTCGAGATTTTAGTGGCACCAATGATTAGGAAAACGAAAAAGCAGCACTAGTAAGCTTTAGAGAATCTCTAAATAATTTTTTGGCATTTTTTTTTAAATACAAAATTCTCAGTTTTTGTATGTGTAACTCACTTGTATTTGGATTATTCCTAATCAATACAAGGCGTGCAACTAGCGCAAGTGCCACACCGACGCCAATTTTAACCGCAACTGCAAAATTATATATACGATACGATTTTATTCAAATATTCAGTTGAGATACAGTAATAAGAGGAAGGAGAAGAAAAGTAAAAATTGCTGGAGATGTTAGCAGCGTTGTGGAGTCTTGGTGGAAATTTGCACTTTCTTGTACATTAATGACGAGAAAATCGTCCTGGCCTTCAATACAATAACAACTATTGGCAAGTGGAGAATATGTCAAATTCATGAACACTTATCAAAAGTTTACGGTTCATTTTTACACATAATTAACATTAACTGGGTGGACCACCCATCCTGCTGGCATAAAATTTTGCAGCCACACTGCTATCTTAGGCATACTTACGCGAGTTCGCCCACGACGGCGCTGATTCCGCATCATCGTCATCTCCGTCATTCTCCGTGGATGCGGGTTCATTTTTTGCTGCTTCGGCCGCCTGCTGACGTGCCTTCTCCTGCAGCAGCAACAGTTCCTCGGCATCGTTGTCCACTACATTCTCCAAAGATTCGAATGTTCCATCATCATCCTCCTAAAGAAATGCAAATTAATTATGTCAAATAAAATTGTCTCCTCAATAATGCTCGAAATTAAACTCTAACCTCATCAAAAGTATCATCGGCGTCGTCATCATCATCGTCGTTGTTGGCATTTGATTGTTGGCTGGTTGCCATTTGCTGTGCTGAACGAGCGTAGATGGGCTTTATGTGCTCTTCTACCTCATTCGTTTCGTCATCATCATCATCATCATTATCGTCATCGTCAGCATCATCGTCAGCATTATTGCTCTTTGCATTTTCCTGACTAGCCTCTATAGTGTTTTCATTGGTATTGTTATCATCAGCATCGTCGTCATTATTTGCATCGTCATCATTGCCATCATCATCGTTATCATCATCATCTTCGACCATTTGCTCTGCAGTTTCATCTTGCAATGCATTATCTGCATCCTCATCATCGTCGTCGTCTTCATCATCGGCATCAGCATTATCGTCTTCTTCCGCAGTAGCCTCTGTTGTTGCATTATCATCATCATCTTCTTCTATAGTTTGTTCCACTGTCTGCTCTTCATCCTCTTCATCCCCTTCGCCATCTTCGGAAGCTTCTTGTTCCTCCTCCTCGTCTTCATCCTCGTCCTCATCAGCGGCCTCTTCGTCCAACTCCGAGTGATCTTCCTCCTCATCGAATGGCTCATCATGCTCGTCGTGATCTTCTATCGAAGCCTGCACGGGGTCATGATCATCGTGCTCTTGCCGATTTTCCTCAACCCACCCATCAAAATAGTTGGAGAAGCGGGACTCGGAAAGTGGTGTGTCCACTTAAATGAAGTCAAATCATGTAACTTGCATTAATGATATTCACATCGTTTGCCGAAACTCTCGTCATGTGTACTTACAGTCGGACAAGCCGCGATTTTCCAATATTATCAAAGCCACCAGACCGAGCAGTATGGCCAGCAGCGAAAAGAAAAATACCTTTGCACACCAATGCCCGCCGGTGCCATGTTCGTGATGCACATGCAGATGCACGTCATCGCCGGCCATTTTAGTGATGTGTACGCCATGTGACGACTCGTCATCTTCTGGGTTGAATTTGGAGATGAATTTAGAACGGGAAAGTGTCAGTGAAATGCTTGCAATCAAAATTTGGGAACAATAAAAGTAGGTGGACCAGACATTTGAATTTTTTAGATATGAGAATTGATAGATTTTTACTTGGCTGGTTGGTACATGCTGTGTATAGGGTGCATTGTAATTAAAATTTTGTAGCGTTAAAAAAAACGGGTAAAAAAATCCGAATAAATTATGGGAGAACTTAAGTATTGCAATACATGGATAGGGCTCTGACGCAGTTGTGGAGCGCATCAGAGCGAAAGCAACCGGTGTACTACAAAGAGTGGAAGTGGGAACGGGGAAGCTGAAACTACCTTGGAAGCTTTGATGTCGCGAAAACGATAATTCACCCTCCGATTTGCGATCGAATGCATCTAAAGTTGTAAGACAATTAATGCAACAAATGGTTAATGATTTAATATTAATTATTTAAATAACTATTACACATGTACACAAATAATGTCAATATTGCATCTTGACAAATAAGAGGCAAGGTTAAGGTAACATCTTTCAAAACCACAATTAATTAGTATTTAAAGTGGTGACACCCATAACTTAATTTTGACTTAAGTCGACTTTGTTTTTTAATCCAATATTTAAACATCTTAAAAATGCTACAATTCAATTATTTTGGAAAATGCGTAAAATCTTGAATGGTTCACAAAGTCGACAAATAATGCGTAAAACCCGGAAGCAACAATAGAACGGTAAACAAAGAAACGGCAGTGACGAGCACTAAATGGAAAACAAGCCAAAAGAGGAAAAAAAGACAACTGAAGAAAACTGAAAATCAAAATCTCCACACGCCGAGAATACAAAAATGCAAATCATACTCAGTCGATTTTAATGGAAAATTGCCAATTGTTGTATTCAAATCGTAACAACAACGAACGAGTCGGTTCTCTCTTGGCAGTGGTAACTAAAAGCAAAAACCTAAAAGTGTGGGTGACAATTTTGATCAAAAACGGGAAATACGACGCAGCTGATGAATTACATCCATAAAGCGGCAAAAATATGACTAATATAAAACATTAAAAATATTTTCTATATCGTTAATCGAAGGCAAAGTCGATTATTTCACTGCGCTACACCGCCAAACTTCATATTAGACCCGGCTAAACTGTATTTCTCAACATATTGGCGCGCAATACCAGCAACAACAACAACTGCCCACAATCTGCTTAAGGCATGCGAGCATTTGTATATGGCAGAGCAACAACTACAACTCACAAAAGCAAATAAATTCTCTTTCCACAAGCACAAATGATTTCGTCACCCACGAAATCACTGTGAATGACCTATGCGAGATAGTACCCGGCGGCATATGGCAGGCGCACCCGGCCACAGCGAAGCGGCGAACAACACACAAAGCGCACCACACGGCGGCAAAGTCGCTCGTAGTCGTGGGAATTGGCATAGGGCTGCCAAGCGACTGTTTGTTGATGTAACGATCGGACATTCATGCTTTTGGTTATCCTAAGTAAAGACTTAGAGCCTATTTACACGAGGGCTTTTCCCCCTGCGTTAAAAGTCATGCGTGACGAGTTTGTGTGCGAGAAGTGGTGAGAAGTCAGCGGGGTAAGCAAACACGCACGGTCAGCGAATTCCAGGGGTTTTTTTGACATTTGCTTTGCTGTTTTTCGCACTTTTCTTCAAATTTCAAACCGGCCGGACGCTTCGCTAACAATTATATTTACATCTTCCCTATTATTTAAATTTGAGCAGTTAATAGCTATTTCAGTGACTTCTAAAATATTTTCAATAATTTCTTCTTTGTTTAAATCCATTTTTCTTTTAGTAATGAGAATATCAAAAACTACGCGAAAATGTGAATGAAAGAAGATTGGCCGCTTAAACGTCCAAAAAGCCAAGCAAAGTTGCAAGTAAAAAGTCTTCATGTAAATGCATGAAGATTTACGCAGCAACTTCAAAAGAGAGTTGCAAAAAACGCAGGGGGAAAAAGCCTTCGTGTAAATAGGCTCTTAGTTCTAGGTTGTATGATATGGAAATCAGAATATTTTTATTCTTCGGTTCGATTGCTTTATTATTGCTTTGATTGCTTTATAATTTATGATGATGCAGGTGCAGAAATACTGTACCAGAGCGTGCTTGGTGATCTACATTTCGCACGTTCTACAATCTTCAGTATAAGTTTTGTACAACGCAGTGTCAAGTCGTAGGATTTAACCCATTCGCTGCCAAGCCTAAATTATATGAAGTCATTCCCATTGCCATTTATATTGGCACTACTACTACGCTAAATGAACTACTTCTGCAACTAAACAAAACAGGGTGTAATGTGGTTGCATACGCCGACGATGTAGCGATTGCGGTATCAGGGAAGAATCTTCCGACAGTGGTCGATCTTCTCCAGGGTGCTCTCAACCTACTCGTATCATGGTGCAATCAGAAAGGTTTGGGTGTCAACCCTTCCAAAACCGATCTGGTTCTCTTCACTAGAAAACACGATATTCCTGCTTTTAGTCCGCCTATTCTTAGTGGTACAGCTTTAAGCATTAAATCGCAGGCCAAGTATCTTGGTATACTGCTGGACAGAAAACTCAGCTGGAAAGCGAACATACTGGATAGGGTACGCAAGGCTACAGTCGCATTGTATTCCTGCAAAAGAGCAGTTGGTAAAAAATGGGGTCTGCAACCACGGATAATGTTGTTTTTTTTTTTCTAATTGATTGGCACGACAGCCCGCTTACGCGAGACTAAGGCCTAGCTTCCCGCAACCACCCGTGTTGTGCGTGTGAATTTTTGTACGCGGGTGGAACGGACCTACAATTTTATGCCGGTTCCGAACGGCAGGTTGGGAGCTTTTTCATAGGCAATTTTTACTCTCAGAGGTTTGCCATTTCCAGCTGAGAGGACAGCCACCGAAAGAGAAAACGAGTTTCCCGTTATTTTTTTTAGGTGTTACTACATGCAGTATTCGATCTTGCGTCGCTCTGCATGCGACTCGTTGGACCGCGCACTAACCAGCTGAGCCACGGCGGCTGCCACGGATAATGTACTGGATCTTTATTTCAGTGATCAGGCCCATTCTCTTCTATGGAGTGATAGTCTGGTGGGCGGCCCTAGATAAGAGGGCCTATCAGAAGCCATTGGACTCGGTTCAAAGGTCAGCGGCGCTCATTGTAACCGGCGCCATTCGATCAACACCATCCAAGGGGCTCTATACCTTGCTCCACCTTCTCTCCGTTGACCTTTACGGGAAACAAGCTGCAACCCTCACCGCAGTAAGATTGAACACTATCTGGGGATGGGCGCGCACTGATTTCGGTCATTGCCGTATCCTAGGTAAAGTAACCGACCTTCCCAACAACATAGATCACTCCCTACCGTCATACCTCTTTGACTCCAAATTCTCAACCCACATACCCCAAAGATCGGAGTGGGTCAAGATACGGTGTCTAGAACTGGAGTATGTTTCTACATAGACGGCTCCAAGTTCGATGGTAGGGTAGGGGGTGGTGTATTGTGTGTTGACCCTCCCATGGGGGATTGTTTTCGCCTTCCAAACTTCTGCAGTGTCTTCCAAGCGGAGGTATTGGCAATTTTTAAAGCCCTGTCCTTGTTAAAACAGCATAACCTTTCTGGTGAAACCGTTAGGATCTTCACGGACAGTCAGGCAGCAATCAAGGCCCTCAAGAAGGCCTTTACCACATCCAAAGTGGTCTCTCTCTGCCGATCCCTGCTGAATGAGCTAGGGCGGGTGTACAACATCACTCTGACTTGGGTAGCGGTCCACAGTGATATTAGGAAAAACTGCATAGCCGATGAGCTCGCTAGACGTGGCACCACCCTTTCAGATGACAACGTTAATATTACAGTAGGCATCCCTCTCGCTACATGTAAACTTATTATTCGATCTTCCTTCCTCAATATAGCCAACAAGAGATGGCAGGATGAGAGTACTTGCTCAATTAACCACGGGCGCACTAGAACTCTTGTCTCGCTCAGTAAACAACATATCAATACGATCGTCTCGATCCTTACGGGACATTGTACCTTTGGTCGTCATGCCTACAGATAAGGTCTTGACAGTCGGGACTTCTGCCGTAGCTGTCAGAAAGCAGAGGAGGAAGAGTCTATCAGCCACCTTCCCTGTCATTGCCCGGCTCTCTCTATACGAAGGTGGAAAGCCCTGGGCTCCACATTCTTCGATAACCTGGATGACCTTAGATCAGTATTTGCGTACGTTTTAAAGTAAAAACAAAATAGAAATCCCGCAGATGGATAAAATAATGAAAAGGCGACGCACAACTTTCTGTAAATTGCCAACAGCGAGTTATTCACTATTGCCGATTGCAGTCTATGAGCGGATAACGGGATAGTGAAGTGTACCGTTACAAATCCTATCATGAAGATAAAGTATTATAAATTTATTTTTATTATTATTTGCTAATTCAAAAGCCAACATGTTATAATATATTTAAAGTAGGACGAGTATACTCGTCCTAGACAGCGAACGTGTTAAGTGCGATTTTCACGAAGACGGATAACAGAGAGTTCAACGCTCAGTAGGCCAACATTTGAGGAATTTAGGTATTTCTCAAATTCGCAAAAATGCTTATTTATTTTTGTTTTTATGACATTTGTTGTAATATGGACACGGCACAATATTAAATATTTATGCTAGGGTCTGGTCCTAAAGTTATTACGATTTGGCAACCCTGCTTTCTCTTTCAACATACAACCGGCCACACTCGCGTTAACTGCCAATGCTAAGAATGTTTATTTATTCTTCGTAATTTTGTTGTTATAATATTTTCCTGATTGATCGCACCAAGACCGAAAATAAAAAAGTCAAGAAAATGAAATAAATTAAGAAAATATAAATAAGTAGAGAAAAAAATATTGTGTGTAAGCGCAAAATAAAAATACAAAACAACAACAAAAAGAGAATCAAGTTAACTGAGTGTAAGACGGCAAAGAGAGCATAGGCGGCAGCCACCATTCGCCTTCCCAAGAGAAACAATACAACCAAACAACAATGTAAGCGTGCACTGTAATTTATTGTTGTTATTTGTGCATTGAAATAATGCCTTGTTTTATGTTCATATCTGTACAGTAGGGAGTGGTAGTTGTTGTTATTGTACTGTATTTTCTTTCTTAGTTAAACATGCGCGCACACGGATACTGTGCGATGCCGCCAAACCCCACCGACCAACATGCAAATTCAACTCGTAATGGTTAAAGTCATTTGTTGAATGTGCAAAAACAACAACACACAAGACAAGCACGAATGAAAATGTAAATTAAAAATCGAAAGTGCATAAAATGTTTTTTCATGAAGTGAGCACTTGTGGTGGAAAATCAGCAGAACTTTCGGTTAGCTAGAAAAAGTTTCGGTTACTTGGCGAAAAGGTTAGCTAGAAATGAATCAACCGATAAATAGCTCAGTTTTCCAACGCACAGTAAATTAAGAAACCCAAATATCTCCCGGCACACACACACTTACACATTCAGCCCGGGATGTGTGCTGTTGAGTGTCTGAAAACACGCGATAAGATTAGGGAAAACTCGCGGCACTGTCCCCTTCGGAGCCAGACGTCTGCCCAACACGTATCGCACATGATAGCAATACAAGATACAAAACTATATACACATTTTTTGAGCAACTTTTGAGATATATGATTTGAGCGTTGAATGTGCTCTCGCTGTGCTTTGCTTTTCGACCAAAATCCTACACATCTTTAAATAAATTTCAGCAAAAATTTCTATACTAAAAACAAATTAGAGAACAACAACACAGCAAAGCACAACAAACGACAACAACAATAAAGCATGCACAGTTAAGTGAAAAGTTGGGTGAGAAAATCCTATATTCACACACACACGTTCTGCCTACAAACACGCAATATTTTCTAGAAAGGAACAAAGCAACAAGAAAAAAAGACGAAAACACCAAAATAATAAATGGGTTGATAAAACGAAAATAAAAGGGGAAATATAATTTTCTCACACCAAACGTTTTGAGAGCACACATGAAAAATGAGCTGGGGAAATAGGAAGAAGTGCGGCCACTTTATCGGTCCACGTATCATTCACTGAAACTATCGAACATAATAAACGATTTCAATTTGATTGTAAGCTACTGTTGGTTTTTAGAAAATCAAACACATCTTTCGGTTAATTGTTCTTTATATAAGTTATAACTTATTGAACTCATGTCTACAGACGGGGGCAATCAACTATAAACTAATTCAACTGTAAGTTATCTTTCAAAATCGTCACTCATCTTTATACAAGGAAACTACTATAATCATTTGAACAGGGCATCAAATAGTAGATCTCATTCGGATTTTTCTCAATTCTTTGGTAATATTACGGTTATGTTTTTGTAACCAAATGCTGATTAGATTAAAATCGATATAAAAACAAATTAGTCAATTTTAGTGTTAAACTAAGAAGTTGCCATTCATAACTTCAGTCTAATCCATTCAACGCATTTTGAGCTCCGGAAGTGAGTGTAAAACTCTAACTCGAGACCTTATCAATGACCTGGATGACCTCGAATACGTCGATATCAGAGACTTGCCGCAGTTTATTCACGTTGACACAACGAATTGCCTTGACCAAGTCTTTCTAAAGACTGTCCATTTTTTAATGTGGCTTCACTTGCTGGCCTAAGTCTTCCAACATTTTACTATACTTTGCCAACCATTTTACCATAACCGCTAAAGAAATTAAGAAGGCGTTTGGCACGCACTGGTCTCACCCCGAGCAATCCAACTAAAAGACAAGAAAGACGTCTCGCTCTGTTGGCTCTTCTCTTTCGTCTATTCTGCGACATAAGTGCACTCTGCGTATAAAGCGAATATAATAATGAAATTTCAAAATGAAAATGAAAATTACTTAAAGGAACGCATACCCATGCTACATTCAGCTCATAGCCATTTCTATTATATAAAAATTTAGCAAATGCGCAAATAGTTATTGAAATAAAAATTCTCTCAACGACCGCTCAAACATTTCAGGCCCTGCTGTAGCCTTAGAGAATTTCAAATATTTTCAAAATATTCTCTTCAACTTCATCTCTTGAATAGCCGCATTACACGAGTTATTCGATAAGAATTTGTACATAGCTCACAACTAACCACGTTTCTTTTTCTTATCCTTTCGCTTGCGAGGTTGCACGTCACCCGACATCTTCACCGCACCGACTCGTCGGTATCGCTTTCTACCCTTCGACTGTGCTCTTCAGAACCTCGGCCACGCCCACTCCGCCTCCACTCCTTTGACACCACGCTAACTAGGTGTAATTGTTGTTGCTGTAGTTATTCACTTTTAACCAAATTTTACACTTTTTTGGGTAGACAATTTGTGTACTGCAATAACACGAAATCTATATGTAAATTTCAAAAATGCCGCACCACACCGCAACACAACAAAACCGCACAGCGAAAGTATCTAAACTGAACGGTCAGCGGTGGATGCACGATTTGCGTACACTATGCACACGATCGACTGTGGGGAGAATTTATTTTTAAAATATTAAAAAATTCTCGCTCGCGCGCGCTCACTCTGCCAACAGCTGCATGCTATTTGTTTTTGTGCTGCACAGCTGTTTGTTTTGACACTCAACGGCTGGTCGGTCTTACTAAGTGTGGTGAATAGGAATTGCTTAAGGAACAGAAATTCAACATACTTTGGGGGGAAATGCAGCGTTGGTGATTATGGCTGCCAAAGCGAAAGAAAACAGAGCTGTTAGACAGTTGGATCTTGGATTTGACATTTGTTCTGCACCAGCTGTGTGCGCTGTCACATTCCTGAGAAGTAAAAGCAAATTGCCTTGATTACAAAATAACTAAAAAAGTGAAGTGACCAAAGTTAGGGAAAATTAATTGAAAGAATTAAAAGAACACAAAATGTCGAATTTACTGCGAAGCTGTCGACCACAGCTAACGGTGGCGGTAAGTTGCTGCCGGACGTGATGGCTGCTGACCAGTTTTGGGGAACTGGTTGATTCTTGAGTATCGGCATTTAGATAAATGAAGAAGGAACATTCACATCAATGACAAAACAATAGCCCAAAACATATATAATCTCTATCATTCTAGAAATGAAAGGAGACCATTGCTTTGTTTTTGTTGCTTTGAACTAAAAAAATAAAAGCCAATATCTACTCATACCAAATTGATGTGACACAATAATTGTTTTCGACTTTACAGCGCCTTTACTGCTCTGCCTCCGATTCGACAAAGGCCAGCACCGGCGCCAAAGCGATACCGAAAAACTTGCTGGAGGACCAACAGACTGCACAACAACAGAAAGGAAATGGAGCCATCTTCGATAAGAAACCGTTCAAGATACGCCTCGAGGCGAGTAAGTAGAGTCGCTCACAGTAGCTGTTTCTGAAAGCTCATAGTTTTAATACCATCATTCTACCATTTTCCTGTTTTCATTACAGATAAACTCTACAGCTGGTGTCTATGCGGAAAATCGAAGACGCAGCCCCTCTGCGATGGCACACATAAGGATATCTTTCTGAAAATCAAATTTCGGTAGGCACACATGCAGCGACCGCACACAACTTGCGTTGCCATTGCACTTACGCTTTTTTGTACCATTTTGTAGGCCGATTCGCTTCCAGGTGGAGAAGGCTGGGGACTATTGGTTGTGCAACTGCAAACAGACCAAACATCGTCCCTTCTGTGATGGCATGCACAAAAATCCAGAGATACAGGCTGCCGTCAAATAGACTGTTGTTGCAATTTGAATTTTGTTAGCTATTTTAGCGGTTTTCTAGAAATATAGCAATAAATCAAGGCTTCTTGCCATGTGCATTTCAAGTTTCCCGGTTTTCATTGAATCTCTGAGTGTGCGGAACGAATGCAAGAAACACATTTTAAATCAAACAACAAGTTGCTGTAGGCCATTTGCGCAGAATGTACACGATTTAAACTGAAAAGTTTCCCATAATTGGTAATAAATGATGACGAGAGCAATGTAAAGATACTTGAAGAGATATTGAATTGAAAATGTGTGAAGGTGTGTACTCTCAAATAGTAAATGTGCAGATAGCTCATTCTAATAAGCATATACTACCGCATATAAACTAACATACTAAGCATATAAATCGTGTACTCTTTGCGCAGCAGGCATCTTCGTTTTTATTGATAATCATTTTACTGTAATATTCAATATGTATATTTCATATATTCTTGCATGTATTTGCTTTGCATTGAGTTTAGATTTTAGAGTTGTAATGCTTTATGTATATCGGTAACATATGTATTGCAATATGTACTGGTTGTCAGAGAATGAGTGTGTATGGTTTTGTGTGCTGACGGTGTTTTTTGTGTCGTTTTTATAATGTTAATTCTTGCTTTGCATTATCATACGTTTAGTGATCAAGTTTAACAAATTATTTACAAAAACTGCCTTCAGTTTACAATACAATACAATAGAATAGAATATAATATTAGGCAATAAATAATTTTTTACATATACAAAACAAGTGCCATTAGCGACACTCATGTACAGATTCTGGTTTAACCAATTTTGTTGTTTACTTAAATGGAGTGTGGAGAGTTTTAGGCTTTAGGTTTCCAATAGATAACATTCGAGCGGGATGAGTATGACTGTGATAGTAAGCAAGAGCGGCATTTAAATTGGTCATTAGTTGCGTCTGAAAAATTTACTATAAAAAGTACTGGCATGAACGATATGGTGATGTATGGGATGCTTCTTATGCTACACGCAGCAGCCAGACTTGTCTTCTTCAGTGTGATATTCCAGGAGATGGAAGTGGAACGTTTGCAGCAGCAAGGCGCAACGTTAACATGGAATCCTACGTTGAAGCACTTTTGTAGAGACGCTTGAAATTGCTCATCTTAGTCAGGACAATAACCTCAAACTGCAGTTCTTTTGTATACTACGCCGAAGCAATCTCCGTTAGTCTTGGAGGAAATTGTGTCACGTAGAGTTGGGTTAATTTCAAGCAGCTGTCCTGTAGTTTCTGGGTTTAGCAGATTTCTGCTGTAGTTTTCTCTTCATTGCTCTCTCAAGTTCAACTATATAATATTAGTTTTTAATTCTCAACATTTTTTTATCATATTTTCTACTGCTTACGCACTAAATTCAATTCATTTATCGGTGTGATCGTTGCATTATTTCATACAAAAAATAAAATTATAATAGTTTATAAATAAAATCGCTTTACGAAAAAATCGAGCAGTGATGGTCCACTTTTGAGGCAAATTTTAAATCTAAAATAAACAAAAGAACAATAAAAAGGAAGCTGTTTTTAGTAAAGGGCGCTAATGAGTGCCACATCCAACTAAAAAAACAAACAGACAACACTCAACTACGGAACAGCAGTTGGGGAAACACAGCAACAAACTGAAGGAGAGACTACGATCAAATGTGTTTAGGTATATCAACAGTTTGGTAATTGAATACGAAAAACTTAAGCAACGAACTCGAACGTAGTCGAACTGAACTGGATATTTAACTACTTTGAGAATGATAAGCAGAATAAATGGTTGAAAAAAGGGCTCCAATTAAAATGAATTTAAATCAGCTGCGGACGTGACTTGTGACACAAAAATTTGCATACTTGGCTTAAAAAAGGCCATTTTACCATTTTTAAATTTATTGCAATTAAATCTTAGTTAATTAATTTTTATAAAAGGAAAACTATTTTGAAAACATTACACACTTAATGATTAAAAGTTGCCTAAACTGCACTTGAGTTGCACTTTTTAGAATCAACAGGGTTTTCCACGTAAAGCTAAAACATATCAGGCTCCGGTCATCCGCAAATAACTTCCGTGTCAGTTTCGCCGCAACCGTTTGCGACTTTAGTCGAATTCAGTACCATCTCAAAATACCCTCTAATAATGCCTACTGCTGCACTTCAGCCAACTAAACACAAACTATACACAAAAAAATAAGAACAAAAAACGCCACAATTTCTATCAATGCAAATGATTATTTTAGTTGAATTATTCCGTTTTTATTAAATTTCTGCGCACAGTTTAAAGTGTGCGCTTTTAAAAGGCATAAAACATACAAAACGCATTAGATAAATGAGTAAACTTAAATTAAAGTGTAAAAATGTAAAAAAGAATAGTGCGCGCACTTGTGTCAAAGAGAGCGACAGTATTCTTGCTTATGCTTGGGGCATGCACACATCATCGGATTCTCAAAAATAAATACGAGTACCAGCATAATGCAAGAAAACCGAAAATATTTTTATGCAAAAACAATTGTAGAGAACATTTTTGAAGGTTAAGTGCTATAGTATATTAATTGGTTTTGTTGTTGTTGTTGTTGCTGTTGTCATTGTTGTTCTGCATAAATTACACACCGTTAAGATTAGATCAAACATCAACACTATAGTTCGCGCAACAAATCGCAATTTAAATTATCATTTAGTTGATTAGAAAAATTTGCAATTGTTGTTGTTGAGTCTTTGCCACAATTTAAAATCACTTAAAATTATATGCAAACAATATAAAAATCCAATTTCAATTTTAGTTAAGAAGTAACGAGCTACAATTTGGTTGCAAAATAATCAATTGATTGCGTTGCGTTGCTTTAAAACGATCTTGCGAAGTCAAGGAGCGTGATGGAAGCGGTGGGCAGCATACGTAGCTGAGCAGAGTGCGGGGAAGCAGGCTGTGCGTTCGGCTGGTGTCAATTGAGCAAGCAGTGGCACACAAACAAAAAAAACTGGACCAAAGCAGTTACAGTTCAAAGCGCGAGTGGAAACTTTAAAATGCATTTACATGTAGCAAATTTATTTGAAATTTCAACATTTCAAGCACATACGGGGGCTTAGCATGCCACCGTTTGGCCTTTTAAGTGCACAGCGCAGCACATTGGTTGACATTGTTTGAATCGCGCTCAATTTTCGGTTTGGTGTCGTTTTTATCTTTTTTATTGTAATTTATCTCTTAAAAACAATTACAAGAACAAAAAAATCAAAAAGACAAAATGTCATCGTAAAATAATGCAAAGACTCTCCGAGAATACTGTCTACAGCCCGTCCGTCAGCCACTAGCGGGCAACTGATGTCCATTTTCCTGCTCACTGTGCCGTTGCCGCTGCGCTCTGCTTCACTCCACTCCACTCCACTTCACTTCACTCCACCCATTGCCAACCGCACGTGTTGTTCGTCGCCTACAACTTGTCCGATAGTGATTACTCGTGAATTTTATTACTCATTTATTATATAATCATTGTTATTATCTTCAATAAATTTTTCGCTCTTTCTCTCAAATATTATGATTTATATTAGCTGTTGTTGTTTTATCTGATTGTTTATCATTCTGCTGGGTTCAACTGCTCCTCGCTCCTGCACGCTGCAACAGTACGTAGCGTTTATTCTCAATATTTACTTTGCTTAATTTCTCTGCTCTGCTTCTCTACTACTTCGCTCTTAGTCGTTTTAAATTTTTTTTGTTATTTTTGCAGTTCTTTAAATGGGGCTTTTAGCCTTTAGTACTCCTCATCCTCGGGTGGAATTTCATCTGGGGGCGCGAAACCATCCTGTGGTGCATTTGACGTATTTCCGTTGCGTTTTCGTTTTAAGTTTTGATTTGAATTTGTCGGTTTGATGTTGTGGTTGTGTCAATGATAACAGGACAATGGACAAACGCACACAATGTACACACAGATGTGCCACACGCAAGCAGACACACATATAGACAGGTGCATGGGGAGGAGTGTTATGGCGGGATCGAATAGTGCCAGGTGATAGTTGTGATGGCGGAGGTGATGGTGATGGTGTGATGGTGATTTGGTGAACGGAGCGCAGCGCAGTTTGTGTTGTTGTTATTGTTGTGTTGATGATGGCAAAGAAAGAAAAAAAAGAAAAATATATTTGTAAATTAATAAATATATCTAGTAAAAAAATAAGAAAAAAAATTGTGATTTGTATGTGGACGCAGTAAGATAAAAATGCCAATTCATTTTTCTTTTTATAAAACTTTTGAATTTTTTCAGTCGCATAAAGAAATCAATGCAAGATGGAATGTTAATGTCAATTTTAGATTTTCTACTCAAGAGTGAAACAAAACGAAAATTACGCTACAACGGTTAATGAAATTTAAAAATTTGGCTATATTAAATTAGGCAACTTTGAGAAAACTCGACGGAATTATTCGGGTAACCGCTTTCTTATCATATACAACATAATCATATGCAATGTAAAATATGAAAAATAGGCCGTAATCGCGCTCAAATGCTGCTAAAATATGCATTTGCATTTTCGAAATTCCTTCTCAAACTCACAAACGCCACACACAAATGGTGCAGGTGCCAATTCGATTGTTTGCCACTTTCCATTCTCCAGTTTCCCGTTTTCTTCAGTTGCGAATATCGAACAGTTTTAAGCAACACTTGCGCGCTCAAAGTAATCGACAGAAAGTGGCAAGCTCGAATAATACCTAATTTTCCAATCACAAAAGATCGAGAGTAAGCATGAGACTATTAACTTCTTACGAGTACTAAATGAAATTGGCATTTGATTTACTGTACTTGCTTGGGGCGAGGGAGAGGACATTGTCGGGGAGCATAAAAGTATAAACAAAGAAAATCACACATACTAAAGCACAGCGCTTTACCTCGGTCGCATACAAAATGTCCAAAATCTTTTGTATCAAGGGATGCGTTTCTCCTTCATCGGCTTCTTGGCAGCTGTTCGTGGTAAACAAAGTGCAGAAAATACAACAATTAGTGGTGAACAGATGCGACAAGCAGCAGCTGGTTTGCTTACAGAATTTCAATGTCGCGCAATTTTGAGAAATAGAAATCCCGCTCCTTCTCAAGGCCCTCCAGATTCAGACGCATGTCCATTACCTGCCACAAACATATGAAAAGTCCAAATTCATTTCTCAATATGTCGAAAAGAACGCATCGATCGATTTACCTGACTGGAGAGCTCCTCAATTTGATGGTTCGTAACAGCACTCGTCTGTTCGGCGGCCTTCTTCACCGCGCCGGTGTTATTCACAGCGGCGGCCGGCTTGCTGGGTACGGCTGCTGCAGCGCGTGGCGGCACTTTTGAGACTGCGCGCAGACAAGACAGAAAACGTTATTAGCATTTGAAAGTGAATGCTTATGCAGTTCGCAAAGGAAATACTCAACGGAAATTTAACAAACGTGAAGCACGTACATTTTGAATTTTCTTTTCTAGTCTACTTTTCCAGAATTAAAGGTGAAAATTTCGTTTTCTAGTTGATTTTTGGTTTTTGCATTTCTTTTTCGGAAAAGTGCTTTCAATTTTGTTAAATAAAATTACAACGAAAATAAATTTCAACAATCAACGCATTAGGTGAAAAGCGGTTAGGGTTATGGGAATTTTGATTTAAAGTGGAATGTGTGATCTTATCTCGAATTAGGACATGGGATGAGGTGCGATATAATGGAATAACTACTGTATACACTACACAAATGATAGAAAAACGATGTGATTGAAGCAAAATACAGCAAACGATGAAATCAACGAAAATAAAAAACAAACGCAAAAATTATAAACGATTTTCGTTTGTTGCTAAGTTAATCAACACCACATACTGGGCCGTGTCGTCGATGTTGCTGAAGGACGCGCCGCCGGTGCTATCATTGTCTTTCTAGAGGCCGTACCACCACCGGTGCCAGGTAAACTTTTTACAGTACCCGAACCGAAACCCATGGGTGCACCGTCTCTAGCAGCGCTGGCATCGTAATCTCGACCATCGTAATTGGCATCGAAGAATTTTTTGAACCATTGCAAAAATTCGAAATTATCTTGAAAACGGCCTTTGATCAATTTGTCAATGGGGATTATCTAAAAGTAAAACACAAAAATAAAAGTAGAAGAAAACGAAAACCAAACACGCACAAAAACCAAAAAAGAGCACAAGATACAACACAGAATACAAACGAAAATTATATGGAAAAACAGATGCAGAAAAGTGTAGTAATCATTGAGTGTATTGTAGATACATATATACATACATACATTTCAGAATGCAGATGAAATTAAAACTAAATCAAATCAATTTATAAATAAAAACAAAAGATGTGACACGAAAATCTGGTTGCAATGTTAAGCACTTTAAACTTTTATGTTAGACTTTTCAACCAAGGGAAATGATTTAAAAAGTGCAGCACAAAAGTAACAAAATGAAGACTACAACAAATGACAATTAATTAATAATTTAATAACCATAAACTAAACGAAAAATAAACCTTGAACCGCAGCAGCGCGCAAAGTGGACTATCCGAAAATCGTTGTCAACGAAAAAAAACACACAAGCCGCAAAAATGGTTAGTGGGGGTCAGCAGGTGAGCGCCAATGTTGTGCAAGTCAAGGCAGCTTAAAACAACAACACCAACAACTAACAAAACACACCACTACCAGCAAAGCTCATGAGATGCGCGCTACAACGTTATGAATGCTGTGGTCAGTTTTCGGAGGGGGAATGTATTTCGGTGCGTGTTCATATGTTCATATGGGTGCGTGTGTGAGACTACATGTGCTGAAGTTGAATGTGCGTGCTGCCTACGAGCCCCCCTGGCGCACAGTTCAAGGAGTGCAATGGAGTGCGTGTGTATATGTGTGTGTGTGTATAAAAAAATGTGCGCATTGCTTGAGTTTGGAGTTTTCTTAATTCGGCATTTCTACTAAATCCTGCGCACTGAGTTGTGCTTTGTTCCGACGAGTGGAAAGGGAATCTGTCACGTGCTTCACGTTTCACATAATTTCCACCACGTATTTGTTTATGCTATTTGGCAGTGGCAAACGAGAACGGACAACCGCTGCTCTGGTCTGCTCGCTTGCCACGGCTGCGTACCGGTTGAGCGATGGTGCGATGTAGTCGCTGCATGTGTTCGATTTGGCATCTGTATGTGTCGCTTCTCCAGCAAATCGTTGCTGCTGCCGACGCCACTCCCGCCGCCACCGATGCCGTTGCCCAGCTTCACACCGCTGCGCGCTATCAGCGGCTCATATTCGCGGCCATCGTAATTGGCGTCAAAGAACTTTTTGAACCATTGCAAAAACTCGAAATTGTCTTGAAAGCGTCCTTTAATCAGTTTGTCAACGGGTATTATCTGAAGGACATATACACAACTACAATTTTACTACCACACAAGAATTTTAAGCGTAAACATTTTCATATGACTCGTTGAGGGCAAAGTGTTTGTAACTGCTAACCGATCGTTCGAATAAGCAAACAAAAATCATAACAGTGCAGCTTAATATGTACACAAACGTTGCAGTTGACTTATGCATGTTTAAAGCATTCAAACTTATTTGATTTCATTTCAATCTACGTACAAATTAAATCAACTATAGACGTTCACGAAGAATTAAATGCATCAAAAAATAGTGAATGAAAATCGCAAGAACGAATTACGGAATATAGAGAAATTTTAAGCTGTAATTCGTACAAAGCCACATATTGTAACATATCTAACATTTTAAAGCCCATATCAATGGCGCAAACTTTTAGGGTAGAAATAAAATGAAAACACCCCACTTGCACAGTCGATTCTAGAACTCTTACTAAAGTGAATACCTTAAGGCACTTTTAGCAATGGAAGGTTTCTTCAAAGATAGTTTTGCTTCGAAACATAGAGTAGAAAGGGAATTTCAGCCACACCGCTCACTTAAAAACTACTACGATTTTGAATGTAATCGTAATGTTAACTAATGTTTTGTCAAGTGGCTTTTTTGAGTCAGCCTGAGGCTTCGGGGAATCATTGCAATACGTTTTAGGGATATGTTACAAACAATTTTTGATCCCATTAAAATAATGGCAGACACTTCTTTGACAAGAGGATCTGAATAGTGATTTTATATATTCATAACATCTGTGGCCGTAAGGAATAACAGCCAAAGTCGAGTTAGGACAAAATTGAGTTATTACCACCATTGCATTCGCGTATTCAAATGTACGACTACACAAAATTCTATGGCTTTTGCTCATAAAATGAATGTTTTACGCCCAAAAATCTAAAATGTATCTAGTGTAATCTAAGGCAACTTCAAATATTAAAAGTGCTCTCCTGAAAATTTCATAACATCGACTTTGGCTGTTATTCCTTACGGCCACAGACAAAACATAACACATATTCGTATATTCCTCTATTGCCCTTTTAGAAATGCCCTCACAATATGTCAAATACCTCAATGTTTTTCCCTCTATTGATGAAACCAGTCACCGCTTAGAACGCCTGCCTTTTCTATCATATTGACCACATAACATACAAAATCAAAATAGTGCAGTTATTTGTGTTATATCCTCTGAAAGTTCAAACAACGAACATAAAACTAATACAAATCACTTAACAAAACAATCGCTCACAAAACTAAAATTTGTTTTTCTAGTTCAGTTGTTAGTAGTTATGCCTGTGTGCTGCCTTCATTTTGTTTTAATCACAATTATATAAATTAACTTTTTGAAAATAACTAAATACTTCATACAAATTACTTAAATATACAAGGAAACGAAAATTAAAAACATTTCGCAAACAGCAAACTTATTGCCACCAGACGTTTTACCTTGTCGACGGCCATCTTTTTGAAAGACGCTTGCAAGATCTTGAAATTTTGAATGTACTCGTGCTCCAGATTTGTGCGAAACTTGACCCTCTTCATTGGCACCGAACCCGGGAACAGCATATCCATGAACTGGCAATAGGCAGCGCCTAGTTAAATACCCAGCAAGCAATTTAAACGAAACGAAACACAATTAGTTAAGAACGGCACAGCTGATGCAGCGGCTGACGGTACTCACCAGTGCAGAGCTCTTCAATTTTGCCAAATTGCGCTTGCAGGCAATCGTTCACCCAGGCGAGCATATCATGTCTGGACAAATTGTCCGTTGTTACATTTGTGGAGTAGACGTTGACTGCCATTGTGCTGCTGACTTTTCGTTCCGCTACTTCTTCGCTGATTGACTACTGACTGTTGGCGTGATTGGCTGCTGCGTGGCCGCTTCGTATCAACTGCGAATTGAACAATAAGACAAACATTTTAATTAGCTTATTCAAAATATGTACTGCATGCAAAAACAGGATAAACAACAGATAAGCTGCACACAATGGTGACTCCGAGAGGGCAGCGCCTCGGCACTGCAAAACACACTTTGCGTCACGTTTGATTTCATTTTGAAAATTCGTTTTTAGTTCGAATGGGATGTGGACGTCGACGTTTTGATGTTTCGGCGATGTCGGACGACGCCACGTGTATCTGGTGGATGGAAAATGTGTTTTCTACGTTTTGCTGCTTTACTGTTAATTGCTTTTAATTTAATTGTTAGCGAATTAAGTGAAGCGTAGCATGTGCGTGCAGCGGCCACCACGTCACTATAACAGTGGCAAAACTGCTTGGCTACTGTACAATTCAACATACCGAAACATGAATATGAACATTAGACACCAGATGTTTTGCCATTGCCGCAACGATTGAAAAATACTTTTAGCGAAGAGTCCAACACAAATGTGAAATTATTCGAACGATTCGACAGTCGCTTTTTTTACTTCTTGTATTTATTGTGGCTGCGCTTTCCGCGGCAAGTTTACTGATCGGTTTTCTATTGTTAATGACTGCACGAACACACAAAAATGGGAGTGTTGGGCATGGACATGACTTCACAGAGCATTTTGGATTCATGCTAAATTGAAATGTACAGTCGTTTGCAACAACACATAAATGGCAATAATGAGCCGGCGTTATTTATTGAGGAAGTCGAGATGTGTTCGACTGCAACTTTGAGCGTCGAGCACGCTTATGAGCTTATTACAAGCGGTTGGGAGAAGCTCATTTTCGCACAAGACGGGAAGCCGACATGGGCAGAAAAAGTAAGCAAATGAATAGAATTTGCTAAATAACTGAATACCTCGGAGCATTGAAGATATCCCAACTGCGTACGACAAGCATCATACCGCACACCCACTTCAAAAGTGACACAACTCAAAACTTTTAATTTTCGGATTTATGTGTTAATACTTTGCCCAATGCATCTATCTAACTGAGCAAAAGCTCAGTATATTTTATCGTTGTTAACTGTTGCCAAAATACAATTAGGTCTCTCTTCATGTCGAGAAGTTTGATGCTATTTGATCGCTGCAGCTAAATGCAAAAGAGTCCTAACTCAAATTGTGACAGTTTTGATTAAATTAATTTTTGTTGAAATTCATCTTATATATAAAATTCTCGTGTCACAGTGTTTGTTACCGTACTCCTCCGAAACGGCTTGACCGATTTTTATGAAATTTTACATGCATATTCAGTAGGTCTGAGAATCGGCTACTAACTATTTTTTATACCCCTAAGGGGCGTGGCACATTTTTGTGACCCAATTATTCTGCTGAACTACAAGTCACAGAGGAATGAAACTTAGCATGAACCTATCATGTAATCTCTCGACAGACGGAATGAGGCGGGTTTTGGACAACGGGGCGTGGCACCACCCATACAAGCAAAATCTTTAAAATATAATATCTTCGAAATTATAAGTAGCACAACATTAAAATTTAGTACCCCGTCTTCCCATAGATGAGTCATTCTAATGATAAGATTTTATGGGCGTTGGACAAGGGGCGTGGCACATTTTTTGTGACCCAAATATTTTGCTGAACTATAAGTCGCTCAGCAATGAAACTTAGTACGAACCTACCATTTATTCATATATTTCGACAGAGGGAATGGGGCAAGTATTGGACGAGGGGGCGTGGCAGCACCCATACAAGCAAAATCTTTAAAATAGAATATCTTCGAAATTATAAGTAGCACAACATTAAAATTTAGTACCCCGTCTTCCCATAGATGAGTCATTCTAATGATAAGATTTTATGGGCGTTGGACAAGGGGCGTGGCACATTTTTTGTGACCCAAATATTTTGTTGAACTATAAGTCGCTCAGCAATGAAACTTAGTACGGACCTACCATTTTTTCTTTTGACAGAAGGCATTGAATAAGGGGCAGGCATTGAATAAGAGGGCATGGCACCGCCCATATAATTTAAATCCGGTTCAAGCGCAGTCCATTTCTTTACTGAAACTTAACAGCAACATTGTTTATTTGTGGGCCTCGATTGCGGTAACCAGTAGCTCTTCCTCTTCCTTCAGTTGGTTTTCTTCGTGAATTTGCATCGCCATAGATTCGCCGTCTCGCGAATTTCATTATAAAAAAACAACCAATGTCGTGTGAGACAAAGTTCGCGGGGTCAGCTAGTTTTAGATAAAGTTGTGACAATTTTAGTTTATATTTTCAAATAAATTAATTCATTTCGTATTTTCAAAATTTTTCTTTCACTGTTATTTATAGTTTTTAAATTTAATTATTGAATTAAAATATCATTAAAAAGTCACAAATCAAAATTTGGGATTTTCTAGTCTCAAATTAAAAAATCGTTGTGACTAAACCATAATATGTAAGGATTTTGAACTAAACAGTCTATACGTTATTTTATAAAAAAATATTTATTACGCTCAAAAAGAGTTTTTTGCGTTTCCTGAAAAATTAACATTTTTTAGTTGTCACTTTTGAAGTGGGTGGGTGGGTGAGGCAAGGTTCTTTGATGAACTTGTGGAGATAGCAAATGCACAGATCACTGATCTACACAATTTCCTCGCGAGGACCAAATGGTTCCCAAAAGATCCTGTCTGGATCTACAAAAGATAGGGAGAACATAGGGAAGGGCACCGGTGAAATAAAAATGAAAGGAATCACAATGGGCCCAACAGGGCCAACGAGTTTAAGTACAATGCACACTCCCCCTCCTTAACCTAAGCTAACAATCAAGCCATGGGTTTAACGTTGCATGGACAATTCATCAATAACGGAATTGGAATTTTCACATTTTTTGCTGAAAAAACCCGAAAAGACTTGAACAACTTAAGGTGCAACAGTCTAATGGGGGAATTTCGAAAATGCCGCACGCGTACGCACCGATGTCACCAATAAATTGTTGATTGCCAAATGGGAGAAGAGAGGAATGCGGAGAAACCAAAAAAGAAAGCAAAACTCCGTCATAAAAGCGCTCAAAGTGTAATTTTAGCAGAACGAAAACCAACACATTGCCGACAATTTTGCGTGGCAACGGTGCGGCAACCGGCAAAATATGTCAAGCGGCAGATTAAATCAAAGCGGAAAAACGCCGACATGCGGCCGAAGCGGCAGGGGGCGAATGCCATTCGGGCTGACTCAGATGCGGAAAATGTATTTTAAACGCCCTGCGTGCAGCAGCCACAGCAACTGCCACAGCAGCTACGCTAAATGCCGCATTGCGCAAATGCCGCGCGCGCGTAGCTTTTAAATAGACAACAACAATTATAGAAATAGAAGTCGAAGTGGCAGATACAGCCGGCCGCCGCACTTTCACGAACAATATCAAGCGAACAATGAACTTTACCGCCACGGCGCACAGCTCGGTACTTAGTGCAAGTGGATCTGTGCCGTTGTGTGCCTATGTATGTGAGTCGAAGTGTATTTGTAGAACCGAAAGTATGCAGTAGCGATGAATCGAAACACATCAAATCAATAGACAAACGAAAAAATGGTGGAGTAAAAGTGTGAAATGGGCTACAACCAACCAACATTCCAACTAACAACAACTTTACTAGCAGCCATAAATGGAGCAGCGCTCAATGGTGACACGACAACAACAAACCGGCAGCAACCATAAAGTCAAATGCACAAAAATCAAATTAAATATAATCGTAAAAAGTTAACAGACAAGATGTGTGAAATAAGTGCTGGCCGTTCCCCCCAAAAAGCCATTCGCCGGTACACCTGCCGCAGTCGTTGCGATGGCGGTGGCTAATACCGCACTGACTTACGGTTTCTGACATTTTAATATAAGTTTGGAAACGTTCAGAAAATTTGTAAAAAAAAAAAAGACAGAAAGTAAATAAACGGACAGCACGCGCAATGGCACCGGCACCAGCGTTAGCATCGACACCTCCGTTGGCCATGGGCGCTCGCATAGATTGGAAGTTTTTTCCGGATGCTTTTCTTTTGTCTTTCACATTACTTGGCCATTTATTTAGCAAAACTTTGAAGGTGCAAAAAAGAGAAACTGCGAATAGATGAAATGCTGAGAAATTGCGATTGAGGTAAACCCGCCAGGCGGTAAGTGCTGGAATGTTCTGCAACTTGTGGCGCTTCAGCAGGCAAATGCAAATTGCACATGATGACACACTCGATGGAATGATGTATAAACGTTGGAAATAAAAAACGTGCCCAATAATATTAGAAAACATGTTTTAGATAGATCTTTTAGATTTCGATTGGAAGGTAAGCGACAGGCGTGTAGTTGTTTATGAATGGACAAACACTGCGACCAAAAATAATCTAATGTACTCTAGCACTGTTTTTAGGACATTTTTTTTAATAGAGATCTTCTATGGTAAATAAAGTAATAATAATAGACACATGAATGTCATCTAATACAAGTCAGTAATCGATGTTCTCTCCAAATATTTATATAATGCTTATTAGTTAAAATAAGTTTTTCTCATTTAGATTGTCAAAAACACCACGATCACACAAACTCTTCTAAAATCGTGTTTTTTCCTAGTTCTAATATTCAAAGATTAACTATGTATAATTTTAATAAATATTTCTTACATTTTTAGTAAATTTATTCAGCTTAATGAATGACATAACACTAAATTATGCGCATTTGTAAGTTTGTGTAGGCTCTGCCCCCTTGTTGACAGAAGGAATACTGTAAATAAGACGCCTCTGCCACCCACTGTAGGGTGTTGGCATTTGTGCATGAGAATACATAATGAAAATACAATCAACAAATTTCTTGCCGCTGATAGCCGCATGTGGCCCGTGAGCCAGGGCGATCGCCGCCGTTGGTACGTTGGCCGTCCGTTAACCTTATCGCAATGGTGCGAGTGCAGTACATTGGCTTGTCGTCGTCGGTCGCTGGTCCGTTGGTCCGCCGCCCGTGCTGGCCGATTGTGCGGCCCTATTAGCGTGAAGCATTGTTTATTGATTAAGTGGCTGTGCGGTGCACTTGCTGCGCTTGTTGGGCATCGGAAGTAGACAAGCAGCGGCCGTTTAAGGTTAATGCGGCGAGTTGCAGCCGGGAAAGCCGGAAAAGGAATGCATTTCAATGCTGTGCTTTACATGAAGAGGGGAAACGCAACATCCTTTGAAATTGAAACTATTGAAAGCGTAGACGCTAAGCTAATAACTGCAAATTGGGAGCGGAGTCGCCCAGTTGTAGAAGAGTTGAAAGCACTGAACTTTTAGGCGTTGGAACACATGCAAAACCATAGTGTTCGATAACTGTGTATTATACAATATACACATTTTATATCATATGGGTGCTTCATCGTACGAAATTACTTTAAGCTCAAATGTTTGTCGTTCAAAGGGCGGCTGCCGATTGAATACAATGAATCATCTCTATTTGGTATTGCTCTATTAACCATTGAGCCCACTAGCCGTCTGTCCGATGTCAGAAACTAAAGTCTGCAGCTGGCTCAAACAGCCAATGCCGTCAAAAGCAGTTACATGGCTGCAACCAAAACTATTTATATATGTACACATATACTATAAATTCCCATTGAACTTGTTCACTTGTCTTGGCTTTGTTGCACCCCGCGCAGCGACTCCACCTTTTCTGATTGCGTTCGAGGCAGTAACAGTGAACGGCACGCACACCTAGATGTATGTTCATATAGTGGTGCAAAAGCGCTTCGGAACCGGTAATGCAAAAGCGTAGGCTAGGCAGAATATCAAAAATGTGTCAGCCATCGATGGCAAATGTAGACACATCGACATGGTTCAGCTGAAAAAGTATTCAAATGTCGCTGAACATCGAGTCAAAAGAAGTAGGCTGAAGTTGGGAAGATATATCTGGACACGATTTAGTGCATTGAAAACAGAAAGTAGAAGAATAACAAAAACTCAATGCAGACCTCATACCAGCAATCGGCTGTCACACCCAGATACACCAACGAAAAACCCCAAACTACCAATAAAAATTATTCGAATACTTTGCATGAAATTCCAAAAAACCAAACAATCAACACCTAACAACCTAAACTCAAGACAGTAAAAGCGGCAGAGGAGAGGACGAGATACAAAAGTTGAGTGGATACAAAGAGGCGAACGCGTAGACAACACAAATGTATGTGTGCGAATTTTTGTTATGCAAAAATGCCAACACGCGAGCAGATTAGCAGCAACAGCAGGCAATATGTCGCCTATATGGAAGTGGCAGCGCAGAACCGGCACTGGTAGCTGGTCAACTTTAAAACAAAACATTTTAGTGTCACTTCAAACGATAAAAGCGCGCACTATGCAGGCAACGCAGATGGGGAAGGTCGGACGGGTGGGCATTGGTGCACAAGTTAGTTATCGCTCTAGCAAATGGAGGGGGCGTGCAGCGCGCTTCACACACATGCTGGAATTTAGCTGACCGATGACGTAATAGCACAAACGCCAGTTAACGGCTGAAATGACAGATAAATAAAAGTCCATTCATATTTAAACATTTGCACAAACAACAAAAGCAGTAAACGACGAAACATCACACTTTTCCCACACCGCTGCGATTAGTCGACATGGCAGCCGTATGGATTCGAAGGAAATGGGCATTAGTCACGTCCAGCCGCTGAGCGAGCAGAACGTATGATAAGCTGCGCCGACAAGTGCAGCGCCGCAGCGCTGCGTAGAGTATGGGTTGGAGAAGGTGGAGTGCACTGATTGCCATCGCAGAAAGACACATTGCGGGCCGTAAGACATAACTTCCTACTTGCCACCGAATGTGCCTATGTGTGCGAGGCTCTCTACGAATGTCAGCCCAGAGAAGGCCACTGTTGAAACCGATACAATACAGAAATAAGTACAGGACAGGCAATTGGAAAATAAAACCAAGTGGGACTAAAAAAATATATCAAGAACGCCTCCGGGGAAGCGCAGCCAATGTGCCGAATACGTATCGACGCTTGGTCGTAGCTGCATGCCATCACTGACGTTCGCGTTGGCTGATACACGCAGCTGTGGCATGCTGCTGCTGTTGTTCTTGTGATTATGGTTGCTTTGCATGCGCTTCTCCATTTTCTATATTTTGAGCCAGAGCAACAGCATTGCCTGCTTCCTGCGATTCCGTTTCGACCCCCGGTTTTACACTTCATTCCTCTTTCGAATCTTTTTGTTGCTTCTCGTTAATCATCGCTTCAAGTGTGCAGCAGCGCCGCTTCAAGTTCCACTTCAGGAATCTCAACTCTTCTACTTCTTTCTTTTCCTCTGCCACTAATATCGCTGCGGCTTCGTCTTCGTCTTTTTCTTTTACATTATTCATGCTTTCTTTTGGCTGCATCAATTTGCCAACCATACGCTTGATTTTCTCCCCACCATAGCTCTTGTGTTTTGCCATTTTCGAAAATCGCTCATCTCCTTCCTGCTCACGCGGCGCACAATCGCTCGCTCGCACTCACTCGTCTCGGTTCGTTCTTTTTTGGTTCGCGCTGCGCAACGCACACTCACTCACCTTTCACAAATCGGAAATTTCGCTGTTTTCCCTTCTCGCGTTTTTCTTTCCAACTCTACACTCTGTTCTGCTCGACCTTCTTTCCTTTAAATTCTTTCCTTCCACTTCCTTATTCTTCCTTAATGCCTTGTCTCCTTCTGTATTTTCCTTTCGTTCACTTCTTTTTCACGTCCTATATCCAATTGCAGTTATTTTACACGTATTGGCGCTCGGCCCTCGTCTCCCAATGGGTGTGTGCGCCCTTCTTTCCTTCTTCCTTTTCTAATTCACAATTTTCCACAATAATTTCACAGATTTTTCTTTTCAACTGAATTTTGATTAGAATTCAAACGCTGCGTTTCCAATTTTTCTCATTTTTAATTGAAAGCGTGTGTGTGCTTTGCAAGTTCTGCAGTTCTTATTTCACTTGCCGTATTTGCTGCTTCCTACCTGCCGTTCGTTGCGTTTTGCTGACTACGAAGGAAATCACAATTGATTTTGTGTGTATGAGCACAAAAAACTGGTCAGCGAGCGTACAAAAACGCGTGCAAACAACACCGAAAACGTAAAGAAACTGCTTCACCTCGACTACATTCGAATGGAACAATTCGTATTCGTGCTGTGGTGAGAAATGTGCGCTTTCGAATTTGCAGTGGGGAAAAGGCATTTAACGTCATTTATTTGAATTGGCGAGAAAATTGGAACGGAAAGATGTCAACGCAAGTGGTGAATTTAACTCATTAACCCGTCACCAAACCGAGAGAATTAAAGCACAAGTATTTATGAAAATCGGCGAAGTCAGTTCTGAGTAGTGAAAATCCTATTGAAAGCCATTTGCTATCTGTTTGCCAATAAATATTATTATTATTATTGAGCATTTCACCATCATCATCATCATCAAATTCGGAGTAATTTCAAATACAACCGTGCTTAGGCGGCGTGCGGTTAAGGTAGTTGACAAATTACACAGAGTAGTGAATAAAGGTGCCAATTCCCTTTAGATCATAACTGGAGACATTTTTGTCGCTGGCAATGCTTTTCCGGATGTTAAAAAAAAAATTGCAATGCATTTTGCTATTTGGAATTGAACTGACTTGTTTTTTAAATAAAATGACAGTTCATTTTTATTATATTTGTTTTATATTAAAGTATACTTTTATGTAAGTATTCCTACTGAAATAATTTAAGTATTAACTTTTTATTTAATAATGCACACAAGGTATACCTTGAGAGGTGCATTCTTCGATAAATTGTAGAAAAGTAAACAAATTTGAGGTCCCTCACAAAGTCTCAAACGCAATTTCGTCGTGCTCTGGATAGCGTTTTTTAATTTTTAGTCAACCTTTTAAGTTGCATTTTTCCCACAATAGAGAAGCGTCACCTGTATAAAATCCTACATCTCCATTGCTCAGCAAAGAAAACCACTTCATTCATTTCATGATTTAGTACAATAAATTTTCTTTTACAATATTAAAAATTGTCCAAAAAACGGCACTTCTCAAAAATAACATTTCACAATATTCCACTTAAATTCTAGTAAATGCAACAGTTTCCATAATCAAGACGAAAAATATTCACATAAATGAATCGCCTGCGGGCGAGGTTGCCCTACATGCGGAACACTCCAAACTTGGTCTGGTGTTGAGCATTGTTCAACGCTGCCTTTAGGCTGAGTCCCAGCACTTGACGTGTGTTTGCCGGATCAATGATACCATCATCCCATAGCCTGGCTGTGCTGTAGTAAGGTGAGCCCTCTTTCTCGAACATTTCCTCAATGGGCGCCTTCAGTTTTCGTGCCTCCTCTTCCGTGAACGTCTTTCCTGCACGTTGCCGCTGATCGGCTGTGATCTGCGCCAACACGTTGGCCGCTTGAATACCGCCCATCACGGAGATGCGCGAATTGGGCCACATGTAGAGGAAGCGCGGCGAGTAGGCGCGGCCGCACATACCATAATTGCCGGCGCCGTAAGAGCCGCCAATGATGACCGTGAGCTTGGGCACATTGGCGCAGGCGACAGCCGTCACCATCTTGGCACCGTTCTTGGCAATGCCGTGCGCCTCTGCCTCGCGGCCCACCATAAAACCTAAATGAAAATGATTAGGCAGATTGCAAGGAATCTAATCAAATTTTGCTTACCGGTAATGTTTTGCAGAAAGATCAGCGGTATACCGCGCTGCGCACACAATTGTATGAAGTGAGCGCCCTTAAGCGCGCTTTCAGAGAAGAGCACACCATTGTTTCCCACAATGCCTACTGTGTGGCCATAAAGCTTAGCAAAGCCACATACCAGCGTCTCGCCATATAGTTTCTTGAAATCGGTGAATCGGCTGCCGTCGACAATGCGCGCAATCACCTCGCGTACATCGAAGCTTTTGGTTAGTGTGGTGCCCACAACACCATACAGCTCACGGGGATCATATTTAGGTTCTTCCACAGCGCAGCGTGCACTGTCACTGGCTGTCTGTACAGCACTTCTGCTGGAGTGCAGCAGCTGCTCATTGAAGGAGTTTGTGGCAGGCAGATTGAGATTACGCACTACCTGTCGGGCCAGATAAAGCGCATGCTCATCGTCCACGGCATAGTGATCGGTCACTCCGGAAGTCTTGCAGTGGAGATCGGCACCTCCCAGATCCTCAGCCGATACTTCCTCGCCTGTGGCGGCCTTCACCAGTGGCGGTCCCGCCAGGAAAATGGTGCCCTGACGCTTCACAATAATGCTCTCATCGGCCATCGCCGGCACATAGGCGCCGCCCGCAGTGCAGCTTCCCATTACAACGGCAATCTGCGGTATGCCCAGCGCCGACATATTGGCCTGGTTGAAGAAAATGCGACCGAAGTGCAGCTTGTCCGGAAAGACATCGGCTTGACGCGGTAAGTTTGCGCCACCCGAATCCACCAGGTAGATACACGGCAGGCGGTTCTCCTGAGCAATTTCCTGGGCGCGCAAGTGCTTCTTCACAGTTATGGGATAGTAGCTGCCACCTTTGACCGTCGCATCGTTGGCCACCACCACACACTCCATGCTGTAAAAGTGAAGCGTCAATGTGTGGTCTGAGTGAGCGACATGCGTGTACCAATCAAGTACTCACCCACAGACGCGTCCAATGCCGGTGACAATGCCGCCAGAGTTAACCACTTCGTTGCCGTATAGCTCGTAGCCAGCCAGTGTGCTCAGCTCCAGAAAGGGTGAGCCCTTATCCAGCAGCAGATTGATGCGTTCTCTGGCCAGCAATTTACCGCGCGATGTGTGGCGCTCGATAGCGGTGGTGCCGCCTCCGCTCAGCACCTGCTGCGTGATACCGCGCAAATCACTGATCAATTTCGACATCTCGTTGGCATTTTCCTGGAACACAAAGATCAACATATTTTTTGCGATGAGATGAGAGCAGAACAAGAACAGCGAAGCACTACCTTAAACTCGCTGGCGTTCTTATCAACTGTGGTCTGTATGACGTCGGCATCTCCAACGTGTAGTAAGCATGCAGATTGCCGCAGAACTTGTGTGGCTATGGAATTCCTCAGAACGCTGGTCAGTTTCAGCATCTTTGAAGTTGGGGCTACGGCCGGCGGCAAAAACAATAACAAGCAAGTTAAATATAAAACGTACGAAGATTGCAAAAAGAACCAGCAGTATAAACACCACAGCCAGCTAGTCACTGAAAATGCGGAGATTATAGTTACATCACCTGCTGCTGATAACGCGCCCAGCTGATTCGCTGACGCAGCGATCGCAAATCGATAATTGGTGCTGGCGCTGCGAGAATACCCAGCATTCCCTTCGACCTGTAAATGCCGCTGAAAGCATAAACTTGTGACTGTTTTGTTGTAATTAGTTTATGTACATTGTCTTAAAAATTTTTTAGCATATTTGCTTATAGCTTCTGCGGATATTTCACTATGATCTTTGGCTAATGCCGACAGATGCGACTCTGCTCGGACTCTTTCACCATTGAATTCACGATCAGTGTTGCCACTTGCACAAATTTTTTCCGATCAAACTTCCGACCAAATCCGAGTTCAACCGACCAAATTAAAAATTTTCGTCATCCTTAACGTCATTTTTAAATTAAAATTTTATTTTTTTTAATAAATTTTGTTTACTAAGGAGAAGATATGGCTTAAGTGCAGAATAGCGTACCCTCGTGAAAAAAATTAATAAGTATGCCTTTACAAAGAAGTTTCGCTCCTGAGTCTAACATACTAAAAATTTTGCCGGGGAAACGCCTACAAAAGGCGTGGCACGGGGTCAAAGTTCAAAACTTTTATCAAAATCACTCATTCAATTTTCAATCGATTTATATGATATGGGTATCAAACGAATAAAAATATAAAAACAAAAAAAGTTAAAATGTTCTATATTTCATTGTAAAGGGAATTCCGTAGAGAATATATGGTAACAAATTTATTATATCTTTATTTTGGTTTTTTTCGAGAAAAAAATCGGGTTTTGTAAATTTTATAAAAAAAAATAATTTTTTGCTTATAATTTTTTACTCGTACATATAATGTATATAATGTGGTACACCAAAATAAAGGTATGAAAAAGACCTTTCGTTTGATACTCATATCATATAAATCGATTGAAAATTGAATGAGTTATTTTGATAAAAGTTTTGAACTTTGACCCCGTGCCACGCCTTTTGTAGTCGTTTCCCCGGCAAAATTTTTAGTTTGTTACATTCACAAAATCAAGCTCTATACAGCCAAATTTTTTTTTTTTTCACGAGGGTACGCTATTCTGCACTTGTTCCGAAGATATTCACATGGCGAAATGGACCAAAATTCGTTGAAGCAGACCAGCGGACCAAAGTAAAAAAATCTGACCAATTTTGGTCCAAAAAGACCAAAAGCGGCAACTCTGTTCACAATCAATACTCTGACGTTTTTGCTTTGACTTTTCTGACATTCGTCTTTTCTCTATTTGTGAACGTTTGTCACACGGAGTGCAGCAGGTTTTATTCTATTTTGGCTTTGAGTGAAGAATTATCTTGTCTAAATTAAAAATGTTGGGACGCAGCAGTCTTTTGGCACGCAACCTCACCAAGTCCATGGTCAGGTTCCACAGCCACGGCGGCATGCCCGGTGAAGTGAGTAGTGGTTGGCGCTGGAAGGTGGTGAAGCACATCACCCTTCAACTGCATGATTACATAATTCGCAAAAAATTGCAAGTTCCTATTACTATTAGTGATATTTATTTTCATTCTCGATAACTGCAGAATTTACCTTTTGACCTGAGCAACCGCTATAAGTTGACCGCACTCTTCATGGTGTTCTTTGGCTCCGGTTTGGGTGCTCCCTTCCTGATTGTCAGACATCAGCTGCTGAAGAAGTAAAAAGTGTAAGGTTAGTGCACGCAAACGATTCTTGTCAGCTGGATTCCAGTGGCAATGATCAAAGGAATTGGGAACGAGCCATTGGCTTGCGGAAATAACGCAATGAAGCATTCTCACTTCACTGTTTCAAGTTGAATTTGAATTAGCAATGACATACACTGCGCACACGATTTGGTCAGAGAAATATTCATTTAAGTTTTCCCTTTTTCTTTTGCAGA
The DNA here is from genome assembly GCA_963971225.1 of Melieria omissa. Lineage (NCBI taxonomy): Eukaryota > Metazoa > Arthropoda > Insecta > Diptera > Ulidiidae > Melieria > Melieria omissa. The sequence goes on along the minus strand of OZ020269.1, from coordinate 8,322,622 downwards.
TTCCTTTATTCGCTTAAGCCTAAAGAATGGTGGCTATGCCTGCCAGCAAATGCGTCAACAGCCGATCATTGTTTGCATCTAAGTTGAAAAGTTGCAAATCAAGTGAAATGTTTCTTAAGTAAAAAAGTTCTAATCCTTTCGCAAAATAAACCATCATGAAAAATCAATAATAGAAATATAAATACTTGTTTGTTTTCATGTTAATTGATTTATGTAATCGTTGGCAGTTGTCAGTCACGAGTCAAAAGGTCATGGTTTACCGACTCAACCACTACTAAAAATAGAGAACAAACCTCCTAGCGTTCCTAGGATTCGCATTAATGTGTACATAACCTGGGACAAGCGCAGCCTCAGTCCTTTATAAACTGTCGTGAATATATTTTTATGTACAAACATTTCACCGCAAGTCTCTAATCAGAAAACTTTTTGGCCATAAAGGGCCCACAAATGTTTATTTATTTACCACATCTATCGAATAACTCGAACAAATAACGTATATTTTCATATTTGCATTTAAAAAATAATCAATACTATACCTCCGGTCCTTAATCTATAAAAAAATTAGGTAATTTCGGCAAAATTTCCCCCATAGTTTGGTCTGATGTGGTACACACTTTCGTTGTTTTCATTTCCTTTTTCTTATTCGTTGTTTTCTCTAGTCATTTTCAGTTGGTCACCCGGATTCAAAAGAAGTTCAGATCAACGTATTTTAAACAGTTCTACACTTCGTCATTTCGTAAAAGCCGTTCAACGTAGTCTTCGCTTTAATACTCATTCAAAACTTTGAAATTTCCTCTTACAGCTGTCAGTTTAATTGAAATCGAGCACTTTCCAGCATCACCGCAACTTTCCGCCTCTTTAAAGACTTGAAGTGATTTCCGTAGCAGCAACGAAAAACGCAACTTAGTCAAAATGACTGGACGTTTGGGCGCATTCGCACGCACTGCCTGCCAGTTTCGTCAAATTTCCACAACCATGGTACGCCACGCTGGCCACGGCAGGCCGGGCCTACCGGGCGAGGTAAGTGCACACGCACCTGATCAACACGATTCAGTGCCGAGCTCTGACCAGCGACGCATCTTTGCAGAACCTACCGTTCAATCTGGAGATGGGCAAAGTCAAAATGACGTTGATGTTCTCGCTCTTCTTTGGCATTGGCACGAGTGCTCCGTGGCTGGTCATCATGTGGTCATTCATCAAGTAGGCGACGCCGCTAGCCGTCTCCCAAGAAAAGGCAACCCAAATTGGAAATTATCTAAACAAGTCTTTCTTCCACAATTCGTATAACTATTCGGCTGTGTGTGTAAAAAATCCAACTTTAACATGTCAGCCAATAAAATATGCTCAGTTTTCCTAAGTATCAAGAGTAATTGTAATAATTTAAGGCTAATTGGTGTAGAATTTTGCAAAAAGTAGGCGACGCCGCTAGCCGTCTCCCAAGAAAAGGCAACCCAAATTGGAAATTATCTAAACAAGTCTTTCTTCCACAATTCGTATAAATATTCGGCTGTGTGTGTAAAAAATCCAACTTTAACATGTCAGCCAATAAAATATGCTCAGTTTTCCTAAGTATCAAGAGTAATTGTAATAATTTAAGGCTAATTGGTGTAGAATTTTGCAAAAAGCTCGCGGTGCATCACAGCTCGTCCTTGCTGTCAAAATCGTATTCTTCCTGCATGGGTGTGTGCGGGCAGTAACGCGCCTTCAGAGCGCAAATCTCAATGTCCAGGTCAGGGCTTATGGTTTCGGCCTGAAAAGCTGCCATGAACACTTCCTCTTGATCGTCCAATATCTCTAGGCACTGAATGATAGGGAAGGGAGATGTTTTAGTTGAGGCTAGCCATGTGGTGTCAGACAGGTATCACTTACAAAGTGCTCCAAGCTTTTATTCAGATCGCCGTCTTGCACGAAATCCACAAGTGTTGACTCCGGATTCATTTTATCATTGATAATCATTTTGAGCAGAGTAAACTTGCCGTTTTTCTTATAGGTAGCTTTGGCATAGTCGTCCATTCTGCTGCCTGCAAGAGAGAAAAGGAGAAACAGTGTTGGCTACTGACCAATATGTGCTTCATAACACGCGCCTTCTATCAGGCCTGATCGACCCACTCTAATCAATTTACTTGCTGGCCACATATTCGGTTAGTGTAGCTCTTACACAAACCCCCACTTACATATTTTCTCCATCAACTCGGTCAAGTACATCTCGGACTTGATCATTTTGACTGTTTTGCTGATGGAATTGCCGCTAGCATCCAGCCGAAAGCCGCTAACTTCCGCAATCTTATTGGGATCCTCCTTGCCAATGGCTTCCTCCATTTCCTGCACGGTCGCCTTGCAGACTACGAATGCAATTACAATATGGTTAAGATAACGAAACAACAATTCAGTCGCTGTCTACTCACCCTGACACTTGACATCGTCCACCGTAAAAGCCTGTGTCAGCGCTAGTAGCGTACATGTACTGGCCACGTACAGTAGGAAGACGTTTGTGTTCATTTTGTGGTACGTTCTACGTGTTGCCCCAAACAATTGTTGCTGTCGAAAGTGTTGCTTTATATATATATTTGCGTCGCTCGGCAGACAGTCGTCAGTTAATTTATTTAATTAAAATGAAAACTCAGAAGTCTGGCTCAATGCCACAGATGCTCCACAATAATGTTTCCTAGCCGCATCGGTGCCTTTCGCTGTTGCCAACTTTCCACGTCTCCCAATATCATTGGCCCACAGCGCTCCTCTGCAATGCCGTGTGGTGGGGTGTGTTCAGTGCTTACTAAGCTCCCCTCAAAGAGATTACGGTGGATTGACTGGCGCAGCAGTGCATAAAGCTACACTGTGACAGATTCATTGGTATATTTCAATAATGTCGTTTAAAAGCTGTGTGAAAGCAAGAAAAGTGTTGAAGCTCTGTTATGTTGATGGATGCAAAATTTATAGGGGCATAACACAAAACAAACACATTCCCCTAGATCCCTCAACACACTTTGCGCTCATAGCTACTGCAATCCCAATCAAACATTCACTATGTTATTTCATGAAAACGTAGCCTACAGCGAATTTCAAATCATTAACTTTCAAAGTCATGAAATTTTTTCTGGGACTGGGGAACTGAAAAATAATTGCGTTTTCCAAATTCACTTTTACCCCACTTTACTCGGCTCTAATACAAAAAAATTGTACAAAATTTCCGGTATCAAGCAGCATTTGGATTTGTCTTGCAGTTAGTGTCAAATCGTATTGAATTGTCTGTCACAGCAGCTGGAAAAATTAAGGAAAATTCGTAACGCGAATGAAAATAATTTTGCGACAAAAATTAACCGAATCTTCAAAGAAACCAATAAAATTATTGGATAAAAATCAGCGACACACAACTGCTATCTCTGAATGTGAGTGTTTGTATTTTTGGAATTTTTCTTACGCGCAGCTGTGACCACCAAATCATCTCGAATGGAATTTGTGACGATAATCATTTTAAAATTCTTTTTTTTACATAAGCCAACACAACGTCCTTGTTAAATCTAACAAAACAATTATATTCCTAGCGGTGCTTGAATTTTCGAAAGATTCGGCGGTTCCACAGCATGTCATTAGTTTGAAGACTTTTCATTAATGCGCAAAAGACTCGAATCGTAAAGCGAACATCTGTTGTCGGTGATGCTGAAATTGAAAAACAAATCGCTCAGCAGTTTTATGAAAATTCTACATTTTCTATGCGTTTTTTTTTATTCATTTGAAAATTCTAGTTTACCTCCATCTTTCGGGAGCTGTTGCTTCTTTTTGAACGCATCTTCTTTAGAGTGAAATTAACCGAAATGCAATTAAGCATTAATATTTTTCAGAAGAAATGTAAAAATCCAACTTTCAAAAAAATGTGTATCCTTAGCAAGAATTCAGTGTCCCAAAAAATAATTTTTTGTGTCTGATATCAGGAGGGGTACAAATTGATATGTTAGCAGCATGGATATTTCAATTCGGATTGTGCAATTATAGATGCAAAAACAGGCGTGTATTTTATTATATTTAAACCCATTGTAGATTCAGCAAAAAGCGGTGTTGCACTTTGCTTTTCTTTAAAAAGACGTCCCATTTGCGCAACTGACATATTCATATATCCAACATATCAACAGATCTAAACTGAAAATTTAGCAACAATTTTCTGGTGTCATGTTTGCTGTCAGTTTGTGTTTGATTGCAACGCTGCAATTTAAAAACACACTGCCAGCGACAGTAGCGAATTGTGAATAACGAGCAGCGAGTACGCGACAATGACAACGAGCGATGTTCGCCAGCACCCTGCAACAACAGTGCGCGCGCCATATTGTAAAGTTGATTTCAGCTGGATAAGCAGCAGACGGACGGGTGAACGGCAACGGCAACGACAATTCTGTGCGTGTGTCAGTTTAGTGAAATTGTTGGTGAATTTCCTTTAAATTAAAATTCGATTTTGATTAGTGGATTAGAAATAAAATTTGGCGCAGCGTCTATGTGTATTGGGAAGTTTGCGAGCAATCGGAAATATGTGACTGACGTGCGGAATGTAGCGGACCGAAAGTTGTGAGATTATATATACATACGTAAGCAAGTAAGTGGAAAAAGGCAGCGGTGGGACGCGACGGACAGTTGTGAAAGGCCGAAGCCACATAGAGCGGAAGGCGCTAAAATCACCAAACCTGAGGCATCGAGAATGTACAAGGGATACATTAATGGACAAGAAGTGCTGGCGTGTTGCGTTGTTTCACTGTGGGCTAAACGTTGAGCATCGGGAACGGACGCGGCTGCTGTGGCGTCCGCCGGTGCATCAGCAGTTGACAAGTTGCGACGTAGACGCAGCTATATAGACGTGAGGCGTTAGCGGAATTTGTAGGCAAATCGAAAATCGATCACGACGTAGCAAATATATAAATTTGATGTGAGTGTGGGGGCAGCGCAAACGGTAAATACAAGCGAAAAGTGAGAAAAGTGCTTTTAGTGTGAAATAAAGTTAAGATCAAAGCAACAATTCCCTTTGCGGAGATCAACGCATTCCATACCATCTGAGTATTTAAGGTAAGTGCAGCAGATTTTCGCTTTATATTAAAGTAAAAATGAAATTGTTGCTATGATGAAACTACACCATTTACAAATTTGGGGCTGCGCGCTGTACTTTTTGTTCCATCCGCTGCTGCTGCTGCTGCTTCGTTCAATGGCAAGCACATAACCTCACTTTAGCGAGTTGTCTTTTGTTTCATTTTCTCAACCCTCCCCCCACTCACGCACTGCCATAATAAAGCTATTCGCTACTTCTTTGGTGATTTTGTTGTGGCAAAGTGCAAATATCTAAGAAAATCGATTTTTACTTTTGAAATTTTTGCAAAATTTGTGCAGTGAGTAAAGTTAGCTAATTTTCAGCAAGAATTTAGCTGTAAATTTTGGCCCAAAGCCGCGGCGCGCAATTGCTGCTCCCCCAGACAGCACCGCCCGCCTGTGTCGTGTATGCGCTGGTTGAACTGGTTTGTGAGGTTAGATACGAATTGGTGTTGTGTTGTATTTGTTTTCCTATTTTTTCGCCTGCTTTTTATCAGCAGCAACGGCAGCATTTCTAGCAAAAATTCATTTTGACCTCCTTGCATTGCGTTGTTGTTGATGGCGACGGTGGTGCTGGTGATGGTTTGGTGACGACGGTGCGTGTGGGATTTCGGTGCGATGTGCGTAGAGGTGCAATGTAAAAAATTAGGAGGGGGCGTGTGGCAAAATCGGTGTGCTGACGAATAAGAAATGCAGACAAAAAAGGTTGGAAGTGGCATTATATATACTCCGCCACATTACAGGAATTTAAAAATTTGCAGAAAACATCCTTAACAAAGGTGCAGGAGACCTTTTGGGCTGTAAAATCGGAGTAAAAGAAAACCTAGATAACTGCAACATAATCGGCTCAGAGCGACCCATCCACTTCTACCCTGGAACCGCTTTTTGTACTCAAATTCATCATATCCTAAATTTGAGTTTAAAAAGCGTTGGTGGTTTGTGAGCCCCATTCTCATTCCATAAATATTCCGTAAAATGTAGCAGGTGGAATGTGAACAGCTGTCAATATTTTTATTTGGTTTGAATGAAATCGGGTTTTCACCATGTTCACTCTCGAACTGTGGTTGACCCATAGTCGTTTGTACTAAAGAATAAGAAAGTAAAAACCATTGTCTTACTAATTGTTGAGAAACAACGTTTATAGGCGCCTGCTACACGTTCAATATTTATTGTGATATTTGGATCGCGATCCATATTGATGGATTGATAGATCGCGCGCGAATGCTACATGTTCAATATTTATCGCGTCAGTATTCACATAATTGTTATTCTGAGTGGTCGTTTAAAAAATGTAGCAATTCTTCCAACTTTAAAATGAATTCTTTCAAAATTTGTTTTTCTGTCGTAAGCTCCGATTCTACCGGCAGCACACATGCTTTATTTTTTATTTGTTTTATTTTATTTTAATTTCACCACGTACTGCCGAACCGCTTATTGATATCATGAACACGTTCAATATTTATTGACAGTTTTGTGATCCGAGATCCAGATTTCAAAATATTTAAATATTTTGCAATATGGATCACGATCCATCAATATTGCATGCTAAACGTTCAATAAATATCGCGATACTGGATCGCCGTCAATAAATATTGAACGTGTAGCAGGCGTCATAGGCGATATTTATTGAACGTTTAACATGCAATATTGATGGATCGTGATCCACATCGCAAAATATTTAAATATTTTGAAATCTGGATCGCGGATCACAAAACTTTTAATAAATATTGAACGTGCAAGCAAATTTTATAAAAATTTATTTTTAAATTGTCAAAGTCAAAAAGCAATTATGTGATCTATCAATCCATCAATATGGATCGCGATCCAAATATCGCAATAAATATTGAACGTGTAGCAGGCGTCTTAAGATCGCCGTGGCTTGCTGCTTCTCCGAAAACCCAAACGGATTAAAACAAGTTCATGCATTGGTTTTCTTTGTATCATCATCTATTTAGAACCATAGCAAAGTCGGTTTATTAAAAGGAGCACAAGGGCCTATAGAGCCAATACACTTGGCGTCTGACTACCATATATATAAATTGTGCTCCAATATCTCAGTCTTTGAGCGATCTTATGAGTTATGGCCAAACAGACATTGATTTAATAGGCATTGATTGAGGCATTGATACATATAATAGGGTCTTCTGAAGATCACTCTTTCAGATAATCATGGAATTGAAATTGTGGTCGAAATTCACGAGTTTTTAAAACTATAGCAGCTTTTTGGCGCATGCAGCGCCATCTACTACTTGTAGGATATTGTGGACTAATACAGTCTCCTGCAATTGAAGAACATGTTTCCTTCCGTAGACCGCCCAATGTTCAGTTCGAAACTCGTTGGAAAATCTTGTACCCTACTATGACTTCATTTTGATAATTTGCATTGCGAAGTTTTGCTCTTTTATAAACGTTCGTAATGTACCACCATCACTCATTGTTGTCGGCCTCCAGAATGACTTTCGAGTCAATGTGCAGCAGGTTTTGTTCCCTTCTACATCGCATGTTTTCAGCCCAAGTGTCTATGCAATCTTATTGACAAATAGAAATTCAAAGATTTGTTTTTGTCTTTTGTTTATTTACTGTTGAAAAAGTATTCTACACGTCTGTGGACTCGTCTCTCACCTTGACAACTTTGCCCGCACTAACAAACATGAGATGACACGCGCATTAAGATGCGTCAGCGCTAGTACTAAAATCACCGTCGGCACGGCGACTATGTGCAGCATGTTTGGACACAGTCAGTGGATTTTACACAATTCACTTTTGATATTTTTAATTTAGAAATTCTGCCAGTTATTTTTAGTAGTTTGGTATTAAAAAAAGACGCAATCGAAGGTGATGGAGAGCAAAATGGAAATCGTGCTGCTGTGTGAAAAATTAGCTAGAAATGAGCAAAATTAGGAGAAAATGGAATGGCAAATGCAGATTTCGGCGCTAGAAAGCGAAAAGTAAAAAATTTAGTAAATTATTTCAGCACCAGCCGGTGGCAACCACTTGCGCCGCGTTGTGCACAGATTTCCTTTTTGCGTCCCAATTACCGGCCGCACTCTGCGTTGCGTTTTTCACGCAATTTGCACCGGATTTATAATTTCTTTTTAATGATTTTTTTGTTTTCGATTTTTCACTATTTAATAATTTTAACTTTGTAATTTTCGTTTCCTGAAGTTGGTACTTGAAGTTGACGGCGTATGAGCGTTTGATTTTTTTTTCATAATTTCTTATTCAGTTTTGGTATGTTTTGCTGCTTTTTCGAAAACAACAACAACAATACCACCAACAACTTTGGACGCCGCAACAGCATTGCAATGCAAAAGATGTTAAACCCGAAAAACGAGTTCCCGAATCGCGTTTTATTGCTTGGCGCGCGCCGTTTACACCAGTAGGCATCATCTACGAGCCAACAATCAGCTCTCAACCTCGCTGCGAATGTTGCCAGCGATTTGCGAATCATCGACATTGTTGTCCATTGCTATGAAGCACGTTTGTGCTTCTTTCAAGTAGCATTTAGGAGTTTGTCGCATTCGGCTTTTAGGCAATCTTACTGCCTTCTCGATTCGATTTTCGATGTCATTAAAAGGGCTATCGACTAAAGCTTCTTTGTAGAGTTGTTGTTGCTGCCATTGTTGGGTGGATGTAGAAGTAGTTGTAGCGATGTTTTCCTGCGTATAACTCGCATCGTTTCGATTTGCCGTTCGATATGTGCGTGCAAGCCATTTCCCGTAACTTTCATGGACTTTGCTTTTGGCTGTTCGACGACTTGACCGATCGGTAAATATACATATTTTGTACACAATTCTTCCAAGACACACCCCACTTGACGATCGATAAATCTTTTACACAATTCTCAACCGCTCAAAAGTTACAAAATTTATCAATCACTCAGCCAGTTGTTTGCTTATAGTCTCTAGATCTCGATTGTAGTTTGTTTCATTTGCAACTCTATTTTAAATATTTTGTTCGCTTATCGTCAACATCTTAGCAATTCTCTCTCTCTCGGTCCGTTTTGATTCGTATGCTGCTGAGATAATATTTGTCTGCTTTCCTCTATTTAGTTGATGTGTTGTTGTTGTTGTGCCGGTCGCATTTGCTTTGCTCGCTGTGATGAGGTGCTGTGAAAATAGACAAACATTAAATTACGTGCCAAAATTTTAAATATCTTGAACAAAAATGTTGAAATTCCCCGAAAGAATGCCGCGACCGCTTCGCAACGTCGATTAGACGTTGAAATTTAGGTTTATTGATGGCGCTGCGACGATATGAGTATATTTTAAAGAAATGGGGCACTTTGTGACCAGGTGCGTTACTAGTTTTTCAACGCATGCAAGCGTCAACGAGGACGAAGTGATCCAAGAGTTGCGCTCATTCAACAATACACGGTATTCCTATTATTAATGCTTTGTTTCCGCTCGAGCAGCGCGTCGCACATCAGCCACTTGAATTACAACGTCTCGCAATCAGCAGTTCAAATACGACATTCAAATGAGCAAGACAAACAGCCGGCCACAGAGACAAGTAAGGTAAAAATGAAAACGAGAAAAATTAGTAAATTATCTAAAAGCTGTTATGCAAGCGTGCAGCAGCAGACAGTGGGTGGGCTGGGAAGCGGCCAGGGGCACGTTGTATCCGGTAATGAGTTGTTCAAATAGGTTGCCGTCTACCGAAAGCAACCTCTGACCTTCACAGCAATGCGTTGGCTTTGCGTTAATTGCGGTAGTGAGCCACTTCGAGCCATTGCGCTATTACTGTTGGTATCGCACTGACTTTATCGGCGTCCAAATGTGGAGATTCGCTGGGTCGCACCGGCACATTCTCGTCCAGTTCTGGTTCTCCCTGGGCATTTTCCCATCGTGTTTGACATTCAAGTGCACTTTTCATAGCTGTACGTCCGGTGTCGATGCTGCGCTATTTACAAATAATGTGACAACTGCTTCGTTTGCCAATATTTAGAGCGACTGTAAACATTCTAATTATTCTATTGCACGCTGTGCTCCTTTTTGTATTGAGAATGTAAATGTTCTGCAGGGGGCGAATTTATATCCATTTTTATAAATTGATTTGTTGCCAGTTGCAGGGCGCTTTCTCCCGAACGTGTTACCGTATGGTTTTCTGATAAAGGCAAATGAAGTGTATGGTGTGTTGTGTTGCTGCAATCACTGTAGACATGGAGCGTGTGTCAAATAAGCTGCACATTTCGTGCACATGCAACATGACCTCTGAAACGTTGCAATGAACGGTAGTCGGTGACCGCCAGCAGCGACTGCAATTCTCAATACGCATTTACTCATTTCTATTCCTCTTTCATGCGTGTCACAACCGCGTGTGCGCACTTTTCCCTGTTATTATTGCGGGTTAAATTTGCCTGACGGGCTCTGGTCTCTGGGAAATCAATAATTGCCACAGTAGTTTCGGCAGTGTCCTCACTCAGTTCTTGGTGTTGGGTATATTTTCTTATCAGTACATTCGGCAGCTATCACCGTTGCGTTGCAAATTTTTTCTGCACTATGAATGAACTTTGACGTCATTCGCCGTGTTTGGATTTTCACTCAGTTCGTAATTGTTGAAAATTCATTGCACGTCATTGTGGATCCGCCAAGTAGCCGAAAACTGCGTCAGCATTGAATGCGATCTTTGCTGCTTCAACGTTCGATGGGGAAAATATTTGTGGTCCGGTTTCTGTATGCATTTGGACAGTTTTTGTTCGCGGATGTACCGCACAAATACGAAAAGCGAAAAATATTCGCGTTATGTCTATTCGTGTGTTCATGTGGTGGCTTGGTGCTTAGCTGTACGGTGCGGTGAGCCCAGCTTCGCTGCCTGCTCTCCTCTCCAAGTCACCGAACACAAGTCGGCAGAAGATTACACTTCGCCAAGTCCAAGGCGAACGGTAGTACTGCACACATTTCGCTCTGGGTACACTGTTGCACTTTGGCAGGCGCTGTGGTGGCGCGTTTTTCTGTCTATTTGCTCGACCACTGTTGGAGGGCACTCGACGCTGTGTGGCATGAAGGCGTGCGCGAGGTAGCCGTGTGCAGTGGAGTCACCAAGTCGATTTGGCTCTGCAATCTTGACTGTTGTTGACGGCAGGTGGAACGCGCGTCTTGGTCTTCGCTCGTCTCTGGCATTTAAACACTGATTCTTTCTCTCTGTCTCTCTCTCTCTCGGTTTCGAATCTTTTTATTTTTGCCAAAGATGGTCGGCCTGGTTCTGGGAAATCTCTGAAATGTTTACGCAAGTTTAGATTTCTGCTCTGCAGTTTTAGAACTTAAGAAAATTTTCTAAAATTCACTTGGCTGGTCAGATTCGCCTGCTCGCCAGCACGTCGGGCAATCAGCTGCTATTTGGCGCTCGACAGGCTGCGTAGATTGGCTAAAGTCTGTGCGGGCCAGCCAGTCAGCCACCGAGACAGCGCAGCGTCGTTAGCGTGACTTGTGCGTTTCTCTCTGTTGCTGCAGCAAATGTGAAAATGAACTGGCGCGATACTTTCGTATCTGTGAGATACATATTTTCGTCGTGGTCGATTTCTCTGGCTCGTTTTATTGCGTTTCATTTTGTCTTGTTTGCCAAATGGTGCCAGCTCTTTCGCACTCGCGACGCTGCTCATTCGTGGCTTTTACCTTACATAAGCCTACGTCCGCTGTTGGCTGGCACATGCCGCTCTACGTGTGTGCAAGAGGGAGATGGAGCGGCACAATGCATGCGCTGAGCTAGACATGCTAATATGAGGATTTCAATAAAAGGTTAAAGCAAAGAGTTGAGTAACGCCGGGTAGAGAGTTTCTATTTATTTCGATTCGTTGCTATCAGAACGGATACGAAATCCAACCGAGCATTACTGCAGTGGCGTTGTATATATCCGGGGGGAAAAGGGTTGGAGGCATGAGGTGTGTTATGATCTGTTCGGTAGAAAACTTTGGTTATTTCGACTTCCTGACGTACGTAGATTCAGTGTGTAAAATTTTTTAGATTTTAGATCTGCACAGCAACTGTTGGGATCCACTGCGTATGTTCGTCCTCCTTCTTTCGATTGTTTTGAATAATTGTTGACGTCCACTCGAATTCCGGCGACGACTGTATAAACGTTGACTTAACGATTTCCTCCAGGTGAAATGGTTCACATGGATTTAGCTGCTGACGTCGCCGCATGTTCGACGATGACACGTTCACATCTGAGTTCGTGGCAGCACGGTGCCTAATTTTCGTCTGCTGTAGGTTTTCGATCGATACCTTCGTAAGATCCCATACCGGAAGTCATCTGCATATTTCGTTCATGTAATTCAGTGTGGTACGGTTTCGGTTCAACAGAAAGCAGTTAGATGTCGCGCACTTTTACTGAAGGTTCCTGTTAAATGTTGCTTTCCACAGCTCCAAAGTCAATGTCCCATTGTTTACTCCCGACGCCCGTCACCTCACGGTTTGCACTACAAAAACGTGGGGGGGGGTAGATGGGTCGGTTGTCTCGGCATAATCACTATCAATATCACACCAGGCCTCCCCTGTGGCACTCAACTTTCGTTTGCCACCTTCGCTCTACTCGCGCTACTTTCTGCCGTTGGCCGAATGAAAATGTTTTCTATAAAATTTCGTCAACTCGTGAAAAACGTTGGTTACTGCTGCCACCTTATGTGCGGTTTCTCTGCTCTCGCTGGGGAGATGTGTATCCATATGAGTTCTCCGCCTTGCCACTCTTCCCCTTGTACGCTTTTAGAAAGCAGAAGCTGTTGCTTGTGCCCGCAGAACGGGAGCGGGCTTTTTAAACACAATGCTTCCATTGGACTTGTACATGAATAACTGACTGTCGCATGTGGTGGACCAATGCTCAGCACAATGGCCGTGTTTGTTTGCTGGGCCGGCGAACGGAGTCGAGATCGAGTCGGTACAAGTTTCTCATTATTTGTGTACATGCGAATGTGTGGTGCGTCCGCCTCATGCTGCCAGATGGCGATGCTTTGAGCTAATGTTAATAATTGTTATATTGAAGGGTTGGTTGCGGTAATGAAAGTTGGTAACAATGTTTTTAGATATCGGCACGTCAAAATATTCGCCGAATATTTGGATTTTTAATTCTACATGCAAAAAATTGAAAGAAAAAACACAGTCTGGCAGCGCTTGCCGCGGCTTGTGTTGTGGCCTTCGGTTTGAGGGCGCTAGGAAGACGAAGTCTTCGGTATTGTGCCGCACGATTCGTTCACTGTGCATATGAAATGCGTGAGAGAGCGAATGTGTTGTTGGTAAGTGAAGCAATGACAGGGGAAGGAGTGAACCAAGATGAGCAGAGCGGCACATTCAAGACGGCGTTTCCACGTGGAAATATTTCATTCTTGGAAGTGTTATTACTCAGCAAAAGGGAATAACGTAAGGGAGTGTTCACTGAGAATTTTATTGTGTCCCTTTCGTTTTCACAAACTCTGACATGTATCTTTATTTATGTCAAACACTACTCGTGAAAAAGTTTTGGTGTTGAAACGCGCATAGAAAAAATGTAAAGGAGAATTAATAAGAATTCCAAAATAAAACTTTGCATGTGGAAATTGGGTGAAAGCGAAGCAAAATGTTAGAGTATCGCTCCGTGTCGCCGCAACAGTGTTGCCAACTCTTTCGTAATGAAAGTTGTGAAGAGATGGTTAGCATAGTAGCTCATTAGCAGATTTTTATGCAATTGGGAAAAAAATTTTCCAAGGAATCACCTGCCATCTCATCATGTTTGAATGAAAATAGTCTAACGTCTGTAGTCTGTATTAACAGCCCAATTCTGTACACTTGATAAATTCACCATATTGACTATTTGTCAAGAATCGGTATTCTATTCCCAAAAATAAAAGCTCTTTTCTTGATAAATTGTCAAAAGTGTGAATGCTATTTGCAGCATACAAATTTTGCCTATTGAAAATGGAAGAATTGTGCATGTTTACACTTTTACATCAGAGAAAATTAAACAAAATTCCGTTCCCTCCCACGAATTAAAAAAAGCGCCTATTTTGAAACTATTGAAAAAAAACGCACGAACTTATTTCCAGCCCAGCCAGGATTCGAACCTGGGGCGCTCGGTATGAGAAGCCAGCGCGCTACCCGCTGGGCTATCAAGGCCGGTTTGGCAAAACTTACTTTACTTAAACTTTTTGTCTTATTTTTTGACAGCTGTCGCATATTCACCTTATGTTGAATTAAATGAGCTCTTTATCAATGTTGCATCAGAATACCAGCAAAGCTTTTGCTTGATAAAAATCTTAACAAAATTCCTTGATAAAAAATTTGTCAAGAATACACAGAATCAGGCTGTAAATGTGTATTTGGAATTGTTTTGAATTGGATGAATTTTGAAATGAAGAAGCTGGCAACAGTGGTGCGCAAAGGTGTGTGTGAGTAGTGAGAGCAGAGCAGAGTAAATAGAAGGGGAGTGTAGTGTGGTGTGGTGCGTCGTGGTAGCCGCGGAGCCTTTTTACCATTTTGCATTTGTCGTGGTTTCAATCGAAAATGTTTGCGGCGGCGGTAAGATGTAGTAAGACGTTTTTTCGCCAATTTTGTGTGAATATTTGTAGAAATTCACTAAGGGAAAAATTGTTAAAATCGGGATTGAATAGTGAAAAAATACTGAAAACATATATCAAGCATCCGAATTGAGTGTAAGTTATGAAATAAACGAAAAGCAAAAATGATGGAATAAATACAAGAAACTCTGTGAAATAAGTGGAAAAGTGTTAGAGTACGGCAGGAATTGTGTGTATGTAAGCAACTGGCTCAATAGCGATGGGGTCATTTTTGACGGAATTGTGGAAGAAATTGTGGCGCGGACACAGTGTATGCAAAAATGTGTGCCGAAATCGGCAGCAAAATTACAATAATCCCCCATAGCCTGCAGTTCCCCCAAGCCCCTCGGAAAGTCTGTGTGTGTGTGTGTGTCGAGTGCGTTTTGGGAATGTCGAAAATCGTTTGAAGTGCAATGCAGGATTTGTAATGAATAATTTGCGCACAGAAATTATATAGAAAAAAAGGAAAATACACAGGCCAATTAGAATAATTGCGGTTCTTACGAGTTGGTCTGTCTGTCGGTCGGTTATTCCGTCCATCGCGCGAATGCTGATGTAAGTGGAATTTTTTATTTGGGCTCCAGCTGTACGTTGTATTGTTGGGCCAGCGGCTGGTGCGTGTGGATCTTAGCTGGAAAATTTTTCCGAGAAATTACGTTTTGTGTTTTCTGAAAACCTGTGTGTGCGAAACTTGTAGAAAAAATACAAAATTTTTTTAGGTTAGGTCAATTCAATTGGTTTATATACGTCGTTGTCTTGCTCTTCTTCTGCTTTGCTGTTAACGCACACATCCAGCAGAAAAGTATATATACATATATATATATATATATTCACACGTACACATACGGCTATACATAGTTCTTGTGACGACGACGGTCGCTGGCGCTGCCAGTGACTGTATTTCGCTGTGTTTCCCCTCTGGCTTGTGTGCGCTCACCTTTCAATGTTCCGTTTGCAATCGAGCCAACGAACGAACCAACGGCCAGCCACAAGAGAGTTGCCAGAAAAGTTTGAGAAAAGCGCGCAAAACTGCTACAAAAGTGCAAATTCTTACGGAATTAGTAATTTGAGATTGTTTTATTGCAGAATTAATATTTATATAGGTTAATATTTATATATGTTGATGTTAAAGTTTTGAAAAGAACGCAATTGAAGTTCCATTTGGGTCGAAAACATTGGCACTGTTGAGCTGGCAGCACCGCCTGCAACAACCATGTTCGCTCGTTCGTGTGCCTGCCACTTCGTTGGGCGTCGTGCGCCCGCAAAATTAAAACAAAAACCCGAAAAAGAAACTACGGAGCGAGAGCGAGAAAAACCGAACACAAACGTTTTTTAGATTTTAGTTATTCTTCTTTACGTTTTGGCTTTGTGTGGTGTGCCTTTTTCTTGATTTTTAGTCGTTGTATGGTTTTGTGGCGACCGAATTTGATTTGATTTTATTTCGCAAATTTATTAATAGAGCTACATGGGCGCGCAGACATCGCCATCGCCGCCACCGCAGCAGCAAAAGCAGTATGCACAAATACAAGTTGTAGGAAAGTACGAAAAAGTGTAGCGCAGTGCATAGAGAGCGACACAGCAAAGCCGAGAGGAGGTTAGGTGCCGTGCTTGCTTGTGTTTTGTGTGTGCGCGGCCAGAGGCCCCTCTACTTTTTCCTGCCCTCGTTGCTCTTAGTTCAAGTTGTGTGCTATTTTAACTTGTTTTTGGTGCCTTTCCATAGCCATGGTGCCGAAAAGTTAGCTTAAAATACCACTATCACAACAGTTGAAAACTGAAATAATTTCGCGCTGGTTAGTTAAGATTTTCCTTACTTCAGTCCAGGCAAGCCATTACTTTGCAAGAGCAGGTCTGCTATTAGTTTATTGCTTCCTAGCTGGTTTGTGCCCTCGCACAACTTCTATGCTTAATTCGGAGCTTGTCAGTTTTTATTGTTGAATTTTTCAATATTCTCTTGTATGTATTTTGTATGCGAAGCAGGCAGATAAGATACTCGCGGAAAAATGGAGGGAAACCTCATTTACGTCGCACTGCCGCCCCTGAGCTCCATAATTTGGATTCGCACAAAACGAAAACACACTTGGTCATGGTGGCAGCGACGGCGCACACCTTATGTATGCTTACTGCCTGCTCCTCCCACCTCCGACACCCTCTGGTGACGATGATCTGTGCGCGCGTTGCCGTCACCAGTCGCCGCCGCCGCCGCTGCCGCTGACCCATTCAAAACACAATAACAAAAGCAGCAACCGCCAACAACGCAACAACAACCACAAACACCAGAGCTAGAGTCAAGCGCAATTTCAAGGATTGTATAATTTTTTTGTGTCATTCATACTGCTCTGTTCTTGTCTTTCGCATTGGCTGAAAGCCTACAACTCTGATGCCGTCTCGGGTTTTGTGAGAGCGCGCGCGCGCTAAACTAGCTCGTTCTCTCGCTGCGCCCCTTGTCAAAGTGTGTAGTGTTTTTGTTGCTGCTTTATCTCTTGTGGTACAGTTTACAATAACAAAAAATTATTCAAGTGCTGTTTAATCGATTAAAAATGTAAATTAAAAATTTCAGCACGCGCAACCGTGTTGCATTTTTCTCGCATACCAAAACAACAACAACAACAACAACAACTGTGGTCTGTACTTCATACTATTCTCTCGCTTATTTTTTTTTCTACCTAATAAACTTGTCACCACAATGATACAAGTATTGCCAGAAAACACTCAAAACATAGTGGCATAACGCCCAAAAGCAAAACGCCAAAATTTGGCGACCAACATGAAATTTTTCGTTTTGATTCACATTTCACAATTTTTTATTTGAAAAACAGCATCGGATTCGTGTTGCTGGACACTTGCATATTTTTACGCTAAATTTATATCTCCGGTTTGCAACGCAGAAATGCGCAGCTCTTTGTAGAGGGGCCTACAGCACAATGAAGTGTGGAAAAGTCAAAAAAGCGAATAGCGCGCGCTTCGTTTAGCGGCAAGAAGACACTGCAAACCGCAACTAAGCAAAACAACAACGATACTGTCATCAGTCAGTGTTGCCACCGCAATATTGGCTCCATCATTCGAAATTTTTTTGGAACTATTTCTGGCAGTCAGAAGTGACGGATCGAGAGTATAGTGTGAAATATATATTTGTGTGTTTGCGTTGCTTCTTTTTTTTCTCCCTTAAAAAAGGAATAACAATTGTGTACCAAAACAGGAATTGCTAGTCCGGCAGCACTGACTGCTGTCGTTTTCACGGATGTGTTGTTATTGCTGCTGTTTCGTTTTTTGCATTGCAGCGAGCAAACGTACAAATGACTACAAATATGCACGAGTTGTTGTTGGTTGGGGGTGGTGGGGCGAGGACATATAAGTAAAATTAAACTATTTGTGTGCGTTAAATGTTTCGTATGATTTTTCTATTTGTAGCTCTGTGTGTGTTTTTATAGTAATCTGCCTCGGCAGCAGAGATACCAACACAGTGCGCATTGTAAGGCATTTTACTGGATACAGATAAAAAATAGCAATAACAACAGCAACAACTTCGCGCAATACCCTATTCCAACATACGTCAGGGTGCGGATTTCTTGCGTTTCGTTTTGTTTTTATTGCAGCTGCAGTTGCGCTCTTTGCGTGGTTGGCTGCGGCCGTGTCACCCTCTGGAAAGGTGTGTAGGTGGCCGGCTGGAAGGTGGCTGCTAGCTGTCGTAGTCGCGTTGCCGATACGTGCCATGTCACTATTTTCACTTATATGTTTTCAAATAAACGCAGCTACCGAGTCGGTGGGCGGAGAAGAAACAGTACGGCTGATGATTGTTTTGGTTATCAGAGGACTGCAGTGTGTGTAATTTCTTTCGTTTTGGAGCAAGCGTCAGATGAACGGAACGTCGAACGGAATGCAAGAATGCGAAATGAGTGGATCAATCAATTAAATATTTTCAAAATGATACGAAAAAACTTGTCATTATCGTTGTTAGTTGATCTTATTTGAGGATTAACACGTTCTACCCGGCGCATTTTTTCGATGTTTCTACGCATTGCGTGCACGAGATGACAAGTTGTTCGTATATCGGCACTTTTTTACGGCGCATCGCACTGTATTTTATATTAGCACTTTGTCTTTCCAGTATGGTTTTTGAAATAAAATTATAAGCATTTGTGGACCAGCAGTGGTCCCCGCCGCCAGATAAATGAATTTGAATTTGCCTGTGGACCACCGGTGGTCCGCGCCGGCAGATAAGCGCAGTGCCCGTGGACCACCAGTGGTCCACGCCGAGTAGAACGTGTTAAACAAATTTACTTGGATTTGAAAATACTGTCAGCAATGCACCGGACCATTGGCAAATAAAACAAAACGCCGGCTTGTGAGGATAAATCTGAAATCGGTGGCAATGTACATTGAATTCAGATTTTTATCTAAGATTAACATGAGAACAACACAACTGATTAATGTAACCAACACAAGGCTGTCTTGTGGAGGCCCTATGCTCCCGAGAGGAGTGAACAAGCAATAAAATAGCACCGACCAAAATAAAACAAATTACACCTAAGTCTGTTTTTACACGGTCTTTTTTTACACGGTTTTGATATAACACGGTTTGAAAATTGAATATTTTTAATTTTTTTACACGATTTTATTCCATTTAGCACGATTTGAAATTTTATGTACTTAAATTTTTTTTGTCAAATTTAATTTTTGCGAAGTATGTTCATATCACAAAAAAGTATTTATGAAAGAAAAAAGTCTGAAACCATCGATAGTATCGATAGTGCTATCGATAGTTTGCGAACACTAGCTTAAAGATTTAAGTGAATTCCCTTTTAGCGCGTACAAGCAATTTTTACTGGTCAAAGCAAATGTGAATAGCACTAATTTAGGGGAATTCCCTTTATGTGCATACAATAAAATTTACTGGTCAGAGCAATTGAAACGTGTTAATATTTTGTGAACTGTCAATGCAATAAGACGTGTTTGGTAAAGAAATTTTAATAGGTTTTAGAGATTAGGAACAAATCACCCATTTTTGTATACGATCAATGTCTTTTTTTACACGGTTTTTTTTTACACGGCTTCTTCTGGAACCAATCTACCGTGTAAAAACAGACTTAGGTGTAGTGTGTTCACAAAGGTTGGTTAAACTGCAGAAATCTCGACAGTATTACAAACGCTTTTTGGAGGGTTTCTAAAAATGTCTTAAATATTTATTATAATTATATTATAAATACTTTTTTTTTAAGAAAATAATTGCAATGTAACTACAGTCGTGTCTGGGTAAATTAAACACCTCGATATAGTGAACACCCAAATTTTGGCATGGAGCCTCTAAATATTGAACAAAATTTTGAAAGCAATTTCAAGCAAAAAAAACAAAAATGAACAAAATGTACAAAATGTTAACCTTGTAGTGAACAACCTCAATACTGTGAACAGGCCTTGCAATAATTAGTTCACTATATCCAAACACGACTGTATTACAATTCAACATTAATTGTTTTTGTTGATTTTAATTATAATTTACAATTATTATTATTAATTGTTTACGTTGCTTCATCACTTTTATGAACATTTTTTTTACGTTGACACCATATTTTGAATATGAATTGATTTTTAATTGTTGGTCTTTGCAGTTAATTTGCTTTTGTCAATTTGAAACAGTTAAAAAGTAAAGTTCATACCCAAAATGTAATTCAATTAAAAAAAATGTTTTTTCAACACTAGAAAGACCGCAAGTTTTCCATACCTACAAAGCCTACAATATCATATCCGCTTATATCTCGAAAAGTTCACATCGGATTAGATTGATTATTTTTCACAAATAACATTTAAAAAAATATAAAATTTTTTAAAGATAAAAAATGAAAGTCACCGAAGCGAAAAGTTGATAGAAATACTAAAGAAAATACAGACTTTTAAAATTAAAAACCTTCAAAATTACAACAATGGTCTTTGTAATGTTAAAGAATAATTACACAGGCACAAAAAAAAACTTTAGACCCAGAGGGCAGACCCCCCTACCGCTATGTTTTTTTTGTCGCTGAAACTGAATATGAACATAAAAAATTATTTTAACTAGCCATTATGATAACAGTTAAGGGCACTTAAAAAATGTCTTATTGAGGATACTTATTATAAAGCAACATTTTTAGATCCAACTCTGCCTTATGTAGCTTATTTGGTAGATGAGTTTGATTGTTATATCGCTTGTTTGCATACATATCCTTAGATATATTATGCAGGCTTCTGCTTCACATTTTATATGTATGTTTCTTCTTCGCAGTTTTTCTATTTAAAGCTTAAATAGACGCATTGGTCTGCATGCATGAAGACAGATAGATAGATGAATTGATTGTAGGAAAAAACCTGCAAAGTTTATAGTTTTTATTGTGCACAAGTTCTGCTGCTGGCTTTTGCTTACTCCCTTTTAGTTGTTATGGGCGCTCAGTCTACTCGTGAATCTAGCTTTCTAAACTTTTAGTTTCTGCAAGTTTGCCTCGAAAGGAATATTCGAATCCATGGCAACTTTAGCTATACTGCTTAGAGTCATTAAGTTGAGGTTTTTAATTTTTACAATTCTCAAAGGATTGTCAATTGTTTTGTCTAATACCATCGCTTTTGCTTTATTTTGTTTTTGTTGTGTACGCCGGAAGTGCAGTAATTGCTGTTAGGATGTGTCAAAAAGAAGAAAATAATCAAGGAATGATTATTTCGGTGTGAAAACATGGCTTGATATTCTCCTTTAATTTTTTGTAAAAAAAATAACAAAAACTGACAAGTGCCACTACCGTGGTATGCTTGTCACAGGTGTGGTTTCAAATTGTTTTCTACTCCCCGGCAAAGTAATATTGATTATGTTTAGTATATTCGGTATTTGCTTTACTTTCTGTGTTCTTTATTTTTATTTCTTCGTAAGGAAAAGCGAAAAATACGGTTTGTTTTAGCGCTATGCCAATATCACAGTGTTCGCATTGTTTTCTTTAGCCTTTTCAAGTTGCTTTTGTACATTTTTAACTTGTTATCATGATCTGCGTTGCGCTGTTGTTCTGCCATTGAAAGTGGAATTCGATTGTTGAAATTTATGCCTCGTTGTCAACATTTTTAACTCGAATGTGCGGCACACCCGCTCGCAGTCGTTATTTAGAAACGAGATTTCACTATTTGGTTTGCGTTCTACTTAATATTTGGCTTTTTCATTTACCTCTAAATGCGGCCAACGTTTGATTGGCTTTTACATTTCTCTGATTGAATTTAGTTTCGTTCGATTTTTTTGTTTTGTTTTGATTTTGCATTCTTCATTGTTGTTGCTACAATACGTGAACGAAAAGCGTGGAACAGTCTGTGTTAATCACAGAGTTGAGGTTTTCTATATTTTAAGTTGAAAAAAAAGCGTTTCATATGATTTACTGGTTATAAGTAATAAGTTTACAAAGATAAAAGTTCTTCTATCCGAGGGCAGCGATTTATGAAACATTCTCTGACATCTTTCTACAAGTGATTAATGTTTTCTTTTTTGGTGTTGGTTTTTTCAGATCTAAGCAATTATAAACGATTTTGCTGCATCGCCAAACAACTCGGAAGAATTTCTGGCAATTCTACTTCAGGAACATCACCATCGGCTGTGAGCGTGGGGTGTCCGAGTCCTGGTATTTGCGTGCGCTGCATTGAGGTTAGCGTCTTGTTGCTTTTGAGTGCACAAATTTGTTTGTTGGTCGGCAGCGGTGAAAAGTTCAAGCCACGCCAATGAGAAAGCGACGTATACACGTTTCTCAACATCAACAACAAAAGCCTCATAAGCAAAATCAGAGTCACCAGCAACAAGAGCAGCGAGACAAATTGCAACTGCAGGAAAAGCAGCCAGAAGACGAAGAAGAACATTTAGAGCGATACAAGAGCTAAGAGCAGAAGGCGAAAGCGCAGATATTTTGCCAGCAGCGCCCAGAGTGCGCGTATAACAAACAACAAAAACAACCACCGCAGCTAAACTATCAGAACTTGTGTGCAGTTAGTAAAAAGGTGCGAGAAGTGCGGGAACTACTAAATTCAACAACAGCAACACCAACGACACCAACAATTATCACAAAAATGATGAAACGCACACGCGTTGACGAAGTGCAGTACGGGACGCGGCCTGGACCCGGTGGTGTCGGGGGCAGTGGCGGCGGAGGTGGCGGCGGTGTTGCCAACGCTACCGGCGCAACCGTTAATATTGGCCCCGTCGTGCCCGGCAGCCATGGCGGCAGTGGGCTGGGAGTCGGACTGAGCGGTGGCATCGCGGCCAGTTCCATGCCACATCACCGCATCCTGACGCCACAGCATGGCGGCGCGCAGACTATTGCATATTTGCCATCGACCACACCGGCCGCGACAAATCTGAAGACGTCTGGTGGTGGCGGCGGCAACATGGTGGACAGCAACGCTGGCACAGGTGGAACATCCGTAGGGGCTGGTGGTGGTGGTGGCTTGGCGCAGCTAAGTGCCGGAACAGTTGTGACAACAGGCGGCGGCACGGCGGTCGGTGCTAGTGGCGTGTCCGCTCAGACTGTACAGTATTCAACTTGTGAGTAGCTTATTTAAGACGATAAATTGGCATCGTTTGCAGTGGCGGTGGCAATATGCGATTTTGCCCGTGGCATAATTTATATAAAGTCTTAATTCTTTAATTTTTGCCTACCTTTGCAGCCTACAGTGTCTCTTCCATATCCTCCAGCGGTGGCGGCAGCATCAAGTCCGCTCCCGATAGCACTGTGCAGATCCATGTAACGGGTGGCAGTGGTGGCGTCACTACGCCCCAATCGAATTCGATGCGGTCGCGTACGTTAAGCTCTTCGCAGAGCATTAGCAGTGTTGGCACTACCATGTCTGCGCCACCCGCTCTTGCTATCCAGCAGACGCCGCCTCTCGGCCAACCGGGCGCTCCACCGCGCCTAAAAGTGGAGGATGCGCTTAGTTACCTGGATCAGGTGAAGTTTCAGTATGCCGACCAGCCGCAAATATACAATAACTTCCTGGACATTATGAAGGAGTTCAAGTCACATTGCATCGATACGCCAGGCGTCATACAGCGTGTCTCGACGCTCTTTAAAGGCCATACTGAGCTCATTTATGGCTTCAATATGTTTCTGCCGGCGGGTTACAAAATCGAAATCCATTCCGACGAGCTAGGCGTGTCCGTGCCGGTGGTATCCATGCCGTCGCCACCTGGCTCAGCGCCTGGATCCGGTTCCGTGCACAGCCTGGTGAGCGGCGGCAGTGGTGCTACCATACAAGCGTCGTTGTCTCACAAGTCGCAGAGTAACAGCGGCAGCACAGGCGCCAACACCATTGAACATCACCAGCTGCAGAGCGGGGGCGTCAGTGTTGGTGTAGGCGCCGGTGGTGGTGGCGGTGCTGTTAACTTAATGACTCATGGCGGTGCATCGCTCTCGCAGACAACAATACACCCACTACAACCGCCAACAGCACAGCAATCGCCCGGTGGTCCGACGGCGCCACAGCATGCTTCACACGTCTCTGTTCCTTCGCCGGGCTGCACGCCAGTGCAGAGTGTGACAGTGGCACCGGTCGCAGCGGCGCACATACCGCAGAACTATTCGCGGGATCGCGAACGGGCTGCCATCACACAAACAGTAGTCAGCGGCGGCCCGCCAGCACCAAACTCACTCAATGAGTTAAGTCCGGTGCAAAGCGGCAGCAGTAGTGGCGCTGGTGCGCACAACCTGCACCACATCTCGCAAGCGCATCAATCGATACTCATGGGCGAGACGCTGGGTCAGCAAAACCAGCCAGTCGAATTCAATCATGCCATAACTTATGTCAATAAAATTAAGGTGGGTCGTATTGCAGTAATAACAACGCCCTCACGAATCTCACTATTTGTTTGTTGCTTATTACAGAATCGCTTCCAAAATAAACCGGAGAAATACAAGAAATTCCTTGAGATCCTGCACACGTACCAAAAGGAGCAAAAAGTTATAAAGGAGGGCAGTTTAAATCAAGGCAAAACCCTTACCGAACAGGAGGTATACACGCAAGTGGCAAAACTGTTCGGGCAAGATGAAGATTTGCTACGCGAATTTGGACAATTTCTGCCGGATGCAACAAATCACCAGACAGCGCAGTACATGTCGAAGTCGCATAATGACCATAAGCGCGCCGCTGGTGCTGCTGCCGCGATGAGTAGCGGTGGCAATAGTGGCAGTGCCGGCGGTCTGGGTGGCAGTAGTGGCAACACGCACCACCTGAATATGTCGCCGGCATCCGGCTCACCGATGCATCTGAGTAGTGGCGCCACGCTGTCGCAGATTGGCAATAGCCCACACGCCACGGCGCTTGGCAATCTGTCGGCCGTAAACACAAGCGTCAGCATCAAATCGTACAACAATTCGCAACAGCAAAATCACGTCATCAATGCCAGTGCCACAGGCGGTCGGGGAGACATTCTCTACGAAAAGGACTACCATCCCCACCACGTGCCAACGGTGCACCACGTAAGCGGCATGCATCACGGCGTACTACATAGCGGCGTGGTTGGCACCGGCGGTGGTGCTGGCACCCATCATGACCTGGGTGCGACAGCTAACCTACGGGGCTACGAAAAGGATACTCACCGAAGTAATCACCACGCGCTGGGCACACAGAAGTATGCGCCACATGGCGCTGGCTCCGCAATGGGAGCAGCGTCGAAGAAGTCGCCCAGCTACAGTTCGGGCATGGGCGCGTTGGGAAGCGGTGGCCCGACGTTGGGAGCCGCCAGCGGCATGGATCGCTCTACAGTTGGTATGAACTACTCGCAGCAGGCGCTAGGTGCTGGCGCTCACCATCACATATCTGCTTCGCGGCGGCCGGCGGTTGATGATGGTGGTGGTAGTGGTGGGGGAGGCATCGGCAGCGGTGCACCACCTGCAAAACGTCACAAACCCATCTGTCGGGACGTGACTTTCTCGGAGGCGTCACGGAAGTGCACCATCTCTGATGCTGCTTTCTTCGACAAGGTTCGTAAGGCGCTGCGCAGTCCGGAGGTGTACGACAACTTCTTGCGTTGCCTAACGCTGTTCAACCAAGAGATTGTATCGAAGAGTGAGCTGCTGGTGCTGGTGACGCCCTTCCTCAGCAAGTTCCCCGAGCTGTTGCATGGCTTCACGAAGTTCCTGGGCCAGCCCATGTCGCAAGTGACGGCAGGCGGTGGTAGCGGTGCACCAGGTATTTACGGCTTAGAGGAGCTGCCTATGCAGGCGGCGCACCGGCAAAGCAGCAGCAACAGCAGTTCGGCGGCGGTCAACGATCGTCAGAACAACCACCAGAGCGGGGAGTTGGCGCAGGACATCGATCTGACGTCATGTAAACGACTAGGTGCCTCGTACTGTGCGTTGCCTCAGTCCATCATACCGAAAAAGTGTTCCGGCCGAACGGCATTGTGTCGCGAGGTGCTGAATGACAAGTGGGTGTCGTTCCCGACATGGGCCAGCGAGGACTCGACCTTCGTCACTTCGCGTAAAACACAATTTGAGGAGACCATTTACAGGTGGGGCACACACTATGCTCATTTACACATTGTCTCGTATAGTATCGCACAGTGGTTGTAGCTAAAGGGAGAAACGTCAACAACAATACCAACTTGATATTTTCTCAACCACTGGGCGTATGCGAATTCGTCATCTGTTTGTGTTACACTAGTTTTTCCCCGCACTAATTTACACCATAAATTGCCAATGTCATTTCCTGTCCCGCTCTTAAATTTTCCACTACTCTTTCTGATACAAAAACCAATTAATCATTAAAACAACGCACATTCTAAATAAAAGGAATATTCACAGAACCGAAGATGAACGCTTCGAGCTGGACGTGGTCATCGAGACGAACAGTGCCACAATACGCGTACTGGAGGGCGTGCAGAAAAAGATGTCGCGCATGTCGCCCGAGGAGTTGGCGCGCTACCATTTGGACGACTATCTGGGCGGCACATCGCAGACGATACACCAGCGTGCTATCCATCGCATCTACGGCGACAAGGCCGGAGAAATCATACAGGGGCTGAAAAAGAACCCGGCGGTGGCAGTGCCCATTGTGTTGAAGCGCCTGAAGGTGAAGGAGGAGGAATGGCGAGAGGCGCAGAAGGTAAGTTCCACTGTGCAAACGAGAAAAAGTAAAGCGGTAGTAATTATAAATGGTTCAATGCTTGCTTAATCTGTTTCTAGAATTTCAATAAGCAATGGCGGGAACAAAACGAAAAGTATTACCTGAAGTCATTGGACCACCAGGCGATCAATTTCAAACCGAATGACATGAAGGCGCTGCGTTCCAAAAATCTATTCAACGAAATTGAAACACTGTATGACGAGGTGAGTAAATTGTGTGAAATGCGAAGATAGTTTTGAAAATTTTAAATTTGAAAACTTTCTATTTTAGCGCCACGAACAGGACGACGAGAATGGTGAGTCAGTGACGGGGCCACATCTTGTGCTATCGTACAAAGACAAAACTATACTAGATGATGCGGCGAATTTGCTAATTCACCACGTGAAGCGCCAAACTGGCATACAGAAGCAGGAGAAGACAAAGATCAAACACATACTGCGACAATTTGTGCCTGACCTGTTCTTTTCGGCGCGACAGCCACTCAGCGACGACGAGCGCGAAGATGGTGAGTGCAGCGTTGAGTTTTTTCAAAGAGATTTTGTGCCGTGTAGAATTTGAGTTTGATTGCAGTTTGCATTGCATTGCGAATTACTCCAATATTAAAAATAAAAAACATTTTTGATTACCATTTCTTTTGCTTCATAATTCAATTCATTTTTGTTTGTGTGCCTTTTGTGTCCGATAGTAATTAATATACAGAATGATTTTGTTCTTCTTTTTTCTTTTTTCTTATTCCCTCATCTCCGTGCATTTATGCTTTTTCATTTACTACTTTAAACTTGCATTATACATTCACGGTCCGTATCCGCTTTCTCCACACTCCTACGATTTATCTGTCCTTAAATCATCCTTGCATCCATATCCTATTTGGAAAAAATTTGTTTGCTTGCAAATTTTGACCCGATTTTCTGCCTTCTGTTCACGCTTCGCTTCGCCTCGCCTCGTTTTCATGCTTTGCCATACTTCACATTTTTATCTGTAAAGTATTCCCATTTTTAATAGATGACGACAAAATGGATATTGACTCGCCAGCAACGGGCACAGTGGCTGGCCACAGCCATTCGAATGCCAGCAAAGGAAAAAGCTCGCACACGATGTCTATTGCGGCCAATAGCGGCGGCAGCAACAGTTTGAGTGAAGGCACTGCCGTTGCGTCGGGATCTGCGTCAGATCCCGCTACAAAACCGGAAGGGAGCGATGTCAAAGATGGCAATTTCACTACCGCCTCGATGTCATTGGAAAATCATAGCAATGAAGCGACTGCGTTAAGTGATGCTACCGCAAAATCCAACGCCGCCACTGTAAGCAGCACCGGTGCAACTGCAACAACAAGTGTTGAAAGTGTCAGTGGCAAAGACGTGGTAACGGTGACCAACAGCAAAAGTCAGGCCAATAATATCGTTAACGCAGACGGCAGCAAAGCGGGCAGTTCAACAGAACATACAGCAGCAACCACTACTACCAATGCGTCCACAGTTGCCGGCCTAACGTCAACTACAACGGCAACAACATCGTCATCCGATGCTAAGACAGCCGGCAATGGCACAGCCGATAACAGTACAAGTGGAAGTAAATGTGATATGGCAACAGCAGCAACGGCAGCAGTGAGTGATGCAACTGCTGCCAGCACAACCGGCAACGTTGCTGAGGCAACATCCAGCAATAGCACTGCCAACACGGGTGCATCCGCCCTCGCCAGTAACAGCACCACACTAGCCGCGACGCCAACAATACCCACCAGCAGCGTGACTGGCTCTGCGGTTAAAACGGAAGTGAAGGAAGAGGTGCAGGACATGGATGTTGACATAGCGATGCCCCCACATGCCATCAGCAAGCATGCGGTAAATTCAGTCAAATTCTATTAATTTTCTGCAGTTTATGATTTTGATTTGCCATTCCCATTAGGACGAAGCTTACGCGCTCTTTTTCGCCAACAACAATTGGTATTTGTTCTTGCGTCTGCACGCCATATTGTGCGAGCGACTGCGCACTATGTACGATCGCGCCCAGATACTGATCAAGGAGGAGGAGAAGTGCCGCAGCAAGCGGCGTGAGAGCACAGCGACCGCCCTAAGACTGAAACCGAAATCCGAGATACAAGTCGAGGATTACTATTCCACATTCCTGGACATGCTCAAGAATGTGCTCGATGGCAATATGGACTCGAACACATTCGAGGATTCAATGCGCGAGATGTTCGGCATACACGCGTACATATCCTTCACTCTAGACAAGGTAAAAGCCATATCGGTGATTCAGTGTTCAACTTAAACTGATATTAATTTTTCGTTTGTCAGGTGGTTTCAAATGCTGTGCGTCAACTACAGAATTGTGTGACGGAGCGGGGTGCGCTCGAGTGCGTCGAGCTGTACCATCATGAGCAGCGACACGGTGGCGCAGGCAGTCTGTGCCGCAACGCACACAAAAACTACGCCAGCGAGTTGGCGTATCAGCGCAAGGCGGAAGCCAGTTTGCATGAGGAGAACTGCTTCAAGGTGTATATTGTAAGTGCTCTTAATTACTGTGATTGTTGTCATAATGGGTTATTGAATGTCTTCTCTGTGGATACGTTGCAGTACAAAATCGATTGTCGTGTCACCATTGAATTGCTGGACACCGAGACGGAGGAGGTGGAAAAGCCGGTGAATAAAGTGAAGACTTGGAATAAATACGTTGACCGTTCGGTGAATCCGGCAAATGCGATGGGCGGTCATGCAGGTGCTAGTACCGCCTCCAGCTCCACGGGCTCAACGGCAGCAACGTGCTCTTCAAGCACTGGCGGGTCAGCGAATGCGGGCTGCAGTGCTGCGAGTGCCAATGCAGCGAACGCGTCTTCATCAATTGCCGCTGATGCAGACAGCACGGAAATCAAATTGGAACGCATGGATGACGACGCACTGGTGAGTAGCTCTTAGTTTTGACTAATTGTGCACAAACTTCTATTGTGTAATTACCTGTACGCGAATTTCTTCTGGCTTGCAATTGTGTTGAGCCGTTTGGTGTTTAGTTCGATTCGGTTCAATTCCCACTGAGTTTTTTCTGTTTGTGTGAGTTTGTTTCCTTATACTTTCGGGTTTAATGTAAATGCATTCTTTTCGGTTAAGAATTAATTTAGTTTAGTATTTTTTGTAGTTCTGAACTGCTTATTGTTTGGTGGATAGAGAGGAAGTATAAGTTAGCAAGGAAACTGATTCTATGATGTAAATTCAATATAATGTAATAACATACATAGTTATTTTGTATGCAATGTGATGAATGTTGGTGTAGTGATGTGGAAACATTCCTCTGCGTAATTTTGAGAAAAACGTACATTGGAGATGTTGCTTACAGGAATTGATCGCGCAATGCTATAAACAAACTATGGTAAATTTAGGGATTATTTGAATCATTCTGAAGTGGGAGACAACTTTTAGCTTTGTTGACTATGTAAATACTTGTCGCCTCGAACCGTCTTTAGGTGCTAGAGACAATGGAAGAAGCATCACTTACGAACCTGTTTTGTATTGAACTTGGTTGTTGGTTTTTAGTGGGTTGCAAACATTCCACTTGCACTTTGCAATTTCATATAGAATGAGATGGCAATATGAACTATGTTTTCATTCTGCAAATGGTTTTGTACTATAATTTGTGTCAGTACCGAATATTATTCCCAATACCGGATGTTATTTCAATATATCTTTAAATGCACTGAAAGGTGGTTGGGCAATCTGTCTTTTCTGATATGAATGAATAAGCCTTTATCTTTTGCTATATATTTATATAAGTAAACAAAGACAATAACATGTATGAGTCCTTCAAAAGCAATAACCATATGCGTTTTTTGAATTTTATATACATACACACAATTTGTGTGATATTAAAATCTGAAATATATCAAGAAATTAGAGCTTGACTGACTTGCTTGAGAACGACTCAAGCATATCCTCACATCATACAAATCCCAGTTGCAAATCTGAAGAATGCATTACCAAAAAAGTCCTCATTTTTGCACTGCTTACATCGGTTTAACTGTGCACAAAACTGATCGCACCAGTCAAATTGTAACCTGTTTGCTTTTTTTTTTATCTCAAAACACCGTCTCTTCTGTAATCCCTTTTCTGCTTCCTAGCGTAGTTGCGTGTCGTTTTTCTTTTCGATTTCCTCATTCACGCAATGATTGTAAATATGTGCTCGTGTTTTATGTTGTCATTTCGCTCAACTAAAGCACAAATTCGCCCCAATTGCGTTAGTGTTGTTGCGTCTCTTGATTGTGAATTGTGGATATAGTTTGTTTTTGTTTTGTGTTCATTTAATTTGTTTTCAAAAGTCATAACATACTGTTTCATTTTATCAATGACAACATATCGAAATCGAAACTACTATACCAACCAAAACAAGACAAAATTCCACACGGAAATCACTAATTAATGCTTTTCTGCATTTTCTTTCATTTTTTTCGATTCTTCCGTACCAGGTCAAACCCAAGGCTTAAATGCAAAATACAAAACTATGAACATTTTAACTTTTAAACATTTTGTAAAATTGCCATAAGACAAGCTAAACACAACAATTTAAATAGAGAAAACAGTTAATTAAAAAGGAAACCATAAACAAGTTATAAATAAATAAAATAGGACCCGCAAACTAGCCACAACTGACAGGCACACTTTTAGTCAAATTGTAATTTTGTTTGCTCGCCTCGCCACAGCTTCAAGTGCAAATGTAATTACGCAAACAAAACTGACACAAAAAACAATAATCAAAATTGCAATATTTTCGCACCAAATCGCTGTCGACTACAGTGTTGATCATGTTTTACTTTTGGAAGTTGAGACTTTGGTTCATTTGCTGTTCGTAGACTTTTGACGTTCGTTCTTTTCCTTTTTTTTATTCGTTTTATGTTTAAAAGCCTTTTATGTTTATCATTGATAGTCTCATAGTTGGGTTTGAAATAATTGGCACTTTTCATTCTTTTCGAGCATAAAACGTATATATTTTTCTCAACTCATGTGTACACATTCATTCACCATATGAAAGTTTTAAGCCCCACGTAGTCAATGTAAATTTTATATATTGCGCTGCCGTTGTGGAACGTGTGCTGCTGGGGCGACGCTGTTTGTGCCAGTGTCAGTGTCCTTTTTACTGTAAATATTGTAGTGTGAGATGGAGAAATTGCATACCGAATATTCAAATTAAAATTAGCCGAAAAAGATCGCATTGATACGTAAATATGCAAAGTGAAAAGTAAAAGTGAAAGTGAAAACTGAGCGTCGCGGCTGCCGTGCCGGCATGAGCGTTTTATTGTAACTAAAACTGTTTTTTATACTTAAAAAATACATAAGCACTGTAAACAGTATTGGAATTAGCATTTATTGACGCTTGCATTAAAATTAGCATTAGACTGTAAGTAGAGTAGGGCGCTCAGTCGATTCCGGAATCAAGTTATTACAGCTGGTAGTGCCGCATAGTGTTGGCATTCTCGTTTCCTTTTTCTTCGAACACACATTTACCAATATAAGTATATACATACATACATATGAAATTTGAATCCATGCAAAACGGAGCAAGACAAATATATTTATTTGATTTGATAATCAAAAGGAGAAATGCACTTGTTTTCTTAAAGCATTTTAAACCAAAGAGCGAAGACTACCGAAAACTAACAAACGCACGTAAACATAATTTTCCTATTTGCAAAGGTAAGTTGTCGCTTTCGACTAATTTTTGTTGGCCGTAAAATCGCATTTGTTGTTTGTGTAACGTAGGCGTAGTGGCAGTTGTGTGCGTTCGTTGCTTGTCTCTGCGGCGGCGGCGATAGGATGTGCGGCGTGGTTTGGTGCGTGGTTGCATGTTCTTATTTCTTCTCGCCTGTTCCTTTCGTGCAACAGTGCCGTGGGCCTGTTCAGAGTCGCTGCGAGGGCCGGAATGTGTAAGGAAGTTTTGGGAGTTCGAAATGGGCTGCAAAGCTAAAAAGTATTCTCTAGTCAGCGACGTCGATAGTTGCATGTTTAAGTACCGTTTACGAATACAGCCGATTAGTTTGAATGTCCGGATGACGCACTTGGACCAACTCGGCGTGCCCATGTTTTTTGTCCAGATTGTTGGTTGGAAACCAGTAGTTTCGGTGCATTCCTTAAGTTTTCGTTTTCTGTCTCAACAGTAAATGGTACGAAATGTACTCAATCCACCGAAGGTTCTTTTTTTACGATTGTGGTAAGGTGCTTTATTTTTCTTCTATATGCATTCGATGAAGTTTATTGTTGTTTTTCTCTCTTAATGTCTATTTAATAATGGTTTTATTTGTAAGAATTTGTTTTGAACAACAGTGTGTGTGTGTATGTGACCTGATATTCTCTTGCGCTTCTGACCGCCCATGGTCTCGGACTTGAGTTTCTAATTAAAAATATTTTCGCTTTGAAAAACGTTGATTGTTTAAACAAATTAAATATTTGAATGTGATGCTTTGGTTCGTTTGTTATTTGCAATTAAAAAAAATCGTGTTTGTTGCTGCATGCTTTGTGTTGTGCCACCACCAACACACCACCACGCCTTCAATTCAATTTCCCCCGTTTCAATTGATACATAAATATAAAGATTACATTTGTTTCTTCGCTTAATTCGCAGGACTTTCAGCTGCTACGGAAGGCGCGCTTCCTGAAACGCAACAAGCGCTCCGCTTGTCTAAAGGCCGAACAGGCACGTCTCATGCCCGATCAACATTCGAGGGCAGCATCCAACGCTAATGCTGTAGCGGGCGCGGCAACATCCGGCGGATCGGCAGACGCTGCAGCTGTGACGACCAGCTCAGGCAGTGGTGATGGAGTGGCTGCGGCTGGCGCCAGTGCAACGACGCTAATGCCCGGCGCAGAGGCATTGTGGAGCAAACGGCCGCCGGAGCGAGTGGGCAGCGTGTTGGTTGGTAGTGGCGCAGAAAAGTATTTGGTCAGCGATCGCGACAAGATGAAACTGAATGCTGGCGGTCGGCAGGTGCTTGTTATCAACAAGAACTTTATTTTCTTCAAATTGGACTCGGTGCGGCGCGCTAAAATGGTAAGTAGCGAGTTTTTCGTATCCACGTTATCCTAAACTCACCATTCCCTTTTCGCTTGCAGTCCCATTTGCTGGTGACACAACGCAAATATAGAGGCTTCCAGCGTTTTGCGCAAAAATGGTTGACGGACCACGTGAACGAGCAGCAACAGCAGCAATGCAACGACTGGCTGCTGGGCAAAACGCTGCCCGCCACAGCCAGCAACAATAGCGCAAACGGCACTGCATCCTCTGTGAGTTGGGCCCTAAAGACGAAAGTACTACCGCAGAACGACGTAAAGCGAACACCATACCGCGTATACAACAGCTACAAAGTGACGCTAGGAGGCAACGGCGGTGACAGCAACACCAGCGTACTATCGACAGCCACTGATACTGCTGCTTCTATGACATTGGCAACGACGCAATGCAGTACCATTGCCGGCGGCCCGGTGCCATCGGTACAGACGCCGCTGGCTAGCACCACTGCAACAACGACAGGCGGAGGCAGCGGCTCTGCAAGCGCTACGGCCACTGTGACAGTGTCAGCAGCGGCAGAATCGTCCCAGCAGCAGTCGAGCGGAGGCGGCAACTCCACCAGCCGACCGCTGGAGAGCTGAATCGGCCGCAAGGCGGCGAGCAGTCGCGTGCTTGCCAGCCCGCCGAGTGCCGGCGCTCGGTCCTCGTTCTACACAGAGCGCACGAAGCGGCAGGCAGCTGTAGGCTTAGATAGCCACACAGGCATGGAGCAGCCAGCCCCCGCATACGACAGATTATTACATTAGGGAGTGCTGCATTGCTTTGCCGTAGTCAACCAACTCCATCTCAATTTGAAGAAAGAACACTAACTTGGATTATTTGCTAGTTATAAGATTCTGTTAAGCAGATTGTGCATTTTTCTATTGGCAGAGCTTTTTGAACTCGATTCAATACAATTTTAAAATGTAGTGTTTAACATGGAGCAAGCGAATTGAAGCGAATTTCCTCGAACAATTTCTGCTTGCTGGCAAAGCGATGAACGGTAATGCCGGTGATGTGCGCAGGTTATGCGCTCAGAACTTAATTTTAATCGTAAAAGTTTCGCTATTATTTGGTTTAAGTGAATTGTATTTAAGCTGTCGGTGCGCACTGTTGACGATGTTTCTATTGCAATTAATATAATTTCTTGCATGCCAGGCAGCAGATCGGGGAAATTCGAAGTGCGGACGGAACTTTATGAAATTCGCATTAATTTAATTGATTAATTTAAAGCTAGCATTAGACGATTTTGACTTGCATACACTAAAATTGACGCCCCAGCAGATACCCACACAATTGCATACGACGGTATGTGTGTATATACGCATATGTACATACAGCATAGGATGTCATAGGAAATCGGGCGCACGGCAAATCGTTTTATTCGAATGCACTTAGGCTAATTTCCTGCGCCAATGTAGGTTTTCGAGTATCCTTTTACTCTATAATTCTTCAGCGTAACTTGTAATCACTAAATCGGTAGCGTTAAATCACTAATGACTAATGTGCTAACCACAAATGCACTGGAACGTCAGCTAATCTAAATATATATACATAAACATATAGATACATATATATTGTACGATTACATATATACAACTAACGTATGCAATAAGTGTGTAAGTACTTTTTCGCTATTCGACCCTGTACGCCTAGATGTAGTTGCATATTTTTTCTATTGATCTTGTGTTTGTAAATGTGAGAGCAGGAGAAAAGCAAAAGCATTAGCATTAAAACAAAATAACAAAACCACAAAAAAAGAAAATGAACTATGTACATTTAGTCGTAGAAATGTAAAACGAGTAGTAGCAGTCGATGAAACTAGAATGTAATCTACTAGTAAGCACTTTTTCATAATTTCCCATTTTGTATAAGTTTAATTGTGCATATAATTATTTTGTAATAATTATAGGATTTATAGCATACACACTGAAAAAGAAGCAAGAGAAAAACGTAAAATTATTATATACTAGCAGTAAAATAGTTTTGCGCTATGCAAAAATAAAATAAAAGAGAAAAAGAAAACATTAAAAAGCTGAATAAAGAAAAATTTTAATCATTTGAGATAAAATTGTAAAATAAAAGACGATTGTGTTTTGTTTTGTGGGTCAAAGGAAAGGGAAAGTTGTTGGAAGCCAGTCACTCTCTGCCGGGATGCTAAAAGTAGCCTTAACACATTGAGTGCCACCATACAATCCAAAAAATTGTCCCCACAGGCCACAGGCATTTTTTTTGTATTGACTGTGAGACCACGTTGGTCTCACGCGGCACAGGAGGCAAAAATTCGTGTGAGACCAACGTGGTCTCATGTGGCACTCAACGTGTTAAGTACCATTTGAATTGGTTTTTGAAATAACGCACATTTGTTTTGATTGCTAGAGCAATATCTCAATATATCTTTATTTACGAGTGAGCGCAGTGTTGTCGCTGTGATAAATGATAGTAACTTAATGTGTACAAAACCACAGACACATAATTTGTATCTAATATAATTAATTTTTAATAACTTGTGTAAAATGACTTAACCCTAATAGTTTAGAAAACGGATTTTTTTTAATGATATCACGTCAAGTTTTAAGGACTTTTAGGAAATAATATATTCGACAAGTAATATAGATTGGTAATATAGTAAAAACAATAACTTAAAATCGATTTCTTTCGTCCTATAGCACAAGCTGCAGTGTCACTTTAGTTTACTTGTACAGGAAATCCTTGCGCGTTATGATGCCAACAACGCGATTCTCGCGATCGATGACGACCATGTGGCGCAGACCGAGCGCACGGAACTTGTTGAAAATCTTCGGCACCGAATCATGCTGTCAAGATAGCGCAATGGACAAGTATTAGCGAGTTAGTAAAACCAAGAGTTAAGCCTCAAAATGTATTTACCTCACAGACACGCACCGGTGCCGGATTCATGAAAATATCCAAGTTGATCGTATAGTTCACCTTGTCGCGGTGCATGCGCACGCTCTGCATGGAGATAGACAGCTGATTAACAAAGTAATTTTGAAAAGACTTAAGTGCGAACTCACATCAATTGATGGGTAGCGCGGATAAACGTCTCTGAATGTCTGTATGGAGATTTCGTTTTCCCAGAATCGTTTCTTCTCCTCATACAAAGACTTCAGGAGTATCACAACCAGCTGGGAGCGCAGCACAAAGCCGCATACACGCCCATGAGCCCGATCGTTCTGCAAAAGTGTACGATTATAGAACTGACGGCCATGCGAAGCAATCTCACAAACTGGGCACACTTACACCCTGGACATCCTCCACAACGGGAAATCCGTTGTGGTTGCAGCGCTTCAGTATGTCGTAAATGTAGTTGGCGTTGTCGCGTTTCTTGATGCAAATCACGGGCGCACTCATTATGTGTGAGGCCTTCAGACCTTTGTACTTGGGCAGCGGCTCCCAGGGCAGCACGGGAACGCAACTCATGCGTATTTGTATGTCGTAGATGCCCTGTGAGAGGAAAAATTAGGCGATCACCATCATGGCTGCTGTGTTCAAACAGGCTCACCTCGTTGAAGTAGTCACCCACCCACTTGGCACTTATCAACGTGATTATTAACGGAAAGAAAAACGATGTTTCGATGCCTGTTGTCTCCATGAGTATGACGGACAAGCTGATGGTCATGCGCAGCACACCGCCCAAATTGGCGGCGGCGCCAATCAGCGCGTACTTGCCAGGATTCAGGAATGCCTGTCAAAGTATGAGAAAACAATTAATTTAAAAAAATAAATCTGGCGCAAGCCGCTTAATTCCGTAATACCGCTTCGGGAAATATGTAGAAGATTATCATGGCAACCAGGCGACCCCAGGCGGCGCCTACCAATACTGTGGGTATGAAAATGCCCAACGACACGTTAAGGCCGAATGTCATGCAGGCCAGTAAGAAATACACCAGCGTGAACACGGTCAGCGTCAGAATTTTATGCGAGCCTGCAAATCGATAAATTAGTAGGCTATGGTTTTTACTGAAAGTGTCGGCAAGCTTCACCTGGTGGATCGTGGAAAAGTGAGCGCACCGTGGCCTCGGGCGTTTGGAACCAAAGTGAGGCGACTGCATTATATTCGTTATCCTCGCAGAACAGCTGAAAATAAGCCCAGACATTATCTCTGTAATAAATAAAAATGAAGATCCGAGCTTACCTTAACCGGATAATCGGTCGGATCGTTGCCTAGCGGCCGGCAATCGTTTATAAAGAAAATCATCACGCAGGCCAACGTCACACCCAACACTGCCACCAGTGCCGCCTCAATGATGCGCGCCCACTTCATTTTGATGAAACGGGTACGGAAACGATTGATGTGTGTGTTCAACGAATTCCATATCGCGCCCATCAGACCGCCCGTCACGCCGAGCAACATAAAAAGCGGCAGCTCGAAGTACTCGAACGTCGGAGGTTGGTCAAATTTTCCCAAATTGAAGAGGCCGGTGAATGTGAAGTTAGTGAGCCCATGATACGCGGACAACACTATGTTCAGTGTGAATGAGCTGATAATGGAGGCGACCAGAGTGCGCCAGATGAGATGTTGATTCCAGAAGCTGGCCGCCTCCTCCAGCGAGAACAACATGCCGCCAATAGGCGAACCGAATGCGGCTGCCACACCTGCAGCGGCACCGCCCAGCACAAAGTCGCGCTTTTCGTGATCAT
The DNA here is from genome assembly GCA_963971225.1 of Melieria omissa. Lineage (NCBI taxonomy): Eukaryota > Metazoa > Arthropoda > Insecta > Diptera > Ulidiidae > Melieria > Melieria omissa. Next base: position 8,284,236 of record OZ020269.1, on the reverse strand, counting down.
CGCGAAAGGCGCGAAATATGTGAAAGTCCTTGATGAAAGTTGTGCTCTTGCCCTGCGAAATGCCTGCAGCGACCACAGCGCCAGCGTGCACCATGGGACCTTCCTATAAACACAGAAATCAAGAATACGTGACTTCCCTTAAAACATGCACTACACTAACCTTGCCGCCAACGAGACCGCCCACCACCGCAGTGATCACTCCAATTGCCTTCACAGCTAGCGTCTTGATGCGCACAAGGCGCGGAACCTTCACACCGTTCAGGTAACTCTTCACCTGCGGCATGCCGCTTCCCGCTGTAATGGGCTCGATGTAAGTAACCATGCAGGCGCCCAGCACCACCGGCCCTACACTCATGCCCAGCCAGTACAGGTACGGAATAACCAAGTTGCCTTCACTTGGGGACGCCGCATTGCTCTGGACGCCTAGCGGAATCATACAAATGTTTTGTTTACTTATTTTCTCGCATTACACATTTACAGCCAAGTGACACTGATTGATGTGGGTGAAAGATAATATAATATACGGGGGAGTCTCCACTTACAGTTCCTAAGAAGCGAATATTTAAGTGCCGACAGTTCTTCGATGGGTATGTCAATGGAACAAGCGATCAGGGCTGTGAAGACGCCAATCATTATGAATAAGATCCAGCGGAGTATGTCTTTGCGTATGTTGAAGCGTACATTATTGGTGCGCTGCTGCTCTTCCTGAAAGAGCACATTCTCGCACACCTCGTAATCCAGGCTCTGCAAAAAGTCGATTCGATCGATAGCATTGCTTATTGAAAGGAAAAGCATTCAGTGCTTATCTGACGCCACTTGCTCACCTCGTAGATATCGTCGCGGAGCAGACGCGCATTGGCTGCATTCACCGCCGCCGTCCGAGAACGCACATGAAAGGTGGGCTCCGCCTCATTGTCAGCACGCTGCAACGCTGCTGAGGCCGTTGTTGTCGGTCGAGCGCTACTGCTGGCACCATTCGCTTTTGGTTCTGATGCAGCTGCGATCGGTTCCGAATCACGCTCCTATGCGAAAATAGGAAATTCGAGGAAACGAACAAATTCAAATGATAAGCACAATGAGTCACGCAGGCAATTCTTCCTCACAAACTTACCGCAAACACTGAGGAAACGATAGGCTCACTTGGCGCTGCTGCTTTCTTACTTCCATTCGGTCCTCGCCCTGAGCCACCCGCACCGGTCGCCTTTGAAACAGGAAGCGTGGGCGCCGCAATTTTTTTTGCTAGCAACATTTCATCATCGTCCTCATCGTCGCTACTTGACTCCAGGTGAACCAGACGTTCGACATCGTCTTTTCGTTTCATTTTTACGCCCTACGACCCACTACGCAATTTTATTCCACGTCTTTATTCTGCAATTTGCCTCCAATTTTTGCTTTTAGCATAGGAATGCAACGACAACTAAATGCATCCACTTGTAACAAAGGCAAATGAAAAATTGCGCGTACGAATATGCGCAAAAGCAAAGGTAAACAACGCAGGGCTGTAATTTAAGTACTATTTACAGAAACTTGGGTTCAACTTGGGTTCAACTTTAGCAAACAGTAGTAAAGAGAAATTGTGGTCTCACTAGAGAATACTCGGTTTGTGGAAAGGGATTGAAAGTAATAAATGTCGTGGAAAAGATTTCTTGTTTATGTTTTTTTCATCGCGCAATATTTTCGTGTGAAAGAAAATATTGCTCCGACATGTGTTGTTAGTGACGAATACTAAAAAAAAAAACGCCGAAGCAGTTTTCGATCGCCATTTCGCCCAGATTTATTTTATTATTCTTGGGTTATAATAATAATAATTGATTGGCATTCTTGGGTTATACTGTGGGTTGATTGAATCATGTAATGATAATGACTGAAATAGAAGCTCTCGGATGCTGTATAAAGGCAAAATTGAAGACAAAGAGGATAAAGTATAATTTGTAGAAGCAATTTTTTTTTAATAATTGTATTTCATGTGTACAAAAAATATTGATATTTACAGATTGCAGCTTACTCGAAACACTATATTAAAGTTGAACTTAAATATTGCATTTTCTAGCGCATTGGCTTTCTATTTTCAATAAACATTAGAGAAAAGAAATAAGCTTAACATATTCGAATTCTTGGTATTTACATATTCATACTTATCCAATAGAAACTTAATTATAAACGTAAGTTTAAATCCAAACGTGTATCAAGAGATTCATTAATATTCAATATCGATGTGAGATCGCGCCAGCTAATTCCCAAAATTAAATGTCGGATTTAAGTACTTAAATTTGGCCATTTCCAGGCAAAAGCGTTTGTTTCTCAATTCATTGCACGTTCGCAACTCGCCGCGTATATCCTGCAGCGAGTTAACCACATGCACCAACAACTCATCCCACTTTAAATTCGGCATGGCGCTCCGTTCCGCATGGCAATTCCCAAATAAATGCGCACCCTCGACCATGCCTTGCGACGCCGTTGCCGAAGCAATGCCCGACGAGCCTGATAGTCCCGTCGTATGCTTTGTCAAGTCGACAGGCTGAAGCTCAGGCAAGCAGCACAACGCGTGCTCTTTGATAACGTTGAGCGGATGATAGCTGCCGCCGTGCTGGCTGCCATAGCTACTGACACTGCTCGGGCATGGTGTCAGCATGTTCGGAGTGGTACTGGTGGTTGTGGCGCACTCGTACAGCGTTTGCTGACTCGCGTTGCCAAAAAGCGGCACATGCTGCAGCGGTTGTGAGTGCTGCTGCAGCTGCATCTGACCATGTGGCTCCAACGCTGGCAGTTCACTAAATGGCCGAGTTCCTTGGTTGTTGTTGCTGCTGCTGCTGTCTGGATTGCACCAAAATGCTGTCTCATCTTCGGTGCGATACGGATTCGATGTCAAGTCCATTTGTTGAGTAGAAAGATTTGGTGTTTTATTCACATTTTGACCACCGGTTCGACCGCACTCGTTGGGCGTTTGGTCGTAGTGTACATTTAGACCAATTCTTTCACAGAACTGTTTCAGGCTGTAGTTAAGTGGCTGATCTTGCGACCCACTTGCACCAGACTGGTGTTCACTTCCTGTATTAGCGTTGTGTGAACGCGCACTGGGCGCCAGCACCAACGAGCCGACTTCGTCCCACTGCAAGCACACAACGAGACAGGGAAATTTACCGTAACACAAATAATACATACGGAAAGAGAACACTACTCTAATAGTTATGTACGGTCTTAACAACAATGTGTCCATGAACAGGAATAAACAACAAACATAAAATAGAAAATTTTAGCGAAGTGCTGAGATATTATCGCGCAACTCTCGCAACGCTCGTTTGGTCCCGTTTGCTTTTGGCTGAGTGGGTGTTGTTCATGTTCTACCCGCTGCAATTTGCACTGTGAGCTGCTGGTACCACAATCAAATTCTAACGGTTTTGCAATCTGCGAGGCCTTCGCCGATCAGGGCGTTATGATTCAAAGTAATCGAACTTGTCCTGATCAGACAACGAAGACCAACAAATTTTATTTCGTTTTGTTGGTGTCACGAACTTTAAAAAATGCATCGAACTTGTTATTGCGATTTGCACATGACGCTTTCTCATATCAAATGAAACTTTTTCCAATTAAGTCGGCTACTGCGGGAAAATTCTGTGCGTACTTACATTACATTTGGCTGCATGCTGTTGTTGTTCTTCTTCCTCCCGATGCTCTAGCAGTTGTAGAAGTTGTTGTTGCTGTTGTTCCTGTTGTTGCTGCTGCTGTAGCTGATGCCGCTGGAACGCCGCTTTGATTTTTAACTTGTGCGTGTGCAGCAGCCTGCTGGGTGATATCGCCTGCTGTGGCTCTACTTTCGGCACGCGCTTGGAATGGTTGCCCGCACTGCGGCGACTGTTGGTGCTGCGGCGATGGGTCGTTTTGCGATTTTTCATGAAGCGATCGCGGCGCTCCAGCAACGCACAAACCTTCATCTCGTGCAATTTGGCCAGCAAATCCGGATGTCGACGCTATTTCAAAAGCACGAGGATACGGAATAAACATTTCGTCCGTGTCGTCAGCAGGAATTTGTCTGAGTGTTAGGCGTTTGTGGCCATGGCTCACCTTGATGTGCATGTGAAAGTTACCAGTGGAGCGCACGCTGCCTCGATATACACGATCTGGTGGGCAGTGGCAACACTTGACCGTTACGTTTTCACCCTCCTGCGTCTGTATAGAAAACAATTCACCGTTCAGAATGTATGGAATGTGCACGCTGCGCGGAAGTCCCACGGTCGCGGGCATGGCGGCAGCAGCAACTGCCGTTGGCGTCGCTGAAGCCTTAACAGCAATTTCTGGTGGTTCCGATGCTTGTGGTGTGGGCGTCGCATCGGACTTTATAGGGGGTGTTCCAGCTGCTGTTGGCGACGGTGGCGTTCGCGCCGTTGTCGTGAGTGTTATTAGTGGCTCATGCGCAGCAAATACTTCCCCGGGTTCGTCCATAATCCACAACTCGAAATCGTTTTTGCTCGTGCTCGCTGCTTTCTTCCAGTCCAACCTCTCTTTTCGAAAGCCGCTGCCCAACTGCTGAAGTTAACACTTCTTCGATTTTTGACCTTGAGATAGTTTTGCATGGATGCGAGCGACACGAATTTCACTTAAAAGTTCGAAGGAACAGCGAGCTATAGAATAGAGGCAACACAAGCAACAACAACCGTTCCAGGTTTAGAATGCGCGAATCAGCGGCACAGTGTAACGAATGTGACAAATAATCCGAATTGCGCCGATTTTCAGTCGAATAAGATTTACATAAATACAGATCGGTAATGAGCACTTTGTTGGAAATGAATTGTTGGAAAATTAATGTGATGCATCATGATCATAGTCGAGGATTGTGACACAAAATTAAAAAAAAAATTGTATTGTAGGTATAAAAAAAGGACGGGAAAAATAGAATCATAATATTAATTGAAACTTTTTTTTTAACAAATTTAAGACTGAGAAACGGACAAGAGAGCATACCGAAATTTGGTGACAAGTTGTTGTTAGTGTAAGCATTACCTTTACAATTTATAGAACTACATCAGCTTAACATAGGTAAACGTTATAAGAAGGTTTAAAGTATTGGAAATTCTCCTTGTGTGGTAAGGATTGATTGATACGTAACACAACTTTATTACGTTTTATCATGAAAGGTGTAATTTATTTGATTCGATAAAACAATCTTATTAAGAAATAGAATTTAAGATAATATTCTGCAATCAGCACATAAAAACAATTTTTGGTTAAAGTTTAAATGAAATGGCGACACTGTGCGAGCCTTTGTTGACATACAAAGATGACTTTTGATGCTTGTTGGAAAGCAGTGAAAGCGCATACAATAAAGAATGTTTGGAAATTTGCGAAACAGTATCCAGATATTCGCTAAAATTCCGATGAATTGAGTTTGAACTTCAAAGAAATTCAAATTGTTTTTAGATAATTCAAATTTTCCCCGCCTCTGGCGTTGCCAACTACTACGCTTATTTGAGCTTCTCGTGCACTGACAGCAATGGCAATTCTTTCATTCCACGCATATTCTTGCTTGCGGTAAAACACCAAAACGGAAAACACGCGTTATCTGCGCTTCTTTCGATTTGTGAAATAGTATTTAATGGATAAATTTGTGTTGTTGTGAGTATTTGCGATCGTTGAAAATAATTCTTAAAGAAAATGACCTCGACCGATGAGAAAGTTGATGCTATGCCGAATATACTAATCACAGGTGAGCGGTATTTATGAAGTGGTGTTCGAAGTGTGTAGCTGTGCCTATGTAATTCTTCTTGAACAATGTTTGATTTTAAATGTGGTCTTGTCTCCTACGGATAGGCACTCCAGGCGCTGGGAAATCTTACTTGTGTGAGCGGCTGGCCGAGCAGCTGAAGCTGAAATGGTTGGACTGCTCAAAAATTGCCAAGGAACATAACTTCATTGAGGAGTACGACGAAGAATATGCGTGTCCCATACTGGATGAAGACAAGGTAACTGTCGGTGGCATTTCAAGTCTCTCCAATCTTCGAACTTTTCCAAGCTATTAAGTTTGAAGTAAAGCACAACAATTTGTCCATATGAGTCACACAAAAAATTCACTCAATGGCTCAAAAAATTGTATCTTAAGAAAAGTCCGACACATTCAACCTCAGTTCATAGAAAACATTTTCTCCTCAGTTAATGGACCATTTGGAGCCGATGATGCAGCAGGGCGGTAACATTGTTGAATACCACGGCTGTGATTTCTTTCCGGAGCGCTGGTTTCAGGCGGTTTTTGTGGTGACTTGCTCAAATACACTGCTCTACGATCGTCTGAAGGATCGCGATTATAATGAGAAGAAATTAAAATCAAATTTGGAGTGTGAGATTTTCGGCACAATACTCGAAGAGGCGCGTGAATCTTACAAACCGGAAATCGTTGTTGAATTGAAAGGTGATACCAAGCAAGATGCCGAGCAGAGCTTAAAGGCGGTTAAAAACTGGTATAAGGCGTGGAAAAGAAAATAAATGAAGGAATACTTGATGTGATTACTGAAGATCAGCTTGCCTCGCGTTAGCAGGAAGACTAGCAATGATGAGTTAGTTCGTTGCAGTTCTATTCAGAATATTTAAATTAACAATTGATTGCATTGGACTTTTGTATTGTAGGTAGTATTAAAGGCAAACAACGATGTGACAAGTACATAATGTAAATATATCAATTACAATTTATTCGCACAATAAACAAAATATTTTAATAACAAATAAATTCTCATTTTCTTCTGGTCATCTTAAACTGCAGTGGCCCCTCGGGTGCATACATAAATGTTACCGCATATTCCAAGGGCTCGTGATGGTATTCCAATTTGTAGTTGCGTAGAAGCTTTAAATAAAAATAAGATAATTCGAACAGTTGTTGGTAGATAATAACTGTCCCTACACCACATGTACACACCTTCGAGAGAAGAATTTGCATTTCCAAATCGGCGAAACGTCTGCCCAGGCACATGCGCGACCCGTAGCCATAGGGCAGCGAGGCAAACGGGTGCAGTTTGCCGCCAATGCCACCATGATGCGGCTTTAGCCAGCGTTCAGGCCTGAATATCGCTGCGTCCGTAACGAATTCTTCCATTTGTCCGGTGACTAAAGTGGGAAATACCGCTTGTACCTGCCATGAAAAACCACATTGTATAATTGAAAAGTTACCAGCTGCAGAAAAGTATTTACCCCTTTTGGCACGCGATAGCCGCAGATCACGGTGTCCTCTTGCAGCGTGCGTCCGTTGCCAATGACGGTGCTGTACATGCGGAAAACTTCCCTGATGAAGGCCTTCAGATAGTGCATTTGGTCGAGCAGTTGTATGCTAAGCGAGGCATTCGGATCGGGTAAGAGACGCTTTAGCTCCTCGTGCACCTTTTGCTGTTCGGCTGGCCTGGTAGCCAGCTGGTACAGAATCGAGCAAACGGCCATTGATATCTGTAAGCATGATAAGGTTGAGACAACAATTGAGGAAACGGCTGCGAGCAGTATCTCACCGTGTCTATGCCGACTAAGATTAAATCCAGCGCCATAATCGTGGCCACTTTGTCATCCTTTTCAGCCAGTATGACCTTTTCGAGCAGAGATGGCTCCCCGCTGCGACTAGGTCCTTGAGATTTAAGACGTGCGGTGGCGTTGCTAATGTACTTGCTGCATACGCTGCAAATGTGTAGAAGCAAAATGTGTAACAGATTTCTTGTGTAGATCGACAATTTGATGCTCACTCCACGAAGAAATTCATGTTTTTGACGTAGCGCGTCCAGAGTGGCGTCGGAAAGTAGCGCCAGTAGGGAGCCTTCAGCTCCAGTGTTGCCACATTGCGCAGCGCATATTTGGCGGCATCTATTATCTGCTGTGGCTCAGAATCGGGTGACAGGTTTGACTCCAGGCAGCCCAAGCGCGTGTCGAGCGCCACTCGACCAATGCCTGCCCAGTATAAATACAACAAAAATTAATTTGAATTAATTAATTTGAATTAATTTGAATAGCCAGAGTTGTCTTACATTCCAAAGCCCATTTGTGTATTTCATTGTCGAAATCGGTCGGCAGCTCAGAGTTGTCGTCCAGCAGTTGCTCACAGCGCTCCAGAAAATCGTTTGTCACAACTTCCAGAGGCTGCAAATAGCGGCGTATGGTGGACAACTGCAGAACTGGTTTTTGTACGCGAGAACGAAACCGACGCCATGGCTCACCGTGTCTTTGTAACAAAAAGGAAATTTCCAGAAATAGTATATTTTTTTAATAACAAAATAGTGGAGGAATTTTGATGGCAACTTACACGCCCACGACGCCACCGATATCGCCGAAGAATTCCTTGCGCACTACGCCTTTGTACTTCACCAGGCTGGGCATGGATGGGCGAAACGGTGTGGGACCCTCGTTGCGATAGCACTGCGCGGAAGAATTGAAAAAATGGTGCATTAATATGCGAAAACTATTCCATAGTTTAGTATAGTTTTAGTTGAATTATTTCCAATGAAATGTAAATTTCCATTCTTAACCCTCTCGCTACAGGTTTTTACTGGTGAAATGTAAAATTTTAAATGTATTGATTTAGTCTTCTGTGTGGTTGCATCAAAAACATTTCGTAATAATTTTTTTTTATTCATTGCAGTGTTGTCATATGAGAGCAGAGGGTTTCTGTAATAATTACTTAAACATGACATTTTTACGCACAACTCAAATTTGATTATTTTTTCATTTACTTCAGCTAAAATTATTTAAAAATTGTATCTGAATTAAAGCAAAAAGCCAAACTCAAACTTACTGAATTTTTTTTAATTTTTCTGCTAAAAAATCTACTAAAATCGAACTTGAACATTGAAATTTTATGCACATCTTAAATTTGAATATTTGTTCATTTAATTCAGCTAAAATTATGTAAAAATTGTATCTGAATTTAAGCAAAAAGTCGAACTAAATATTTTTATTTATGTTATGTAAGGATTAACATTAAAAAACGTTTATACTTTTAGTTTTCAAACTTCAATATTCAGTTTATTAATTTTGTATTATTCGGAAAACTTCTAACTAATCTTAGGACCAACAACAAAATTCATTCTTGGAACCATAAAAGGTTCAAACGCCCACAAAATACCATGTTGCCATATGACAACAAAATAGCGAAAGAGTTAAATTCAAAAGAATATTTTATTATAATTTATGATCTGATTATTGGCCAAATTAACTTGAAATAACTATAGATTTATTATTTTAAGTCAGAATACAACGAAAGTGCAACCGCCACTGATTCCCCAAACACTTTCCACACTGGGACAGACACTCTTATTCGAAATAATGTTTTATTTTTTCCGTATTATTCAACTGCAGCTTCAGCTCCAGTCTCAGCAACACCTCCAAGCACTTGCAATATGAATTTACTCTCGAGCGGAAGACGAGGCGAGGCGACTTACGTGAAGCGTATCAGTAAATGATGGTGGCAAATATTTCGCAATTGCGCTGCACACTTCAGGGCAAATTGTGCAAACAAATATTTAAAAGTTTGCAAAAAAATATGTGTAGACATGGCCAGCGTAACTATAAATTTTTCATATTGCAGTGCATTTTATAATTTTCATTGCGCAAGCAGCGCGCAAATGTCAAACGATGTCGTCGGTTGCGTCCGAGCATTGCGCAGAGTAATGAAGCGGTGTGCAGTGCACACAAACATAAAATTGCGAAGCAAACAGAGACGAGCCTTATTTATAAAAGAAACTGAACGTTTGAAGGGGAAAACCAACAGCAGCGAGCTGCGTCTGCGAAACATTACGCGCTCGCATACAAAGATTGCAATTATCATTAGAACCATTAATGTGAGCACCAAATGTGATTACTCGCAGTCGCAGCTGTGCTCTGCCATTCGAATGGTCATGCAAAATAAACTCGCCTTGTTTCGTATTCATTTTCATTTTCAGTTTAACTTTGAATTTTCGTTTTTATAAAAACGATCGTTCATTTTTTGTACTTTTGTGTTTTTGTTGTTATTTACACACATTTTTCCATGATTGATTGTATTGGGTATTGGCCGTTTTACTACTGCTGTGGCTCTTGTGGCAGCAAGTTTATTTACCTTTTCAATCTCATCGGCATCGTAGATGAATAGCAAATCCGGCCGGCCGATCAGTCCGCTGAAGCGTACAATGCGCCCGTAGCGCTCATGCAGCAGCTCGGAGATTTTTGCCACATCCGAAATTGTGTACTGTCCAATGATGGGCATCATGCTGTGTGGAAAAAGAGGGAAAATCAATCACAAGCTTGTTAACATAAACGCAAATTTATAGTTGTTTTCCTATTCGAGGTTTGTGTTTTGGATCTTTTGTTTCGTTGTGAGAATAATGTTTGTTTGGGGCCTGAAAATGCTTCAATTTTATTTAAATAAATAAATAAAAATAAATTCAATTTTATTTAAAATAAATAAAAATAAATAAATAATAATAATAAATTTATTGTAATGAGTGTTTGATGATTTCGGTTGTCTGGCGCCTTTGCTGTGTTGTTTTGATTTCAGGCAATGAAACAGTCTGACTTGAGTTTCTTTGCTTGGCGCTGTGTTTAGGTTGGCTGTTGGGTTGTTCAAGTTTAAATCTTGTAATGAGTGGAATTCATATAAATTTGGTGTTAAACTTGCTTTATTTAAAGCAAGCATAGTAACTACAAAGCAAGGAAATTAACACAAAAATACAAATCTACTCATAGTTTTATAGTTTTTAGTTATGTACATAGGTATCGAAAGTCATAAGGACGAGTAAGTATTTCTAAACAACTATGTTTGGGCATTAATCAGACAATGTCTGCATAAATTATTGGAACCACACCAGACTAGCACAAAACTTATGACTACTTATGATTTCAATTTTTTTTGCTTTTTTCAACTTTTTGGCCAAAAATCCAATCTATCTAATAAACTTGACCTCCACTTTGCACGCTCGCTCAGGTATGACTATGCAGCTCTGATGTTTCTTTTTGCATTATTTTTATTACACATTCAATTTGCAACTTATTTATAACACTAGACACAGTTCTATGAAGTCACCCCAAATCGCACAGAGGTGCAAATTGAATAGTTGAGTGCCTGTAATTGTGTGCGCATCATCGTCGCCAATTGACACCGCAGCCAGTAGCCAAACTATTTTCGTCAACAATAATTTACCGATGAAGTCACTGATGAGATGCTTTCATTTTTCTCTCGCTTTTATAAGTGAGTTTATGTTTTTTGTTTGCACACAAGTCAACTAACTTGTGGCCAAACCAACAGGTGGGCAAATTTTACAAACAACAATTCGCTGCGCAAGCAAAAGGAAGCGGCGCACAATACAACACAACATAACACAACAAAACGTAATAAAAAAGGCGTTAAAAAACCAAAACATAACAACAACACCACATATGACAGTTGAAAACATCGTCTAGCGGTCAAGTTGAAGTTTAAGCTGCGACGCCGCTGGTGACGCACCTGCTGCATGGTAAAAAAAATCAGTGCCACTTGCTACAGCGGTTTCGTGAAGGTGTTAAATGGATTCGTTTTCGTTGACCTTGAGAAAATTATACAAACATTAATAGTGCTAATGAAAATACTAAAATATACGAGCAGCAAAATGGAACACAAACTCAACGGGAGAAACGAAAACCGACCAAAACATAATCTGAAATATATACAACATTGTGCTGGATTTATTAATGTTTTGCTATTTGAGAGTTGCTCTTGTTGCCGCTGTTTGATAGACATTAATAAACTTTGATAGCAGCGTTGAAGTTTCAATGCTGGTCGCTGGTCGTTGGCTGTTGCAGCGAGGCGTTGCACTATAATGATGAACTGATTGACTGGGCAACTGGTTGAGCGGCCAAACAAGTGGGGGCACATGTAAAGCGAAGGCCAAGTATCTCTTTTGTGAAGGTAAAAATTTCAAGTTTAAATGTTAATCAGCAGCGAAATTTAATTATGCGTTCGTTTTTGTATGCATGTAACTTTTGTTGTTAGGGATTAGAGAACATTAACAACACAAATGTTTGAAGACCAATTCCGAGTTTTCAACTTTTTTTTAGGAATAATCGGAATAATAAACTGTTGATTTATTAGGTTAAACGCTGACCATAATTTTGAATCGATGTGTTGGGCTTTTTTTGTTTTGAATAAAAACTGCAAAAAACATGTATTGCCTTAGGCGAACATATCGAAAGACATCATAGCACAAGCGAAACTTGTTAAGCGGACAGTTGTAATACAGCATTTACAACAACACGCCAGCGTTGTCCATCGACTAAACTTGTTTGCCGGAATTCAATTAAGTAAATTACTCTCGTAAGCGGCAGCATTATGTGTTTACTGTTGTTGTTGTTGGTGGAGTTTTTGCTAAAATCAACGCTGATGATGTCGAATGCCATCACCGCGCGCGCTTGAAAGTAAATAAGAAAACAACAAAGACGTTGGGCGCAACACGGAACGCACAAAAGAATGAAAAATCCAAGGCAGCCACCAATATTTTTATGAACATAGAAAAATTAACTAAAAAATATGCAAACGAGCGCTGGTGATAAAAAAAAAATAAAAAAAAAATTCAGAAAGAGCACCGGAAAGTAAAATGAAGTTCATTTGTACGAAATGCGCTGGCACGCGGCAAATTGAGGTCAAGTTGAAGAGCTGCACGAATGGGCGCCCAAGTTGGCTATTGTTGTTGTTGCGGTTGCTGCAGATGATATGCCTATGTACGTGCCTAGCATTGTTGGCTTACAGACATAAGTGCCCATAGGCGGAGTACCCACTGGAGTGCATGTTTGTTTGATGTGTGGGTGTGTGTATGTATGTGTGAGATTATTGCCCGAAGTGAAGCTTTGGGCCAAGGTGGATCAAATGAAAGTGTTTTGATTTCCACTTAAAAATGTAATGAAGACGACTCGAGACGAAGATTGCCCGGAGTAGCAAAAGATTGCTGAAGTACGGTTATTTGGAATGAGAGTGGGATTGATGACGCACGCCCTCAAAAAACGTAATTATGTACTTTAGCGCGAAGTGGAAAGTAGTCTCAAGTTATAGATATCTATGCAATTATGGTATGAATTCTCATCAGTGAATCTTAGTTAAATTTACTTCTTAGTTATTTATTATAAACATTTTGAAACTAATATATTTGTTATTCTTATAGCAGTAAATTAATTCAAATTTTTGTGCACATTTTTGTTAAAACAAATAAATTTAATAAATGTAACTAAGAAGTATTATTATAATTAATAAAAACAACAATTAATAAAAAAATAATAATACTTGTTATTAATAAAAGTAATAATGAATAAATATAATGAAAACGTAAATGCTCCCCGAAAAACTGAAAATATTTCCATCTTACAGCATCAACCCATATTAAAATATTGGCCTGGATATGCTGAAGACGTATGTATATTTGAATAAAATTTTCTAAGACATCAACTGGAGCCAAGAATACAAGTTTAATTATTTAAATTTCAGACCCCGGAAGCTTCAATTGTTTTACAGCCAACTTGTTTGCATTTAACATTAAACAAATTTGCATTGAATAGATTTGCAATGTTGCAACGCTGCCAACGAATGCAAAATTGTCAGCAAAACGTCATCGGCGTTGACACACAATCGTGGCTAATGAAGCCAGCAACGTTACGTAAAGCAGCCAAGTGGCGTTCAGGTGTGAATTTGCTGTAAAACGTTGCTAACTTTTATGTATTTTATGTGCTTTCTTTGACATTTAAGTGGCCATTTGGCATTGTCAGCCTGCCAACTTGGCACCCATGGTAGTAAATAGATTTCGTAATTTGCGTAGCAAAGTGTGACAATTTTAGCGCATTGCAGTGGCGTTCTGACCGATTGTTGACTGACCGATTAAGAACTGAAGAACTGAAGAAGATTAAGAAAAGAACAATTCCTTTGCTGATTAATTTTAATTCCATTCAACTGTTGTGGCTCAGTGACAAATCAACAAATCATGGGTTCAACACTCAACACAGTCGACATAAAAAAGAAGGGAATTCTTTTTTGGCGCCCAAGTCAAAAATTTTAAAATTTCAAGAGTATATGCACAATAAAAAGCTTCCACCGCTGCACGGAATCTCCATAAAATTATAATTCCTTTTCTTTCGATATTCGTAAATTTTCACACATTTTCGGTTTGCAAATTTATTATAGCGATTTGTCATTTGTCTCTCACCATAAACATTCATCAACTTTATGAGTAATTAATTATTTTATTTTTTTATGAGTAGCGCCCATTCAAATGGCTTATGTCGCGCCCATTTATTGCCGCTTCCCAATGTAGATTTTAATTTCTTTATTTCATATTTCAACGCCGAGCTGCACGTATCGTGCAATGTCTACACTTCTATGCCTGCAGTTTGTTTTTATTGATTACAATCCAAAAAAAAGCACGACACGACGTAATGACGAAATGTTGAAAGAAGTGAAAGCCAGTTCGCAGCCAAAGTCTTTCGTTTCATTTCAGCGAATTTTAGGTATAATTTTTGGCGTCCGCTCGGCGTTGGCCAAAAATCCGACAACACAGCATAATGACATAAAGAAATTAGCATTTCGGCGGCGTCTGTTGTAAAATTACAACCATTGTTGGCCGGCGCCGAATGAGCACGACAAGTTGGTTGGTAAGGTTGAGGCGGAAATCTCACGGTGGACCGTGTCGGCTGTGTATTTGCATGGGACTGGGTGAAATTGAAAGAAATGTAAAGCGAAATTCTTACGCACCGCCAGGTGTTGCCCAGTATGGGTATCGGCTTCGGTCCGGGTATTTCGTGATACGGCAGCGCGTTGTGCCAGTCGGCGCTCGCGTGTATGGCGCTGCCACCGCAGTCAGCCAAGTGCGGACAAGCCACTTCAGGCTCCAGTGCGGCTGTCGCTGCTGTTGCGGATGCAGTGGCCGTGGAGTTACCACGCACACTCTCCGCCCGCTGTGTGGCTCGCGGTTTGGTGGCAAATCTGGCCACGGCTAATTGGTGTGTTGCTGCTGTTGCTGTTGTTGTTGCTTGGTTGCAGCTGCGCCACAAACTCAACGACAATGTGCGCATAATGCTGCTCTGGTAATTAACAGACAAACAATTTCAAATTCCTTAACGTTTAACGTTCGCTTTGTCCGCTTTTGGCTTTTGTCAAGTGCACAATTAAAATTCTATGTGTGCCTGCGGTAATTTATCAGCTGTGCCTCAGACGCTGCAGCAAAAATAAAAAGAAACACTGTTGGTCGCTACATGCGAAAATAACGATCGCAGCTGCCGCAGCACCGCACCGCCGCGCTCGCTCACAGCAATTGCAATTTCTTTTTCTATATCACAAGTTGCTTGGTGGTTTGCTTTTAGATTTTTTTTCTATTTCTTGTACTTGTTTTTTGAATATTGTGTATAAAGTCGTTTGGTTTTCGTTCGTTAATATCAGAGCTCGCAACCGCACTTTTCGAACGCCACACGGCAACTGATTTTCGGTTTTGTTGTCGGTTGCTGATTGCTGCCGCTTCTTAATTGCGCTGGTGCGATTGCTGCTGGCCTGGCTACTGATTGTCTGCTTTGGAGGGGAGCATGTTTTGGGAACGGTCTGCGTTGCGGTGAGTACGCAAAAGCGGCAACATTTGTGCTGTGCGACTTGAAGCAACATTCAACTGCGAAAATGTTGCGCAACATTTGATGTTTCTAAGCACATGACTACAGCAACAAGTGGCTGATGACATTGAAACGAAATTAGAAGGCAGATTTTAATAAAGAAAATGGGAATATTGAAGAAGGATTAAGCTAGAATCATTGTAGCGACAAATTGTTGAATATAATTGTTTTTTTGTTGTTTACTACTGTTCGGACAGTACAAGATGCATTTCTACTAAGAATGGCCAATGCATACATGGCCAATTGTATATCAGTTCCTATCTGAGGAACTTTCAGAGTTCAAATTGAATCGTGACTAAGCGTCCTGAAGAGCGGTAAAGTGACAAAGGAAACGTTTTACCGTTAAAAACTGCTTCCTCTCTCCGGACTAACCCCCTAATTGAACGCTTTTTCTAGTTTTCTATCTTGAAACCGTCAGCGATGGTGGCAGCAAATTTTACTACAATGTATTTTGTAACCTGTGTCCTACTCTCCACTTCAACGACATTCATTCGAATAAAACAACGCAAACATTAAAGTATAAATTATATTTTATGTATATTTGTTGCATGTTTCACACATTTATTCCATTTCATACTTTTCGTATTTTCATATATTTTCCCTCAACTAATTCGTTTGCTTCTATGCATTTTGCATTTTGTCATTTTCAAATTGTAGACATTTTAAATTGAAAAGTTTATGTTTAGCAGTACAATTGAATTATTTTTCGTTACTTCATTTTTGGTTGCATATTAACACATGTTTGCTCGATTTCCTTTTTTTTTTAGTTTGTTTGTTTTCCACTTTCTGTACTATAAATAAAAAAACTTACGCTTAAAAGTGTACTTGGAAATACACAATAGTTCACATTTGTATACTTTATAATAATTTGAATGATTTTTTAAAATTATGGATGTGGCTTATGTTAAAAAACAATGCAAAGTGCGAGCATAAAATGAGAAAATTTAATATAAACTAAAATGTTGTTTGTGTTGAAAGTGAAATGAAATGTTTACTCGATTCATGTTTATGTTCGTAATGCTCAACCACACTGTTTCCCCTAATTTAAATCTTGAGTTGAGATAACTTTAATTTTTTTAATTCAAATTTTTGACTTGCAATGGACATTCTAGTTTTAAAATAGTAGGCCAGAAAAACCAGACATCTTTTAGTGAAATATACCAGACATCTTCAAGTGAAACAAAAATTTTTCATTGAAGAAATGGCCTCAATTACAGCTAGAAACAGTGTGGTTTTTTGTTGACCATCTTGTTGTGAACATCACTATTAGATACTAAACGCTGTTAATTTTGTTGATGCAGCGCACATGTTGCGAGTAAAAAAAGTTGTACGCTGTTATTTTACACAATTTCGATTTCACTCAAATGATTGAAATTATACACAAAAGCGTGTAAATATGTTAGAATGAGGTTTTGTCAATATGAATTTTTTACACTGTGGCATTTTGGTGCACACAAACGACTCGACTTACGCTCTCGTTCAACTTATTTTCATAAAATGGCAATTTAAGATTTAAAGTAGTTCTTCTGTAGGCAGCTAAGTGCTTTTGCTTGAATTTGAATTCGAACAAAGTGAATGAAAACATTTGTTCAATGGCAATAAATGCATTTGTCAGACTTGTAATTATAAATTTCTATGTTATAAAATGTTTTTTGTTGTATTCATGGTTTGGCGGCTTTCTTTTCAAGTGTTTGCCATCGAGTAAACACCAAGAAAATTATATATGTAGAAGACATTGTCATGGCACAATCATACGAAAAGCTACAATTAAACATAAATCAAAATTCTCGCCTTTGATTTGTGCAATTTTTCTTTTGTAAGTGTACGGTTTGATTTGATTTTTTCGATTTGTAGTAACAATTCCAGTTTTAATTCTTTATGTTTTAATTTTAAACTAAAGAATTAGAAAACTTGTTTTAAAGGCTTTTAAGTGAATTTTCAAGAATGATTAAATTTTGTATTCAAAATTACACGTGGAAACAAAAATTGTTATAGAAAACTTATTTTTTTTGCATTTCAAACTTAACTTTTACTTTATTAACTAAAGAATTTCTCATTTGAAAAATCTTTTGGATGTAATGGGCTTCACTGCATTTTACTAATGTTGGCATAGACATTTAGAACTGAAAAATTATTTTTAGTGGTTTTTCTGCATTCTGCATTGACTTCATAGTAATGTCGATTAAAAAACAAAAATGAAAAAGTGTAACTTCCTCAATCAAAACTAGAAAATGCTACGACTTTAAAAAAAACAACAGATCAATACTGAAGTGCATAAGAATGCACTTGGTTTGACAGATTTTGGTTGCCATTTTGTAGAGTCGTAAAAGGAGAGCGTTAATAGCTAATTTTTGTTACAATTTTAAGTGCACATATAAATATTATAAGCTTTAATTAAATAATGTTATTTGCATGTGTGTTCTGCAATAGATGCACCTAGTAGAAGATTTTTCTCAAAACTAGCAAAATTGCAGCCAATTTGATTACTGGGTACTGCAGTAGTTCGTAGAAGTGGCGTAATTTCTCTTATAATTTTGCTTTGTCTATTTGCGGTTTGGTTTTTCTGTTTGAGAATGGCAACATGCTCACAATCACGTTTTCAAATTTACTGTTTTTGTTTTGCAATGTTTACACTGTTACTTAGCTTAACTTTAAAGTTATTTTAATTGTAATAGAAAATGCTATGGCGGCCATTGTTAATTACGCTTATTTACAAAGTCACGCACTTACTCAATATTTGACATTTGTTTTTGTTGCTTAAAAAATATACAAATAATTTCCTATGGTTTAGAAAACTGGGCACATTAAGCAAATTAAACTAGAAGTTAAACAAGTCGACTAACAACTAAGTTCACAAGTGGTATGCAGACGTTCACAAGGGAAAATCAAAATCGGTTTCCAAAAATTCATTGTTAGTAAAAATGAGAGGCAATGGAAAACATACAAAGGCATTACAATCTAAAAATTATTAAAACGCATACAAAACTATAAACTTTAAATTAAATTTTAAGCCTAAATGTAAAAAAAAACATGGCAGAAATTAAATCCTTCGATAAATAAACCTACAACTGCGGAGACATTTAGCAGTAAAACTAAAAATGTACAACGGCTTCAATTGCGCGCTCGCTTTTCCAAGCATCTCTTAATTTTTGTATCACTTCAGCAGTTATGGAACTTCCAACTGCTCATTGTGTGGCTGCGTCGTTGCCACAATGGTCGATACACTGTTATTTTCGCACCGTCATTTCATTATTGACACTCGAATTCATTGGCTGTTATTGCACTCAGATCCTTCATCAGCCCCTCTAAGTTGGCCATCTCTTGATTCAGCTCCTCGGTTGAGGTGCTCGGCGCCAGTCTTTGTATTTCGTCGGTGGAGTGAGCCACCGATGAGCCGCCCTGCAGACGGTTCGTGGGCGTAACGGCGGAGAATGAGGGCTTCTTGTAGGGTGATTGATTTTGTGGACGTATTGTGACGGCAGGCGCTGTAAGATCAGAAACAGAGATGCACATATTTAGAGTTTTAATGAAAACACACAACTGCACTATCGCTATTGCTTACTGTGCTTATTGACGGGCGTTGTGCCACCGGTGGGCGGTGGCCCTGGCACACTGAAACTCTTCAGCGGATGCCCGCGTTTGGCACTGTCAATGGTGGAAACGCCTCCGTTGCTTGTTGGGCCACCGCCAGCGCCGCCACTGCCATTCGGATAACCAGCATTGCTGCAAAAATTACAAACATTCACATTATTGCAGCACAGTAAAGCAATCTGGAGCGTCCTCTCTTCAATTGGCATTGAAAATCAGTCAGCGCATTGTTTTTGCTCGTCTTCAGTATGTTCCAATGTGGCCACAGCTCTTAATAAAAACCTTTCAACTTTTACTTAAATTTTTATTGAAATTTTCTAAAACGAAATTTCGTCTTACACCAGGCACAAATGACAAATACGCCTTCACACATTTTAGCGGAGAAGAACGGACAATGAGCAAAACACAAAATACATTAAATATAAAATTTGCTAAACAGAAACGGAAAACGTGAATTTAGCCCTGAACTTTACTGGCCGCCGCTACTGGGGCAGCACTGTCAGCATTTTCGTCTTCTTCCTCCTCTTCTTCCTCTTCCTCATCCTCTTCGTCGTCGCCATCGTCGTCCGTTGTGGGGAGGCTATCCGTCAATTGTGGTATCCACTTCGAGGCTTCCTTCTGTGTCGGTGGCGGCAGCAGAAAGCCGCATTGCGGCACTATTTTCCGCCTTTTGCGTCGCCGCGCGCTCAGCAACGACCGTCGCCGTCGGCCACGCAGCCGCTTCAGCTTGCGCTGTTCCAGCGCTATGTTGCGGTACGGCTGCTTCTGCTCCTCCGACATGGAGTTCCACAGGCGACCGGCCGTCTTTGTGATGCGCACTGTTTCGCGCGGCGTCAGTGTGCCACAGCCCGGCGAGAATTCGCCGCCATTCGCCTTCATGCGTACCTCAGCCAGAAAGTTGAAAAACGGATTCGGTGAGGCCGACATCTTTGTGTGACGTATGATCTCGCGGTGCAGCGTGCTCGGGCTGAATGAAACGCGTGTTTTGCGGCGCGACGGCCGCACCAGCGTCGTGAACAAGTCACAAATTTTATCCCAGAACACGGCCATGGCGTTGACAGGTTTCTATTTTTTGATGGCTTCTTGGATACAATCGGATGTAAGCGGGAGGAAAAACACATACAAGACTTTACAACAAAAAAAAAATGAGAAAATAACAAAAAATATTGAAGTTACACTGAAATTTCGCCGGTCGTCGAGTAAAATTTTGATCTAAGACATAATTTCAAAATGAAAATCTTTTCTCAAGTCACTTTGTGAAGTTTGCCAACCGGAGCATTCGCTCGCACCAAAATGGAGAACGTAAACAGACAATAAAGCGCCAAGTGGAAAGGTGGTTGCTGGAGCCGAACTGGGCGCATACTGAAGCGAGCAGAAAGGAGTCACAAAGTCGCTACTCACCAGAAGTTGCCCTCGTAGCCGTATGGGTGCTCGGGCGTCTGAGCTAGCGAGCCACCCGGCTGCTGGGTGAGACTCTGTTGCGATAGGCCGGTGTCGACAGCCATGTGCGGACGATTGGCCGATATGTTGTACTGAGTGCGTGGATACTGCGGTCGCTCCATCGTGGAGTTCATTGAGGTGGCTACAGCAGTCACGTGTTAAAAAAGCAGGTAATGTTCAAGTGGATGCGGAATGCGATTTTTTGTTTACAACTTACTCATATAGCCGGGCACGTAGGATCGTTTGTCCAGTGAGTTGGTCACCGGCACTGGTGTGTCCACATCGTATTCATGCACCACCGAACGTGGCAAGGTTAAGGCACCGCTGCTGGAAGCGCCATCGCTACAAACTGCGAGAGCGAAAATCCCAAATTTAATACATATGTAACTATTTGAAGTTTGCTGCTTAAGTGCTCGTTTCGAATGTGAAAGGAGTGACGCAGCTTGCACTCAGTCGAGCTTACCTGGCGTCGTGCTGTGCAGGCTCTTGTCAATATTCTTCAGTTCCATTTGATCGTGGTGTATCCATAGATCTGGAGGCTTCGGCACGCCCACATTCTGGTAGCTGTACAAACAAGAAGCAGACAAATTATGCACCGAGTTCTCCTGCTGGCTAAAGTCCACAATTAGGTAACAAGTTGCACTCACTCTTCGTACCTCTTCTTCGTGTGCTCTGGTGTGGATTGCGGCTTGCGCCGACACATCATCACAATCACCGCCACCACAATCACCAGCACAACCACCATGCTCGCGACCCCTATGTATAGAATCAACTCGCCGCTGAAACCCTTCGCAATGGTGTTCGGCTCCTGCATGATGACGGCCGCTGTGGTTGTGAACGCTACCAGCGCTGAAAACGGTCCATTGTTGGCCCCTTTGCTCGTGCGCGCCTGCACCTTGAAGTAGTACGTCGTGTATGGCTTCAGATTGGGCAGCATCATCATAGTCTCGTCGCCTGCGAATGCCTCTATCGACCAGTCGCGGTCGCGCTTCGTGGTGTCGGTGGTGTAGTAGATGTTATACCCGGTGATTTGGCCGAGGCTGTGCTTCGGCGGCAGCCATTGCAATATCACATTCTGCGGATTCTGCTCATCCGGCCGCACGGTGAGTTCGCGCGGTGGCGTTATTGGCACATTTTGGTAGGTGCTGTTCAGCACCGACATGGACCATGCCGACTCGCGGCGCCCCTTCACTACCTTCACGGCGAACTCGTACTGCGTGTTTGGTCGCAGATCGTTGATCATACAATTCAAGTCGGTGGTGTTGTGGTAGCGGAAACGATTCGAGCCGGAGATGCCGTAGCGCACCGTGTAGTGGCGATTGTCGGTGACGTGCTGGTTCTTGCTCAGCGTCGTGTCGATCCAATAGACCACAATCGAAGAGCTCGACATGGTGATGGCACGCAAACCCACAGGCACCTCGAGCGGCACAGGCACGTCTAGCGGTTCCTCGTCGCGTGTCTTGATGTTGTCGTAGATGGGAGGACCGCCGCCCTTCAAGTTATGTGCACGCAGCGAAACTACATACTCCGTGTTCGGCTCGAGGTTCTTCAGCACGTAGTAGCGCTCCGACTCCTTCAGCTCCCTGGTGTCTTCGTCGGGTATGCCGCGACCCCAGCCCAGCACGTAGCTGCGTATTTTGATCTCGTGCTGTTGCGGTGGACCCCAGTGCAACGCAATGCTCTCGGCGCCCGGATGAATGCCGATCCATACAGGCTTGCCGGGCACCTGAGTTTCGTCCAGATCGTTTTCTAGCGTCATAACGCGATACCACTCGGTAAACGGACCTGAGCCGTTCACAGTCATGGCGGCTATTTTCACCTGGTACTCGGACTGTCGGTCCAGTCCGTTCAGCTCGAAGTAGCGTATGTTGGCCGGTGTGCTACGCACCTGCGGAGCTTCCTTCAGTTTGCGGTAGCGTATCTTGTAGCCGGTGATTTGGCCGTTGCGTTCTTCCTCGGCGGGCGGCTCCCAGTGCACTGTCAGCGACTGTGTTCGAAGAGGGGAGAGGAATATGATATAAATCGTTTGAATGTTTTATGATAGGCCACGCACCGTTGAGCTGGTCACTTCCAGAGTTACGTTGTTTGGCGGCTCGGTGGGCGTCGACGAGAAGGTCTTCACTTTAATCTCACTAGAGGGATCGCCCATGCCATTCTTATTGAATGGCACCACGGCAATGGTGTAATCGGTGTAGGGACGCAGTTCTGTTAGCACTGCATCGAGCGTGGTGCTGTCGTGGTACATTTCGGCGCCGCTGTCGTTCTAAAAAAGAACATTTCGTTTAGTTTATGGTAAGTTTTTGTTTTTATTTGAATGACTAAGCCTACCTCCGAGTAATAAATGCGATATTTGAGAATTTCGCCATTTGTCACAGTCGGCGTGTCCCATTTCACGTAGATTTCTTTGTGATTGCGCGCATATCCCTCAACATTACGCGGCGGGCCGGCAATATTCTCCTCCGGTTGAGTGCTCACCTCTAATATCTGAAGTGGAAAATTGTTCAATTTAGTTTTTTCTGCAGTAAATGGTTATTTATTGTTGGGTACCTCTGAGGATTCGCCAGGACCAAAATTTGTATTGGCCACAACGCGGAATTGATACGTTTTTCCGGGCAACAGTGACTGTATGTTCACCTGTTGATCATCGTGCGATTTGGTCAAAATCTTTTGCTCTCTGTGTGGAAAACAAAAAAGTTATTGGTGGCAACATTTGAAAGAATACAAATTCATTCATTCAGAAAATTTTATGAGTAGTCCTTTCTAATTTTTATTTGTCTATAAATAGTAGTAAGCGGCTTAACCTCAATCATCGTTGGGTCTTTTCTCGAATCTATTCGTAGCACAAAACATAAACCATTTGCAAAATGATTCTATTTCCTTGCTCGGAGGCAAAACTGCAACTAATTTAACAACCTTTCATTCACGCCTAATTTTACGCTCATTCCGCATGACGCGTAAGTCAACATCAGTGCCATCATTATTGCTGTCAAACGATTTCGTTTGTCGCCAACACGCTGCAATCGAGTTTGCCTTCCCGAAAGGACGCATCCTATCCCAACAGAGCTGTGGCCGTCGTAAAAAATCAACAGCCACGCAATGTATGTTCTCTTGCGCGCTCCAATGGATTCGGCGGGTATTTTTTCTTGGCACTGTGCGAACGCAAAATTGCGTTTGCCAAATTAAGGAAATTCTACTACTTGGCAATAAAAGCGAACGGCAAATTGAATCACACTTAAGGCAGGCGGGCCATGCAAGACTTAGCAGCTTCCGCTGCCGACATTGCGACAGACGCCAGCAGCCGGCACAGCGAAAGTGAGGAAGCAAGTGGAAAATGGCGACGGCAATGACGATGGCGCTGGCAATGAAAGCGAAATGGCGTCAAGGACTGCCTTTTAATTTGAATTTTCACTTTTTGTCTGCCATTTCGATTTTGTTATTAGCTTTTCTGGGCAAGTGCGGGCGCGCGCGCGCCTTTGCTACTACATCACTTGGCAGCGTTTGCGTTGCCCATAAAACCGGCATCAGAAATCATCGTAAAAATGTTGAATGGCTGCAATGATAAATGAATGAGGAAATCTAAAACAATTGTGTGCTGCACACAAAGCGACGTGGGGTGAGAGCGGCACACAAAGCGGGGCGCAAACAAAGCACACAAGTCACAGACACTCATCAAAAGCGGCTACGAAGAGAATAATGGCGATTGCAATTATTTTTGACCCGCGTTAGACTTGGGTGTGCTGCGACACTGAGACATGCGTACACACTTCTGCACACAACAACGTATGGCTACCTATGTAGCCACTTAATACTGTTTGAAATTAGGTTTAAACACCTTTCAAATCTATCTATGGTTGAATTTGAAATAAATGTATACAACCCGTTGTCGAATGTTAGGTTAGGTTCGACCGCAAACTGTATTCTAAAACCATTTTCAAATGTTCATCTATGAACATGCATCCATCACTTACCGCTCACTGTTGTTCATTTTGTAGAAGACTGTGTACGAGACCACCTCCACGGGGTTCTTCATCGGCTCCATCCAGCTGAGCGTCACAAAGCGCGGCTTCACTATCTGCGCCACCAGATCGCGCGGTGGTCCCGGCAACCGGTTCAGCAGTCCGCCGTTCATAAGGCCCGCACTAATGCCAGCCGCAGCCAGAGCGCTGCTGCCGCCACTAGCCACGCCACCATCGTCTTCCAGGCCAGCTAAATCTGAGGACAAGTAGGAGGATGATGACGATGATGGGGACATTTGCTTTTTATTCTTGTTTTTCCACGAATTCAAAATCTTATTGGGATCGTCGCCGTGTTTGTAGGCGTTTATGTATTCCTGGTTGGCGTTCGGGTCGTCATAGTCGTCTTCGTCATCGTCGACTGCATCTTCGTCCTCGTGCTGTGCACTGAAGTCATGTTTTTGGGTGGGCAGTTCGAGTGAGCTGTCCGTATCGTCCATGTCCAGCTGCTCGATGTGCTTTAGCGAGGCGAGTTCGCCACCAAAGTTGCGGTCATTCAGCGGTTTCTCCGATTTGAGAAACTTCTTGTTGCCCTTCTGCGACAGCAGACTGTCGAGTGCGCTCTTCGAGATGATGCGCGTCGTTTCCACGGAGCCGTCGGTGTCGTCCATGTCGAAAATGTCGCCCGACTTGGTGCGCACTTCGCCCGAATGCCACGTGGGCTTGTTGCGGCGTTTCGCTGGGAGCGCTGAAGTTTGCGTTTGTAGGGATTTCGTTTTTTGTGATTGCAATTGGAAGTGGGGTTTGCGAGGATTTTTCGATTTGCCTTGGTGGATGGGAGGTGTGGTGGAATGGTGTGCGGAATGAGAAGAAATAATAGGAAAATAGGAAAATAATTGAATGGAAAATGATTGAAATGAAATAAAACGAAAAAGAATAACGGTAGAAAAAGAAATAAAAATTTAATGTTTTAATAATAATGAAAAGGAATTAGTAAATAATTATGTGCGTACATAAAAATAAATGTGATACAGCAATTAACGCAAATTGTCAACACATATTAATACATCGAAAGCGCTCAAAATCAATTGTAAGCAACTAAAAGCGACTTTTTGAAACCAAAAGTATGAAGGTGTTTTGTACAGGGAAGCGGCTTTTTGCGGGATGTCAACTTTTACAACAAGTCGGATTAAGATATACCCTTAACTTAGAGGGTCTGGCAATATTTATGGGGCACCCACACCGAGGCAATATTTTACTAAGCGCTTTTACCGCAAAGGTTAAACATTTGAAGCGTCAAAATCAAAGCCAAATACTAATGTCCAATTCATTTAAACTAAGGCAGAGTTAGTCTTTTTGCGATTCTACCCGTTTCAACCAACTATACCGACACTCACCAGCTTGCACGATGCGCAGTCGTGCCGCCGCCTGCACGCTGCCCGCCGGATTGGTGCCCACGCACTGGAACATGCCCGCATCCGACTGCAGTAGGCCCAGAATGCGCAGATTGTGGCCGCCCACCAGCTGCATGTAGTCGTTGGGGGTGATCACGTCGCCGTTCTTCAGCCACTGTATCAGCGGCTTCGGTTTGCCGCGTATGGCGCACTCCAGCTCCAGTTCCTCCTTCTCGTGTGCGCTCTTGTCCTTGGGGCTCTGTATGAATTTCGGCGGCACTTGCACCTGCACCGTGGCCTGTGCGTCCAGCGAGTCCACCGTGTTGCTGGCGCGGCACTGGTAGTTGCCCGAGTCGATGTCCTCCGCGGAAGAGATCTGCAGTGAGCCTGTGCCTATGATGGAGAAGCGCGAGTCCAGATCGCTGAGATCAAGCTCCTCGCCGTTGCGCAGCCACTTTATCTGCGGCTTTGGCACACCGTTGGCCACACAGTCCAGCGTCACGGTGTCGCCCTCCTTCACCGTCTTCGGTGAGGGACCGACGAGAAACGAGGGCGCCACTGGGCTGTCCGCAGCCGCATCAGTTGCCTTCTTGATGTTCAGATTGGTTTTGCTGCTCAGTCGCGCGATGCTGCCCGAGGTGACGTTGCACTGGTAGACACCGCGATCGCCAATGCCCACCTCGTCGATCTCCAGTGCACCATTCGGCAGCACCACCATGCGCAGATTGTCCAGCAGTAGTGGCATCTCGTCCTTGACCCACTGCACCGCATGCTTTATGCCCGGCTGCAGCTGGCCGATCATGCAGCGGAAGTAGGCGGTCTGGCCGGGCAGCAGGTACGTTTCGATGAAGTCCTGATTGAGGTCGGGCAGCCGCGCAATGGACACCACCGCCGACCGACTGACAATCGCACCAACGCCGTCCACGCTCAGCAGACACTGGTAGGAGCCGGTGAGGCCGCGATTCTCCTCCACCGAACTGATGTACAGCGAGCCGTTCTTTAGCTGCGTGCGGAATGTGTCGCCCACAATGCCCAGATCCTGGCCGTCGGGGCCGCGCCAGCGTATGCTCGGCTGCATTTTGGTGCCCTTGCTGAGGTGCGCGTTGCCGGCGCATTGCAGCAGCACCGAATGTCCCTCGGGCACCACAACATCCTGCGGTTCAATGGTGAATGTAAGAGCTGCAAGTGCCAGACACGAAAATACGTTAAAATCAAAACATGAAGCAAAATTCAATAAAGAATTTTAAATGTTGATATAATCATAAAAGTGAAAAGGATGTACAGCAGATAAAGGATGTGCCGCAGGACATGCGAGCCAAAAAAATATATATTTATTAAAACAGAATTCACAAGCAAAAACAGCGTGATATGGCATACGTTCATCATTAAGCCACACACACGCAACGGATACGAAACCGCCACCCCCCACGCACTGCGTTGCTGCTCGGCGCTGCGCCTGCCACTCAACACACAAAACAAACCCTGACCCCAATTTTGTGCAGCGCTTACGTGCAGTTTATCCTTTTCAGCAAGCAGTGGCCCACTTCATGGCTGCATGCTGCGCTCTCGTTCGCGTGGTGAATGGGGACGGAGCGGCAATCTGTCAGCATGTAAACATCGAGTGAACAATGGTGCAGCCGCGCCCAACCGCCCACCAAAGCGCACAGACATCCCAACAGCCATCTCCAACGGCGCCCAACGCCATTGTCGGCTTGGTGGATGGTAAATATTTGCAGGCTTTGTCGTTGCTGCTGCGAATATTGTGTTCGCTTTAATTGTCTTAACGCTCGTTGAATTTGTCGTTGACATATTGTAAGATCTTGTTAAAAATTTATTGAAAGAAATTATGGCGAACAGCAGCAGCTGCCAGTTACACGGCAACAAATTTGGTGATGAAGTCTTTTTTTAAATCCATAAATCAGTTTTAAAACATAATAATTTATTGCAAAACGTTTGACGCCATTACTCTTAAAAAAACTAAATAAACAATTTTAATATATAAACAAATTATGATAAAAAAGCAAAGCTTTCGATTGGTATGCGGTCTGAATATCACAGAAGGGACTCGGTCTAAAAAAGGAAAGTTTATTTTGACTGGTGCGCCCTCAAGTCGCAGCGTCAGTCTGTTTATTTTGCTTTCCAACGGGGTGTTGACAACGACGCAAACCCTTAGGGGTTGTCTCTGTGGCTGATAATTGTGTTGCCACTGTTAAAACGGAGCTGCAACACTTTAAATTTAAATTAGCCACAGTTGCACTTGGCAGTGCCGTAACAGCGTTTCGTGGGTTGGGCGCCGTGAAGACTGTACGAGTTGGCCGGTGGTTGATGCCACTTTTAATTTATCTCGTTATGTCGCTGGCGTCGGCTGGGTGGCAAGCGACGGGTCCAGGCAGAGTTAACGTCTGTCTACCGGCGAAGGGAGATTACAGCACAGCGACAACGTGCGTCAGCAGCGGAAGGAAGCTGACAAATGCAGTGTGGTAGGTGGGTAATTCTTTATCCGGTTTTCATTAATTGCAAAAGTGAGGGTACGTATTACCGACATTGGTGGTACATTGCTGCATTTAACAGCAAAACACGGTGGAGAAGATTGAAATTAACGAAAACTAAATTTGCACAGCTGAGCGTTGAATGAGTTATTGGCCAAAGAAAAGCAATCAAGAATGTGGCATTTAAGTATTGTAAAGTATTTGTTACATATAAATAAAAAGCCACGTTTTTTACAAAGATATCTATAAATATATAAACAGATATTTAGCTATAATCTTCAGCAACCTGTAAGGTTAAACATTTGATATGCTTCTATTATGCCCTGAACTGCTCTAATTAACTGCAACCACCACTCAAGCCGCAGCCAATTCTCCACACATCGAATTATGAAGTCTCCTTTAGGCGGCGGTGTGCAAATCCAATCGGCGGCACACACACAAATGAGACATAATTTAGATTAGTTGCATTCATGTTGTTGTAGCTGTCGGTTGCTGGCTGCAGGTGTTGGCCAACGTCTGTGCAGCATCCGCAATATACACAAACATGCCCATCGCCGCAAGTGGTGAGCCAACACCAGCAACCAACAACAGTAACAGCAGACGGCAGCAATTGCTCGATGCTATCATTTTTATTGTGTTTGTCGTTGGGCGTATCAGCAAAATGCCTGGCAGTATTGCAGCTTAGTATGTTGTAGCTGTAGATAACAACAACAACAAAAAACTACATCAACACTTGCAACGATGGCGAAACAACGCGAAGAGGCAGCGACCGCGGCGTCAAGTGGGCGGTTAATGAGACTTGCAGCAAATATTTGCCATTGTTGTTGTTGTTGGAAATGCTGTCTGGTATTATTAAAACATATATCTTGATTATGACTGGAGTCAAGCTGCAATATTTGTTAAATTCAAGCAGTCGAAGGGTTAAAAGTGCAGCAGCACTTTTCCCTGAAGAGGGGAAAAGACAAAACAAAGTATGCATTAAAGGAGGTAACAGCCGGATCGGCCGGCAGTTATACTTACAATATGAAAAGGACTCATGGACTTTCTGAAAATTTGAAATTTATAGCAATTTTTTGTCTGCCACTCGGGATTCGATTTTAAGCATAAACAACAATAATTACTTACAACACAATGACTGCTACAAAGACAACAACATCTGCAGTTGAATTCATTGTTGAACTTTGCCAAAAGTTGTTTGCATCTCTAAGAGAGAGAGAGAGATTTTATTGTTGTTTTTGGTTTCGGTAAATGTTCCAGTAGCAATTTTGCCCTTTCAGCTTTGTTCTGCAAAGTTTAGTTGGCTGTGCAGCGAGGGCGACCAGTGAGCAGTTGAGTTGAAAAAAAGAAAGCGCTAAGCAACCAACAACACGTGCCGTTAAGCGGTTCGCAACGGTTCACTAATAAATTGCTACCTCAATGCAAATTGAAATGGCAATAATAATAATAACCACAACAACAACAACGTTTAAAAGTTTAGAGACATTCCAAAGGCAAATGCTTCTTCAAGTGCTGTTTCCTGCCGCCACTTGGGCCTTTAACCGAGCGTATGCAGTAATAGTAACAACAACAACATTAACCAGCCTCACCACAAAACCAACGAGAATGTTGACTGTATCGTTGGCGAGTTGTTTTGTACTACGAGATGTCTGTGTCTGTGTTTATGTTTGTATGCAACATTCGGTCATTAACGCATCGCTGTGCGCGAGTCGAATGTTTAGCATATTAGCAGCTACCAAGGTAATTACAGCTACCTTTTACTGTTGCAACAATAAATTGCAGCTGCTTAATTTGCAACCCAGCGATTACCTACGCTTTCAACGCATTGCGGTCTCCGCAGTTCAACATTTTGCTGTTGGAATTCTAATAAATCCAGCACAACAGTAGACAGATTTTAAGGAAGTAAAGAATGCCTTCTTCGGCAAGTTTTGAACCTCAAACGCAGCAATGAACAATGGCAGAAATATTCGCAATTATTTACTTAAAATTTCGGTGAAAAATAAAAGAGAGATAAAACGATTGACAGTAAATTATGTCCCTCACACTTGGCAGCCAAAGCTTGTTGGTGACTTGAACATGAACCTTGGCCTGTGTTACTCGCTGCATTAGCTTCGTTTCCGCTTCCACCTCTCGTTTAAAACAAAACCAGTCAGAGGTCGGTAGACAGCAATTAGGACGTCAGGGTGCGCCTTGGCTTTGATTCGCAGAATGCTTCATTCATACGTGAAAATTCTCATTAAATTGCGCTGAGCATAAGGAGAGGAAGTTTATTTTGCGCGTGTGTGTGTGCGTGCGTAATATTCGCTGCACTGTGGGCGTAGCAGACTAATTTGAAAGTAGAGCAGTGTAGAGTAAACGGCGGTAATTGCATGGTGGAACATTTAAACAATTAACATTTTGTAATCTGGCACAGTTTTGACTACTAATCAGGAAATATTTATTAAGTCAAAACTGCGAGATACATAAGAGTATCTCGTATCTTTTATAGCCATAACAGTGTGTCCGACACTGCTCATTAAACCATAAAACGTCACAAGTAACGTGAAAATAAAGCAATTCATACCACAGTACCAGCATGTGAGAAGGTTACTCTAAGCAAATAGTAAACAGTGCGCAGTCTAAACTAATATTTAAACTGCCCAACCATTCAACTAAATGCGCACGAGTCATTATGAAGCGGTGACAATGACACGGCACCAACCGACACCACAGACTTGCTGGCATCAACGTAATGCGTCCTCCTTCGTGCACTTTAGAAGACGACTAAACAAAAGCGAATTTAAAACCGACCTCCCCCCGACATTCACTCCCGCGCCCAGTTTATGCATTCAACGTATGCAAATTTGCCCTCTGGCCACTTGAGCGACTTCACACGTTTGTGCGTTGACCTCTGACGCTAGAAATTACACTCCATACATTACATGCTGGCTGCCCTCAACGTCGGCTGCCTTGACGAGCAAAACAAATGGCAACTTCCGTTCGCGCTTCATTAGTTTGCCGAGCGCAGTGTTTTTGTTTTATTTAATTTGGTTTTATTTTTAGCTTTTAATTAAATTCTGTTTTTGCCATTGCTGTTTTTATTTTACACTGATGAGCAACAACAATACAGTAAAATTCACCACAACACACATGTACAGCGCACTTTTTATGTTATTTGTTGTTGTGGCGGCTGTTGTGATGTGGTTTTGTAAATGTTTTCATTTTTTCATTGTCAGCTTTTAGGCGTTTAGGCACTGTTGTTTTCATTGCGGTTTTGGTGTGAGGAGTTTTCAAGTTTAATTTGCGGTTTCCGCTTTTGCAACTTTTTTTCAGAATTTTGTGCTCTTCTTGACAAAGTCAATGTTTACAAGGTTCAGGAAAGTAATGTGTTGCTAAGAAGTTCACTGGTTTGGGGCCGTTTTTTGGCAAATCTTTATACAACTTTTTATACAAAACTTTTTACACAAAATTAAGAGAAACTTTTTTGTTTTGTAAAATCAACAGTTGAATACAGTCTTTTGAAAGTTTCTTTATTTGTTTTAATTGTTAAGACTTCATTGTTTATTTGATCTTGAAAATACTTAATTTGCTAAATAAAAGCAATTTGATAAAATTAAAATTAATTTTTGTTTAATGTTTTATCAAATATCCAATCAACAGTTGAATACAGTCTTTTGCAAGTTTCTTAATTTGTTTAAATTGTTAAGACTTCATTGTTTATTTGATCTTGAAAATAATTTGCTAAATAAAAGCAATTTGATAAAATTAAAATTAATTTTTGTTTAATGTTTCATCAAATATCCAATCAACAGTTGAATACAGTCTTTTGCAAGTTTCTTAATTTGTTTAAATTGTTAAGACTTCATTGTTTTTTTTTTATCTTGAGAATACCTAAAATTTTCTAAAAAAAAGCAATTTGATAAAATTTCAAAATTAATTTTTGTTTCATTTTTCAACCCATATCCTTTAAAACTGTTCATCAAAATTCACTTTAAATCGTTTAATTTGAAATATTATTTTATAAAGTTTATTCAAAAGCCATGCTTAGCTAGTACACAAAAGCACCCTAAGTACACATGCACCGAAATGTATCCGACCAGCATTGATGATTGACAGTTTGAGATATTCAACCAGCACGAAAAGCTCAATCGCCTGCGTCTGCAGTGGCATTTGTTGGTCCAAGCGGCTCTATCCACTGCCTCCGTCTGTCCCTTCGTTATTTGCAGTTGTCAACAACGCCAGCATTGCAGCAATGCCGCACGCGCACCAGACCATGACCTGAACTGTGTGTAGTCGCACGACTGCAAATCGAAATCTATCACAGTCGCATCACAGCGCATCGCTTCAGCGCGCCCATTACCGCAGATCAGATGGCAGCACATCAAAGCGTCACAATTCAATCAATGCCAACTGATGCATTCAAGTCCTGCCGCCGCCGCTGCGCGCGCACCGCAAAACTCGTTTTAATTGTTGATTCAACAATTTGTCATTGCCCAACCATCTTCGATTTTCATCCCCTTTCTCCCACACTGAGCTGCTTAACGCAGGTAGATATTTCATTAGCGTGTGGCGAGAGCAGAAGTTCAAGTCATCGAAGTCGAAGGAATGGCGGGATGACAGACTGACAATCGCAACGATGATAATGACGATGTCGTTGATTAATTGTGTGCTGCAACATCTGTTTGAACGCTGCTGTCGTTCGTGCAAGAGCGTCGATGTTGCAGACGCTGCCAGTTAAATGTTCCCGCATTTTGCTGCACACGCTGACCACCCTCACAATTTCCACAATTTCCAAGTCTTTCTTTTGCTTCTTCTTGAATTTAATTAATAAAAGTTAGCGCATCGAAATAAGTGCCGCCACACTCTCGGCCAAAGAGTTCATTGGCATTTGACATGACGTGCGGTCGCAGCCAGCTGCCATTTGGCGCTGATGTGCCGCTTCAATTAAAATGTGTTATTGGGAAATGTTTTGAACGTTTAATGCTGCACCAACTTCAACAACATGAAAGCGGCCAAATACCCCAAAATTTCAAATATGCCGTGAAAATTTCACTCTTACTCGCCACATATGAAGTCATAAAAATGATTTTAGCTTTTCCGCGTTTGCTTCTTTCATTTTTACTACCGACGATTTTATGGTTTTTGCTGACGCGCTGAAAAGTGGCCGCATTGCGCTGGTGCAAATGTTTGCGTTATGAATTTGTTTGTAGTTGTTGTTCGATGCGTGTATGTGTTGGGTTGTTTATCGGTGACGTCTGTAGGCAGTTGTGACGTGGCTGTGCTAGTTCCAATTAATTGTTGATTGCGTGAATTGATTTTTATTAACAAGCCTTCCAGCCTTTTTGGAGCAGCGGCCCGTTCGCTGGGTTTCCGGCGTTCGGAGGCCAATTAAACTGTTTGCATTGAGAGCCGCATAAACTGACAGCAATAAAGATAAAACCAATATTCATAAATGAAACTATTGTGAAAAGCCAAGGGTTACGGCAAGTTGAAGGATCGCAACTTTTATTTGTGCCACATGCAGCACTGTGTTATACAGGGAAGTTATTGATAACTGGAATACCAATTATATCTCGAAGAGAGGATTTGATGAACGCATGAAATTTCATTATTTACGCCAAAATATTCGCATATAACTTTACAATGAACACTGAATGTGTAAACTTTAGTAGATTTAAGTACCAATTTTGAATAAGTACGAAATAAGCATTTAAACGCATTTACAGTTTTTGCTTAATTCTGGCGTTCAAGTTAATTTCTGAGCTTTGATGTATTCAGAGAGCTATAGTAGAATTTTATGGTGAATATTTTCGTGGTACATTTTGGCCTCAAAAACTCCAGTTTTACAGGACATTTTTGGCTTTTCAGAAAAAAAGGGGTCAAATTGACCCATACAAATAGGAGCTGCAGGGTGAAAATGCTCCACAACTACTGTTCTTCGTAGTATTTTACATCAAATTGCTGAACACATCATATACCTAAAATGTGAGGTTACATGGTTTTCGTGTGCAAAAAAGGGGACAACTTTGACCTCCCTTAAAAAAAATTCAGACGTAAACTTTCAAAAGGCCAAAATACGTAAGGGAGAGGGCTGGGTTGTGAACCAGCTGGGTGGTGAACCATTACTGTTTTTTCTTTCCCTAATTGACATATTGCTAATCTGCTGCTTTTGTGGTTACAGCGAAGTGCAAACACGTATTGCTTGTGGCAGCTACAGACATCGTGTTTGAAAATCGACTGCGAAAACTTGTTTGCTTTTTTTAAAGTGCTATTCAAGTGACTGAGCTTATTGCAAAAAGGTCAGAGTAATACATGTTTATTTAGTGTTTTGATTCTATTTTACGATGCAATATTTGTTTATGTCGAATTATGATTGGAAGTGTCGTTTATTTTAAAGTTTCCAAAATGGCATCGTGGTTGGGCTGTGAACCACTGAGGTGGCTGGGTTATGAACCACCTGTTTTTCGTACTACATTTGTTCTAAAACTGTCAAATATGGACGGATATATTAAAATAAAGTAATTTTATTTAATTTCACACGATTTCGGTGAGTTCACTTGAAGTGGGCCAATGCGAGAACGCGTTCGTATTTCACATGCAAACATTGCGACACCGATTAGGATGAAAATTCAAGAAAGTGAGCACTTTCATTCATTGCGACTTTTTGCCCTAAGCGGCATCATTATAGCTTTTTTCACCTCTTGAGGCCTCCTGATTGAATAAATTCTCAACTTACTTAAAAATTATGGGGTTTTTCTTCGTCTTTTCCGACTTTAATAGGGATTTTCCAGATGGTTCACAACCCAGCCACTTTTTTGGAAAAGCGAAAAATCACGTCCTTAGAAAATTGGACGTAGAGAGTTAAATATCAATCAAAACAGTAATCCATCTTCATAAAAAAGTTTACCTTTCCAACGGTATCTGCGATTTTTCGATATCTTTATTCTGAGAAAAGTTAGAGCCAAAAAACAAATCCCGGTTCACAACCCAGCCCTCTCCCCTATTCTTTTTTTTGCCCCCTCTACCAGAATCCGTTGTCAGAACCTTGTTATTTGTTTTTTGTATTGTACAGTGTTATTTACGCCAAAATATTCACATATAGCTTTACAAAATTTACTGATGCCCAATGAAAAATGATAGTGTAAACTTTGGTACAAAAAAATTAATATGACAGCAGAAAGTTGTTGCCAATTTTACAATCACAATTTATAACAAAACATATCGTGAATACCACCAATATTTTACTTTACAGCGTTGAAGCTGTCAACACATGTCGTTTCATGTATGCGACATTTTCGAACTTTGTGTAATATTTTCCATGCTTCGCTGAAAAACAATAAACAAATGCATTTGCCCGACAGACAAAATCAAACAACAACAATAAAAAAACAAATGAAAAAAACCGGCGACAGGTTATGCGGATCAAAGCATAAAAATCAGATCCGACCAATGTGCTGCACAATAAGAGCAAAATTCCAACAATAACAACAACAGCAAAGTGAGATACCAACAACAAATCGTACAGTCACATGCAATGCGCTACACTCACGTCATCGGTCTCTGCTTCATTGATTTTGGCGGAATGGGCACAAAATGCGCGACGAAAATCCGCCACTTGGCACCACACAGTTATTTTTAGACATCGAAGGGGGCGGGGGCTGCTGAGGCGTGAGCGAGCAGCACAATTTATTATGATTACAAAGCGCGCTGACAGTCGGCAAATGCATTTTTTAAATTAATGTTTACCAATTGTTACAACAAAAACAACAACAATAACACAATAATATTTCGATTAATTGGAGCATTAGCGATTCGGATGAGGGGGAGGCGATACCACGTGCGCGAAACACGGCGCGCTGTCATAAATTTGTCAGCCGAAAATTAATTATGCACAACTGAGCAGCGCGGGGAGGACAGACGCACATGCAATAAACAATTTAAAAAAATAATTAACAAATTTGTAGAGAGTTTGTATTCAAGATTATGTGGTGGTAGCGATAAAAATAATGTTTTTTGTGAGGTTAGGTGTGTTGAGTTGAGTGCGTAGGTGAGTTAGGTTAGGTGGTAAATTTGTGACACATGCCGGATGCTTATAAAACCGCCTTCTGTAGGAGGATTTGCCCCAGCGGACCATGGGTGTACGGACGTAAACCACTTTCTTCCAACTCGGACCACCAGGTTTTTCTTCCTTAGGTTTTCTTCCGTTCCCTTGATTTTGTGTTTAGCCAATCAGAGGTGAGCTATGATCATCGGTTTGGGGTTGAAACCATCCAAGAAGATCTACAAGTGCTCATTCTATTGGGTATTGGGAATGCCTAGTGACCAATCTTGATCAGGGATCAGATGTTCTACATATAGTAGAGCGAGATTAAGGGCTTTGATGCAAATTTTAGTCATTTCTGTATGTCCCGAAGCCCAGGTTCATGGTTATGGTTATATTTCCCTACTTTGTTCACAATCTAAAGTTACAACAAAATACAAATGTCTGAAAATTAATCATCCTCAAATATCATAGCTACAGTTAGAGCTAACTGCAAATTAACCGAAACTCCTATGAGCTGTATTCAACCACCCAATTGAAAATATAACCAAATAAATATTGCCACGCATTGATTGAATAATAAATGTTCTGCTTATATTCACAGCTCAATTGGTTCCCATCAATGTTGACTGTTTCCCCGCTTCACCCTACAACAAATCCACGTTTACAGTGCCATAGACAAATGGAAATTCTGTTATAATGACAAACATTTGTTGTAATTAACATGCAAATTGCAACTTGTCGGCTGTGCAGCTGACAGCTCTGCTCAGTCAATTCTCAACGGACGGTCATAGCGTGGCGGCGAAAGCGCATTGGTTAGCGGTCGACTGTCGGCGGGCCAGCGGGCAATAGTGATGCTGCACATTTCAATGTTGCACGAATATTTCGCTCTAAGGAATAATGGCAATAGCAGACCTGGCAACCTCTCTGCGCCTGGGGGCTGGCACGCGCAGCATCTCAATTAACAGCGAATACAAATACAAATACAGTAGCAATAACTGTGCGGCATGTCATGGCCACCAAACTGAGTCATAAAATGGGCGTGGCAGCAAATTAAATTTGCTGCTGCCACTGTTGTGCGCCGCCGCTGTTGTTGCTGATGATGTAATTAACCGGTGGCATTGCTGGCAGGCACCGACACACACACATACAATGCCAAAACGCAGACTGTTGGCAAATCCTTTGGGAAAGCAAAAAGTGAGTTGATGTTGTCGTGGTTTATAAATATTTACATTTGTTGCAACATGGCGGCAATCTGCGATAATTAAATTCCATTGCAATGCAATTAGGTGCGCGCTTTTACTTGTGCACCGGCCGTGCAAATCAAGAAAGGAATGGACGAACGGACGAATGGACAGATGAAAGTATGCGTCGTTGTATGAGTGAACGTGCAGGTGGTTGGCACAGCAAAGTGTTGTAGAGTCTGAAAATCAATTCATGTTCAAAGTTTCCAGCAAGAGCACCGAAACAATAAATGATGGTTTTTGAGACATTACAAAACTCTTCCTGATATTTGATATAATAAAAGGAGCTAACAATTGCTCTCGACTGCTACTAATATTTTGGTGAATTTTCATGTCAATTAAACCTCGGTTTGGTCGGCAAGCTAATTCAACCAATCAACAACCCACCATTACTAAAAGTTGAAAGCTTCTCGAGAGTACAACACGCATCTCAAACTCGCGTTTAAGTCGCATTGATTTTCAAATTATGAACCTGCAGCACCGCCAACTTTCGACAAAGTTTGCTTCGCTACTCACACGACGCACAATCTCTGCTGGTTTCGAAGAACTTTTCGCCGCTGCAGTGGAACGAACATTTCTAAAACTAAACAACAATTTCTTACCTAAAAAACAACAACAAAACCAAGTTTGTTTGTTAGCAAAGTTTTGTTTGCCATGGATATATGGCGAGCACGGCTTGCCACAACGCTAACTGACTTCTGCTGTTGGGCAAATGTCAGCATTGACAGGAAACAGCACAGCGGCTTCCGTCGCTGCGTTGCAACTTGCAAGCTGAACTCAAACGAAGGAAAAAAAAATTGAAAATAAAATGTGGCAGCAAGAACGATGGAGGATGTTGCTGTCGTTGCAAGCAACATTAATGTTGCAAGTTGCTGAAAATGCCAGTTGATGCTTTTGTCTTACATGCAGCAGCCAAGAAGTAAAACAATGCAACAAATCCATTTTGTTTACTTTTCATAAATTACTTTTTCATTTTAATTTTTTGTATGTTTCCTCCATTTTGCTTTTGTCTCATGCTGCGCACATTACACGCTTCGAATGATGATTCGTTATGCGTTAAAGCAGAACAGCGACTTTCCATGAAATGCTGTGTGCACTCTCACTCTCTCTTTCGATATCTTTCTATTTCTATGAGGTTTTGGCTGCTTTGGTTGGTGGTTGGCTGCTTTGGACTTTGTGTGCGTATAGACAAAAGGAAATCGCGTGGGAAGAGGAAGTGCAATAGAATAGCAGATGAACGAAGTATGAAGGTGGATGTGTAAACAATGGACACATTTTCTGCTTTGTTTGCTGATTGTAGGGTGTATGAAAAGTGGGGTGGCCGGCAGCAGCACAAATTTTTTTGTCTATTTTCTTATTTGCAATTTTTGAATATTGCTGTTGATGGCTGTTTGCTTGATCTCCCTTTGGGGTATTTGTTCAAGAATGCAATCAGTGGCATTGAAAATGAAATGGAATAACATTTCAATGTCATCATGGTAAACATTTAATACCGAAATTGTGAGCATTGAAGTTGCAGAAGATATTAAAAATCACTGAATAAATATATAAAATTGTTTACCAGATCAAAAAAGGTTTATGGAAAATGCTTTCATTCTCAATGGGCTTTTTCCTGAACTTTTCCGTATGAAAAACGAACTAATCATTGAATTATTGAACTCATTTAGTTGACTGGTGGCATTCACAATGTGTGGCAATTGGTGTTTATTCAGATAGTAAACATTCTTAGCACTAAGCAACAAAATTTGAGTTGTTTTAGACGTTGCTATGGGTTGAATTTTACGTTATGAGGCGAGAAAGTTCGGAAATTTCCTGAAAAGATTTGGTTATTTAATTGTAAGAAAACTTTGCAATTTTGATTGGCATTTGCTGTGACATCACTGGCGCTTTGGAAAAAATCCTAAAAGTTAATAATATGTTGATTTCAGTACTTTTCTGGGTTTTGGCTTTAAGTCTGCTCCGGTTAAGCCGATTCGTTTACAGGTGAGGTTTCGAAATATTTGATTGAAAAAAATTGTTCAAGCAATCGAATTCTATAACTTTTTGACATTTAGGACATAAATTCGTGAACATTTACTTAGAAGTCATGGGACAATAACTTTTTGCATTTTCGGGAAACTATGAAAAAACGTATGCAATTTTAAACACTAAAAACTGCTTTGGTGTTTTTGTAAACCTCCGTTTTGAAACAAAGGAGCTAAACTTTATTAAGGAATTGTTAACATTTGTATCATGAGAACCTTGAACCCATATTCGAAAAACACCTGAAATATTGCATCACTTATGTATATATGTAAGGGAGAGGGCTGGGTTGTGAACCAGGCTGGGGTGTGAACCATTGCCGTTTTTTCTTTCCCTAATTGACATATCGCCAATCTTTCAACTGTCAATTTTGTCTTATGATATGACTCTGCATTTGTGGTTACACCGAAGTACAAACACGTATTGCTTGTGGCAGCAATCGAGTTTGAAAGACATCGTGTTTGAAAATCGACTGCGAAAACTTGTTGGCTTTTTTTTAAAGTGCTATCCAAGAGACTGAGCTTATTGCAAAAAGTCTGTGTAATACATGTTTATTTAGTGTTTTGATTCTATTTTACGATGCAATATTTGTTTATGTCGAATTATGATTGGAAGTGTCGTTTATTTTAAAGTTTCCAAAATGGCATCGTGGTTGGGCTGTGAACCACTGAGGTGGCTGGGTTATGAACCACCTGTTTTTCGTACTACATTTGTTCTAACACTGTCAAATATGGACGGATATATAAAAATAAAGTCATTTTATATAATTTCACTCGATTTCGTTGTGTTCACTTGAAGTGAGCCAATACGAGAACACGTTCGTATTTCACATGCAAACATTCCGACACAGATTAGGATGAAAATTTAAAAAATTGAGCAGTTTCATTCATTGCGATTTTTTGGCCTAAGAAGCGTCATTATAACTTTTTTTCACCTCTTGAGGCTTCCTGATTAAATAAATTCTCAATGTACTTAAAAATTATGGGTGTGTTCTTCGTATTTTCCGACTT
Source organism: Melieria omissa (assembly GCA_963971225.1). NCBI lineage: Eukaryota > Metazoa > Arthropoda > Insecta > Diptera > Ulidiidae > Melieria > Melieria omissa. Next base: position 8,243,473 of record OZ020269.1, on the reverse strand, counting down.
TAATAGGGATTTTCCAGATGGTTCACAACCCAGCCACTTTTTTGAAAAAGCGAAAAATCACGTTCTCAGAAAATTGGACGTAGAGAGTTAAATTTCAATCAAAACGGTAATCTGTCTTCATAACAAAGTTGCGCTATATATTCACCTTTCCAACGGTATCTTCGATTTTTCGATATCTTTATTCTGTGAAAAGTTAGAGCCAAAAAACAAAACCCGGTTCACACCCCAGCCCTCTCCCTTACATATTTATTCCAATAAAATCGACATTTGTCCTTTGCACTTTTGGCAAATCGAAAGTGAGCGACAAACCGGAAAACGACTTTGATGAGTTCAGTTTAAATGGAAAATATGCAAATATTTGTGACGTTGTAATTTGAATGGAAGAAACTCATGGCCAAAGGTTAGCACAGACAAAAATCACCAACAACAAGTTAACAGAAATGTTTAATTGGGCATGAAAACACTCGACTGAGCAGCAACAAATTTAATCGAGCATAAACACTTTGAAAAGTGACAGTAACGATGCAGAAAAATGATGAAAGATAGGCACATGAAATTTGGAGAAAATACAAATTTTGATTTTAGAAAAAATGTATAATAAATAATTTAAAAATTAGCTAAATACACAAATTAACTACAAACAACACAAAAAAAAAAATATAAATAAGAAAAATCATTTTAGCTCGCAACTGTTGTACATTTTATTTAAATTTTTTTATAACAAAAAGAACAACTTCAAGCTGAAGACACATTTTCATTTGTGCAAAGTGAGTGAAATTTCTTCGTTAGCGCTTTTTTGCTGTCTGCAAATTATTTTCCACGAAAAACTTAAGTGCTGCTGTGGAAGCAAATTGTCGCTAAGGATAACAAGGATGCGTCGCCATGTGGCGGGCGGAGTCGGAGCAGCTGTCGTCAAGTGCAAATGCGAATGTTTTATTCAATTGGAAAAGTCATCACTTAGAAAGCGTTGCGTTGTTGTGTTGTTGGCTGTGGAGTATACACGCGGCGGAGCTGCTGTAGATTGCGGCGGAAGTAAAGCAGACAGCCCACGCACCAACCATGGAATGGGAAGAGCAGAATAGCTCAAGTCGACGGGATTATGAGGCGATAAAAGTGCAGCATTTGAAAATTTAAACAGCGGTAAAGTTGAACTAGTCGCGCATAAGATGAACACTGCTCATTGCTGTGGAGGCAAAACTAGAGTGAAACTTGAGTTTGAGGTTAGGTTTGAGCTATAATGAAGACTACTAATGGTCATTTCCCCATAGATGGTTTCAGCAGAAAGAAAAATAAAATTGAAGCAACATAATAGAATTAAAAGAGGCTGAGAAAAGGGGACAAAATTAATCTAAAAGCAACACCCGCTGTGTGTTGAGCTTTGCACATTCCAGCCATGTGGTTTCGGCCATGTTAGCAGCCCAAAATAACAAAAACGTTGACATGACACTTGCAGGCTGCAGTTTTGCGTTTGGCTACAAGCGGAAATGATATGAGACTTTTTTCCCCCATTCTGTTAACGAGAAAGACCGGTAGCCAGACAGCGCGGCCGCCAAGTCGACAGGATGGTTGTGGCAAATATGGCGTCGCTTCCTGTGCGAGCACGGCCGCGCACACATCAACGCGGACCAGATGGTCGTCGGAGTGGTGCTGCGTGCGCACTAAATAAAAGCACCGAAAAACCATTGCAAAAGGCATTTAACTTAATGGGTGGCGGCTGTAAAAGCGCCAACAAAATTTGTGTACAAACCGGCGACACACAATGAAATGCGCTTTTAGCGAATGGCAAAGTCATTTTTGCTTACCGAAATGTTTGCTTTTTCTTGATTTGTTTTTTCTTTGATTTTTTTTATTTTTTGTATTCGGTTGCTTCGTTTTTGAGTTATTGTTATGGAGCGTTTAGTGCGCAGCTTTCAGACGCACAGACAGTTGGGCACTGAATTTGCGCTTTAAATGCTTTATTTGTCAATTGTGCTCAAAATTGAATTTTTTGTTCTGAAAATTTTGCTTTGGCTGCTGAATTAAGCACTCAAATTAAGCAATTAAAGTTGTCAGATTTTCCAAGAACTTTAAATTAAACATTTTTTACAATTGAGCCGTTACGCACAGCGAGGCATGGCATCATTTGTTCGGCGCGCAGGCGGACACACTAATGTGTATTAATTTGTTTAAAACTTACTCACACAACAGCAAAGAGAGAATAAAATTTTAATTGAACACAATTGAGGTCGACTATGAAATATTTTACATCGAATTTCATGTTGATTTTGTATATTTTTGTCACTTTGGGTCACGAATTTTTGTCCAAAGAAATTGCAAGACGTACTGCAGCGACCTCAAAGCGGCCAAAATCATGCTGCAACAATTTCAAGTAAACAAACCCAGACCCATCAACTGTTGACTGTTGTCTTTGCACTCGATCAGTGTGAATATCAAATTCGATTTAATGCAAATGATGCAAGCAAAAAGTGGAAAGAAAAACACTCAAAATCGTGTAGTGCAGAAAAATGGTAATTCGGGCTGGGTGAGTGAAATTTGCGCACAGCTGCGGTCGACGCCGCTGCCGCTGGCTGATCTTGTTGCTGCAGCTAAATGGTAACAGCAACAACACAACAACACTCAACATTCAATACGTGCTGCAATATTTTGCGCTGTTATCGACAACGAGATTTGCATTTCGTACACCCGGCCAGCAACTTTGCATTTGGCTCGCGCTGGCGTTGGCGCTGTCGGTGGCAGGAAATTGCTCTGCATTAAAAGAAAAGTGCATGAATATTTATGATTTGCCAATGAATTTGCATATTTTGCGATAAAAACGACACGTTCAAGCTGTGACTTTACATTAACAGTTTCTATTTGGGCGCTGTGGCAGCAGCAATAGCAGCAGCGATGGAAAATCATTTGCATACATATCGGGCGGCGTGCATGCATGTTTGCAGACGAGTATGTGGCGAGTACATGTTTGATAAAAATGGAGCAAACTGACAAAGTAGCGCTCGATGTGCCAGTAAATTGTGAGAAATAAATGTGAAAAGATTGACAGACACAGTGAATGGACTAATGGACTGAGCGAGTTTCGTTTCGAGGACTCTACGCGGTTGGGTGGGCTGGCATTCGAGTATATCACTTTCGATGTATGTATGTAGTTTGTAGTGCATCAGTCACTTAAAAATTCTATAGAAATTAGAAATCTTTATCAAATTAATTTCTTAAATTCAAATTTGATGCCTCAAATATTTCGTCAAAGATTTATCAAATTACTATACTTCACAAGACAGCTAATCGGGCTGAAATATTCCTTCAAACATTTATCAATTAAGTAGTTCATTGCAGACATGTGCGCAGACACACACGAAACACGTCATGCATTCTGCCAACTCTGCGTGACATTATCCTTGCATTCATTTGCTGAACAGTTGCTGCAGTTGAACAAATTCAACAAAGACAATTCAACTAACACTCTGTGGCCCATGGCATAAATTAAAAAGTTTTGGCCGCACAACGCTGCCGGCAACGTCGTGCAACTTCCTTGGCGGCGGCGACGGCGCAGTCGAGACGTCTTCTAGAACCACGTCAAGTGAAGGCCAGCGCGCCGCGTCGGGGTGGCGATAGCAAACACATAAATTAACAGCGAGTCAAAATCCTCTTAACTGCTTTAGTCTTACACGTCGCATACGTACAGCAAATACAAAAAAAAAAAACAAAAAAATACTGAGAATAATGGCTTCAAAGTAAAACACAAAAAGGGCACAGAAAACGAGAAACATACTTTTCTCCATTTTCTAGACTGACTAATTAACAAGCTTGGCGTGGTCGCACTAGTGACGAGTTGTTGTTGTAGTGCGAGAGCAAAAAGACCCACAACAGCCGTAATAGAATTAATTTTTAATCAACAGGAGCCGCTGGACTGGCGCAGCTGTTGCTCCGAGCCCAACCGAGTCGTCGATGACGATGACGTTGGCCTTGCAAGCGGGTGCAGCTGTTGGGGCTGTTGGTGGCAACGAATCGATTTTAATAAGTGAAAAAAAAAACAGTTTCAGAAAATGGAAATAGTTTGGTTGTTGAAATTGTTTAAAATTGTTTTGGGCATATAATGGAAAAGTTAGGAGACAATGGCTTTTGTACTATAATCTCGTTTGCCTTTTCATTCATATTCATGAAACCCTTTACATCAGCAAACAGCTTCACATCAGCAAACAACACCAGTAGCTGTTGGCTGCAACAAATAGCCAGATGCTTCGATACGGCCTCAAAGCTAAACCAGCTAACGAGCGTTTCCTGTCTCGAAGTCAGATAGATGGCAGCTGCGCTCTGCCTCGTCACTCGTCTGTGTTAGTTAAAGTGCGATTTCTTGTTGTTGGATAGTAAAATCGCATTAATTTGCAACAGATCCTCGCTTCGACTTTCTTGGTTTAAGCACTTTTTGGTTATTATTTTTTAAAGGTTTCATCAATTGAAAGCAATAAACGGGGAGATGGGTTAAATGTGCAAGAAAAACTCATAATATATCAGCAAAATTGCGTCTGAAGTTGCCATTTACGTCAACAGGGCAGAGAGCCACAGTGCTGTGGATCGGCCAGAGATCACTCAGAAGCACTAATAGCGTGCAACGACGGTGGCACTGGCCACCAACTAAGCGTCCGGTGAGCGTTTATCGACATTTGAAAAAATAAATAAAAATAATAAGGCGCAAAGCGCCAAAATAGAGCTGCAGGCTTAGCGGTGGAAACCGTGAAAAACGCGCCTCAGCATCAAAGCGGTTGGCGGCCTGGACAATTTGCCGGTATTGGCCAAAGGGCAGACATGCAAGAAGAAAACAAATTTCACAAGAGATTAGAAGAAAGCCAAAGGTGTAGCGAGGCGCATAAAACAAAACGGTGTTGCTCGATTATTGGCTGTCGTTGTTGTTGTCGAAGATCTAACCGCACACAGAACAGCGTGTTGGCTTGAATACGAAAGCTGCCAGTCGCAGTGTTGCACCTTTCACATTGCGAGTCACCGAGTGGCAAAAATGTGCAAACCTTGCTGGCTGTAAATTCTGAAAATCTAAAAAAATAGATGAAAGCGAGGCAGAACAGACGAACGAACAAAAATCAATTTGTATGACGACGCTACAAGACAAATGACATGACCGTTGAAGTGGCGCACAGCGCACGGGCGACCAACCGATGCAGCAGCGTCAGTCAGTCAAGTTGAGTTGCTGGCGCGAACTATTATTTCTACAATAGTGCGGTGGCTGCGCGCAAGACCGACTGGTGCCATGCTGTGCCTGGCGAAGGGAAGAGCGATGGCGAGGGGAGACATGTTAAACGTTGCATGTGCTCCATGTTAATGAAGTGTGGAGTAATATTTTTTATTGCTAGTATTTTTTTGTTGTTGATGTCAGTGCCAAATGCTATGCGCTGTTATCGATCCAGTCGAATGCAGAGTTGTGAGGTTATGAAAGGCCACGATGACAAATGGCTGAAAAAGCGCCAACAAATGTTACTGTCGATGACGTGACCGACGTGAAGTTCACCATGTTGGGTGTGACCTTGAAGTGATGTCAAAGTTTTTATTCAATACTCTGTCAGTATTGCGAAAACTTTATAAAGATTTTATCATTGAAAGTGCCACTTGAAAGTTTCTACAAGAAGTCTAACAAAGGTTAGAGTTATTTTAGAATTTTTTAGCATCAAATTTCCATTGTGTGAAGTTTTAATTTTTCAAATGCTCAGCTGAAATTTAAGCAAGAAAATTTAAATTTACTAAAATAGAGGCAGAGGTAGACATTTTTCAGGTCTTTATGAATTCTTTATAAAACGGGAGGAATGCTTTCCGATCGTCTTGAAATGGTTTTGAAGAATGAAGAATGGTAATTTTTCAAACAGTCGTGAAGTTAGAACCAACAAGACGGCAGAGGAAGACCACCAGATAGGCTGCACGAGCGCCTGAAAAGATTGGTCGACCGCGAGGCTGCTCAACTCCATCAAAGCTAAGAAGTCTTAAAAACAGTGAGCGTACTGGATTTAAGGTTCGAACTAGGAGACCTCTGTCCTATTTGGCATTCTAGGAAAGGACAACGAAAATAAATATTTGCAATCAATGGTCCCAAGCAAACAAACGGGAGAACAAATAATTCTAAAAATACATTGAAATTTGTCTGTGTGCAGTCTAAAAAAATTTTAATTTCCACAGCGAGCAACAATTTTCATAAATCAAATATTATATTTTCAAAAGCACAGCGAGACCTAATTTGCATGCAAATCTGTGCAAAATACAAATTGAAATTGCTCCACAGACCAAATTGTGCACGTCAACATCATTAAACTGTCATTCAAGCGACAACTTGATTGTTGATTTTTTTCATCTCTGTTTCCTAAGGCTTGCAAATTGAATTCAAGCAAAGTTTGTTCAATTAATTGTCATTTGCTGCAGCGCACAGCAGCCGAGCAAATACAACAATAATAGCAAAAAATGTAAAACATAATTTGCATATTTACAGAGAGATCCTCACCGTCCTCCTCCCACCGTCACACATGCGGCACTGAAAACTTCGCCCCCAAAGCGACGCACGAACGCTGCTGCTTTGTTAATTTCGGCGCTGACCTGATTTGTATCTGTTAGATAAATTCAATTTGCAACAAAGCAAACGCGCAGCAAACGCTGCGAAAAGTGAACAGAAACTTATTTGCATCCCAGCATGCGCAGTCGGCCAGAGCGGAGCGTGCATAGTAGCCCACAACTGACGGACGGCCAGCTACGCTAAGTGCGCTGCGGCACATACGAGTGGCGCATGTGGCATGCCACTGGTTCGAACGCTGCCAGTTTCGATATTCATAAAGCAACAAATCGGCGCTTCCATCTGCTGGCAGCAACCTTTACCTTCGCTCGGGCATTGGCTGAATTAATTTGCCGTATCTGCTGCTGCTGCTCAGTGCATTTCGTCTCCGTCTGTTGCGAATTGCACATTTCCCCAAATGAGCGTTGCGCCACACAACGCCCGACTTTGGCTGGCTGCCTGTCGCCGATCGTACACTCGTTCGTTTGCCTTTATTGCGTTCTTGCATGCAAATTGCAAATATCCTTGAAGCGTAGATAATCTTAAGTATTCATCAGTGCAGCAGCGCCGTCTCGCTCTCTTTCGCGCGCTCGGCACTGCCGCTGGCAAAGCGCGAAAGTACAAATTCGTTACTGGAGCGACGACGACACGCTGGCGGAGAGTGCAGTCGAAAGGGCGGCGGCGATGGCGTAGTGCGTGCCAGCAACTGCACATTTGGCCACCCACCGCCTCCCCCTGCAAATCGCAAGTTGCGTCGAACGTGCAGCGTTGCATTACCTTTAAGTGGATGAGGAAATGTGGCAGCAAATGCGGCGCACACAAAAGATTGCGCGCATTTCCAACTGCGGGCTCCTGCCTTTCTGCTATTATTTGCTGCTATTTTTGCTATTAGTTCAGGCACTCCCTCCACCTCCATCGCGGCCTCGTGCCGTCTTCACTTCGCAGCACAGACCAGAGCGTTGGCGAAAAAAGCGCGGCAGCATGCCGCCTAAACCCTTACGGCTGTGGGTCTCAGGCGTGAGTGTGCGATGTTGCACATTTGATAGTGGAGCATATCGAAAACGGCACCGTTGCACCGTTCGACGGCGCGCACAAATGCAATAAAACGGCGCCGTGGCTCCATCTGAAATTTTCGTGGCTAGCAGGCGGGAGCGGACGATGGCGTTGGCGCTCAACCTAACTGTTCATGCATACGAAATTTTATTGCGCACATTTCTGTTGCTATGCTTTTTATGATTTTACAGTTTGAACAATCCAAAAGGGGGCAAGAAGGCACTTTCGTTTCGTCCCTGCTGCGGCCGTTTTATTGCCGATTCATTTATTTGACCCAATATTCGAGCAGCAAATGTTTTCTGGCTTGGCTTGTTTTCTTGTTTCTTGTAAATAAATAATTGCAAGAAATACTTGTAGAGCCAATAAATGTAGTCAATAAAGTTCAGCCGAACTGACGTCTAATGGTAGATTCAGTCGAGAAGCAATGCAGAGTTGCACTCGCTAAATAAACTGTCTGAAAAAAAAATATTCTTTCTTGTTCTATATTTGTGAATTAAGTCGTCAAGTGTTTAGCGATTTTTTTTCAGCAAATAGACTGGTGATACCCCTGAATGATTCAACCATTTTTCTTTTAAAAGAGTATTTACATTATCAATTATTTGACGTCAGTCACTACTTGTTAATCATTGCTTGATCAAAATCGACATAAACTAAAGCCAGCAGTCTTCCTACAATCCAGCTTCTGCATTTAACTATAAATAGGAAATGTGGAGCATGAATGAAATAGTACAAGATTACGACATCCGAGTGCTGACGTCACGCGTGCCCATTGCTATCGACGCTGATTATCTCGAGAGGATGAAGATTGAGGCGTTCATTGAAGGTCTTCATGACCCGGAGACACGACGCAGTGCATTGATGATGGGCAAGCCGACATTACGTGAGACGGTGACAAGCGCATTGACGTATGAGGTGGCCTGGAGGGGAAGTTTTCGACATTCATCTGCGGAGATGCCTGGAGTCCAATCTGGACGTGTCACGCAAAGCCAGACAGTGAGCTCAAAGGCACCAGCGGGGCTGCGGGCAGTGTCATCTGGAGTCAGTTGCTGGCGATGTGGCAAGCGAGGCCACATATCACGAGACTGCCATCTGCGAGAAAAGCGTTCCAGACAGCACACGACGCCAAGATGGGCTGACGCGGTGCCATACCATTCTGGAAAAATCGAGCGCAGGCATGATTCTCAAGGCGAAAACAAGGGACAGATTGTGGATGCTCGGTCGGTAAGAGTTCTGCAAGAGGAAGATTGGCTTGCGGAAAGGCAGAAGGACCAGCGCGAGGATACGGATCTCGCGAAGATCATCAAAGGCAAAGCGCAGAGATTACGGCCGGACTGGCAGGAGATGGCTGGTGGGAGCCCGGTCGCCAAGGCTTACTGGGCACAGTGGCAAAGCCTACGTCTAAAGGATGGCTACCTATACCGCGAGTGGGAGAGCAGGGATGGCAGGACCAGAAAATCCCTAATGGTGGTCCCAAAAGGCCGGATCAACGATGTCATCAAGGCAGACCATAACGACTCCAGTGGAGTGCACCTAGGCATCGCAAAAACTGTCGCCAAGGTAAGAAGGCGGTTCTATTAGGTAGGATGCCAGGAGTCTGTCGCTGAGTGGATCAGAGGCTGTGATCGGTGATCGGCCGCGAAAGGGCCGAGGAGAAGATCACGGAGCCGCACTCAACTAGTTGAGAGCAGGTTGACAGCGAGCTATGGTCTACGAGCTAACCCAGAAGGGTTCCAAGAAGGCAATCTGGTAATGCTTTACAACCCGCAGCGGAGGAAAGGTTTGTCTCCAAAACTTCAAACGTCATGGGAAGGACCATACAAGGTCGTGACCAGGATTAATGACGTGGTGTACAGGGTTCAACGCTGCAGCAACGGAAACGCCAGGTTGAAAGTAGTTCATTTGGAGCGCCTGGCGTCTTACTCCGGCGGAGCCTCGGCACTTGTTCGGGACGAACAAGTCTAAGTGATGGGCAGTGATACGATGAGAAACTCCGTGCCGTACTGTACATGAATGCTTTTCCAAGCATACTTTTAGGCATGCACTTTGAAGTATAGCCAATTTGGTATAATTCGCTTGGATAGTCCGATATGGCAAGGATGGTTCGCGAAAGGTGATGGACTTTGCTAGAACAATCGGGATAGAAAGTAAAACTGGAATGTGCAAGAAACTTCGGCGCAAAAAGAAAACTAGTATAAAAGCAGCATTGGCAGCGCAAGGAGTCGAGTCTGTGTTGAGCAAGCAATGGGGAAACATGCAATAGTAGTAGTGTAAAGTAGAACAAGTGTAAATTTGTAAATAAAGCGATTGTTGGTTTTTGACTGCGTTTGCGCTGAATAAGTGAAGTGGTTTTATTTTCAAACGCAATCAAAACGAACCTTGGAAAACGAATTTGGATTTTCGTAACAATATTAAAATATAATAAATAAAAACAAAACATAAATAAAAAAAAACCAATTTCACGAATTTTAATTTTTTGTAGTTTAGTGTGCTGTTCGTCCCACTGTTCCTACAAATAAATCGACATATTGGCATAATTTCAGTGACGTCATGAGTGCCACTGTTAAATTATCTGTCTCGGATGTCTTAAACTTATATTCAATAAACCTTGATGTGGAGTGGATATTTTATGCCGATTTCAAGTGCCGAGTTGAAAGCTTTCCACAGGCTACTCAGAAAGGTTTGTCATTACTTGTGGAACCGTGCGCATAAAACAATTTCATTATTGATTTTATTAAATTGACCTTGACCTTCTGCAAATTGCTAACACATACCTGCAATGAAAAGAAAGATAATAAAAATCATTACATCTTTGTGTTGGAGACTTTTGATATAATTTAATTTTTTACAAAATTTTAGGTTAATGGCCCAACTACAAACTTGGTAGAAATACTTCAAATAAAAAAAATTAGATAGATATTTCAAGGTTTTTCGAAAATCAACATCTGATTGGATGAAAATGTTTATAAAAAATGGTTTGAGAGAGAGGATTGGTTTTGACTGGACTGAATATGAATATTTCAAGCTGTTAAGTGGACAGTGGTCGTCGCTCGTGGCCTCAAAAGACAATACCACAAACCTGCTCTCTAAAAAAAAATCAGGGTACAAGAGACAATTAAGAAATATTACTAATCAAGCAGTAAGTAGTCGAGTCGTGTCAGAAGTAATGAAAACATTTTGAAATAATGTTTTTTTTCATATTTACTGCACGTAAAAGATAATCACCGACCTCAATTAGCAGACACCACAATTCCGCATCAATCTAATTACAATTTATACCATTTTCAGTTTATTGCTCATGATTTACCTATCAGTTTTATTATTTTCACAAAAGTATAAAAAAATTAATCAAATAGCTGATTTTTAAAAACATTTTCGCAGTCAGTTTTATTATTTTCACAAAAGTATAAAAAAATTAATCAAATAGCTGATTTTTAAAAACATTTTCGCCATTTTGTTCCAGTGCAACAAGTATTTTATGCTGTAAATTAAATTACAAAAAACAATAACAGATTTCGTTTAATTTCATTATTTTCACAACACTCGGAAAAAATATGTAAAAGTTGCACGGCATAAAAATGAATAATTAAAACGATCGCTTGGTGAAAAACACACTCGGGCACATGCTTACGAAGGCACTTCTGCCAGCATGTCAGTGTGTGTGTGTGCGCGCAGCTTTACAAACACAAACAGCGTAATGCATAAATGCACAATTAAGGACGCGCGCACAACAATGCACTAACAACAACAACAATAACCACTCAGGGCATTGCACAATGCCGGCAACTGTGCGCCGCGGTCGAAATGCGGCAACACACCAAATGCAACTTTGCGGTATGTGGAAAGGATATTGAAAGGACGACACTATTGAAAAACTGACTAACTGCACAGGTATGATGCATGAAATTAACCGCAATAAATAATTCGTTTGCTTCAATTAATTTTTTATTAAACTTAAATTTCAACGTTTATTTAAGTTTAATTCAATGGCACATAATTCATTGATTTTATTATCCTTTTAATAATTCAATAAATTTAGTTTTTTTGTTAAATCAGTCTTCTTCTTTGCTGTTGGCACTTTTGAATGCAGCACAATAAATTCTCACTCATTATGGCCACACTTAAGCGACATAAACGCCCACTTTGCACATTTCTGCTTTCAAGCAGCCACTTTATAAGTTGCAACAAGTTGAAAAGTTGCAAATTTATTGACAGACAACAGCAGCGAAAATATCAGAAAACACCCAAGCGATGAAGACAACTTTGCGCCGCACAGTTGCCACACACTTGGGTTGACTCGAGGCGCATGTGGCACGTAAATTGCAATTGTTGGCTGGCATTGGTGTTGCTGCTCCTGCTGCTGGCGTTCTGTATGCACGTGCAACATGTGCAATAAATAAAATTGTACATGACTTTCAAAAGAAAAAAAATGCGAGCAAAAGAAAAATCTGAGCATGGCAAGCAAAAAAATGGATTCATGGCCTGCAGCTATAAATTCAATTAACGTTGACCTTGACAGTAAAAACGATGGCACGCTGGTCATTTCTGTAAGCTTAGGTGTCGTCACAATCAGGGAAAACGAAGGTTATGAAAGGAAGATTGTGATTTTTGAAAAAAATTAAAATAAAGTGAGTGCTACAGTTCTCATAGTTTGATTGATGAACACCTGATGCAAAAAAGTGATTAAAAATAATGCAACTAAATCGGTAAATTAATTGGAAATTCACACACATAGCAGCATCTTTATAGATCAAAATTTTTATCGATTCAATTCAATCATTCACCATACCTTCTGGAACACCGTTTGAGTTAAATGAAATGGTGCAAAGGAAATTCAAAATCATAGGTGCTACTATCATGTCAACACGCATAAATTTTCAGCCGTTTACCGCTGAACTCTGCCAGCTGCGCCGTTGCATGCTTCGCATGGCCCAATTTGACTTTGAATCGTTTTCCATTTTTTTCCACGCCTTTTTAAATGTCTGCAATTTCTCGCACACAATTTTTCAAAAGCCCAACATGGAGCGCATTATTTTTGTTTAACAATTCATGGACGCAGCAGAACGATGGATGCATGGAGCTGAAATTTCCCAGAACGAATTTGCGCCGCTGCCAAACAAATCATGGGCTATTAAAGCGAGATCTAACGCGTTTGTGACTTGGCGCGAGTGCAAAGATACACAATCACTCACAAATGCGCCCCTCCTCCCAACCGCCTCTCAGTGCGCACGGCGCACAAATGAGTGCAGCAAATGAAACGTGTGCGGAAAACGCCGTTGACTGATTGTTGACTGCAACAAAAAAATGACTTCAAGTGCGCAAATGCCTATTGCGCCGACGAGGGGAGAGTGCCGAGTGTGTTAAATTACCATAATTTCCGTTGATCTGCAGCCATACATCAGACTCCATCCAACTTTGCCGGTGCGAATTCGCAGAGGAGCAGATCGGAGTGGGCAAGTGTTGTTGCTGTCACGACGCTGTTAAAAGTGAGAAAATGCAGTTTTGCCACCTTGCCGCGCCGCATCAAATGCAGTTCAGGGAAGGAGAAAAAACGAATCGAGCGAAATTGAAGTTAAATTTTCGCCTATTTCCCTCCTCCGTCACCCCAAACCAGTCGCTTGGTAATTTCTCTTTTTGGTTTTTTGTGCGCTTGCGCGCCACTCATCGATTGATTGAACAATTTTCAACACGTTTTTCGCTTTTAAGTGCCCAACACTGCTCAGACAAAACGGCGCACAATTTCACGCCCCGGGCGGTTTTCTTCTTCACACACAAATTTATTTTTTCGCGCTTTCCTCGGCCCGGTGCGCGTCAGTTCAATTTGCGTTCAAGTTTAAATTCACCGCTTTTTTTGCTCTACAGCGCAATGCACATTTGCCGTGTGTTCGATTGTTGTTTGTTGTTTGTCTTGGCCGAGTGCAGGGCATAACTGCGCCTCGTTTATCATTTACGTTGACTGAAAACTGCCACGAAGACAGGCATTTAAAATTGGTGGCAATTTGTTGGTGCTGTCTCTATTGTTGTTGATTTTAATGTTGCATGGCCATTGGCGTGAAATTTCACTGCGCTAAGCGTTGATTGCAGCTCAGCGAATGAATTTTCTTTATTTATTGAACAAATAAACAAAGTCAACAGTTAAAAATGGTGGCTTCAGCAGCTACAGTGAGATTGCGAATGAAACTCACACCTTTAATAAGAGCAATAAAAAATTGTCCTTGTATTTCCTATTCATGTGGCACAATGTTGCGTCGCTTTTGTTCCACACAACCAGTTCCTGTTGATCCAATAAATATTTGCCAAATAGCCCAAAGCATGCTTACCAGCAAATATTACAATTTTCCACTAACTCACACATACTTTTTTACCTGCTATCGAAAAGCAAATGTCCTTTCGTCAGCCCATCAATGCACACTACAAACCAACATGTACAACACACAGCACACAATATAGCCGTTTTATTAAGACCAAAAATTTCATACCTTAATAAAACATGGCCGCTTACATCCGTTTCCGCCGGCTGGTAGCATTATTCACACTTGACTTGACGCCGCACACTCACATCGCCGTCACACACGGTCACACTAGCCTTAACCCGTTTTTAACACTCTCGCACACACACACACACACATATGTCCCCTGCGGCTCCCAATACCCAACAATAATAAAAACGTTTATTCTACCCTCTGAGTTCAGTTGGCTAACACCGACGCACACACATCGCTGTCATCTAACCGAGAAGGAAGTCAGCTTTACGCCATCTTTTTGCTCAACTCCCACCGCAAGCCATGACAACCGCCGCCTCCTGCACGCTGGTTCTATCTGTCTGTCTGTTTGTGTATGTCACTCTCTCTTTCCATCTCCATTACTGCCATTTGCTCTCTGTCTCACACCGGTTGCGTTGGCTGCCACTTGCGCTCGACAGCGTGTAAACTCAACTGGAAGCCCATTAAGGCTGCCATCGCTGCGCCGAAATGAACGCAACGTGCTCTACAAATACAATTATTCCTGTCTGGCAGCGCTATTATAACACTCCATGTCAGCGTTGCCAGACTTTTAACGCCACTTTAGCGTGTTGGACGCTGCTGCTGACCAATGCCGTTTCATGTCAGGAGGCGTCAATTCGACTGTAAAAGGGGCAGACAACAACAAAACCCAGAATAAAACCAACAACCACAGACAGCCACCAAGAACATCACTTCACATGGAAATTGGTTGTTGCTGACATTGTTGTTGTTGTTGTGTTACTGTTATGGTTGATGATACAATATTTTTTGGGCGCGTGTACTCGTAGTATTTGAATGTTGAACGCTTAATGTGCGGTGCGCTGAGGGCCCACGAGCAAACACACACACAGCGACACAAACACACACACAGCGTTGCATAGCGTTGTAGAATTTTACGCTTCAATGCTCTAAATGGCAAGTAAATAAAATTTGCATTTTATACGCAGATAGATCGCATAGCTGCACTGAAGTGCTCGAGCGAAATTTATGAAGGACCGGCCCATCAATAATTAACTTTATGTGAAGGCCGAGTGGTGCTGGGAGCATAGCCGAGATGAGTCGAAATACACAGCGAACTATTTTCAATAGATCACAACTTTTAAAAGACTGAAATGTGTTCTTAGTACCTTGCAGCTTTCAATTTATTAACAGTTGATGTTCTAATTGCCACAGACGGTTTCAAGGTTCGAACTCTGTATTATTTAGTTACAGATAAGACTATTCGTAGCTGCAGCAGATCGGTCAATCAGATATCTAACAATCACTCTGGTGTTGGCTTTTAGGATATAAAGATATTGTAATCATAAGCGGACCCAGCAGTGTTTTGTGAGGCAGATGAACTAGGACCTGACCTGACTTAGTTAGGCAGAGAAGATTATAGGTTATATCAGAGTGAATATAACACCATGCGTCAGCATTTTTCACACCGGGAAAATCCATATGTGCGTGAAACTAGAGACTAAATATAAGGACTGTATCGAAAAGAAAGTGCACGCTTAGTTTGAAGTATAACTTTAATGGACATTTTTTTGATCAGATTTTTTGTTTTAACATTTGTTGCATATACTTTAAGGACTAAGGATTTTTGTTTAAATAACAAATTTGTTTTTCAAATAAATGTATATCTAATTTTTTGTTTGACCCTCTTCATTAAATTTTGTACAGCTGTTTGCGTTATGGGTTTTTTTGATTTTCTCCAATTTTTTTTAATTCCTTAAGATTTTTAGCTTCTTGTTCATCTTTCATAAGGTTTTTTTTGGCTATTGCGCAGTAGCGCCTCTATTGGACGTAGTTCTGGTGATTTTAGCGGAATCTCATTTCTTCCTGGCAGTGATTTTGAGTTCATTTTTACATATGTCTCGTCATCCATAATGATGCCCGAAATTTTTTCTTTGCAGAGACGAGTGTATAGTTTTCTGCATTGCGTTTTGCCAGCCACTTTTTGATTTTCATTTCTTTTTGGTATTGTTTGTTTTTTATATGTTTTTAAGTTATTCCTCTGCTTCACTCTTTGCACCATCGTCACACTCGTTCTAGCTAAATTTCCAATACAAATGCACTTGTTTTCGTCAATCTAATGCCTCAGTTTTTCTTCCATTTTTGGGTCTTTAGGACCCTTTTTACGGCCACTTTTTGGTATGTCGTTGATAGTGCAATTTTCACCATACTTAAGAATCATTTTTTTTAGCGGAGTTTATGGACACGCGATGTCGTTTGGCTGATTTTCTGTACGAAGCACCTGTTTCAGTGAACCAACTGTACACACATTTTTTGAGGATGTCTAACTCGATCCGCGTAATTTTCGTAATATAAAAATATATGAAACGAAATTTGTATGAAATCAGTATTTCAAGGCCTACTCTATTTAACGGCATTTTTAGAATTAAAAAAAAAATTATATGCTGCGAGAAAATTAAGTTAGAAAGTGTGCACTTTCTTTTCGATGCAGTCCTTAGTAATACTGCGTACTCAGTTTTTCATTTCTAGATCGTTTGTCCTTTTAAAAGGACTTAACAATTTTGGTATAAAAAATATAAAAAAATATAATTGGGTACCGGTTAATTCATGCGGTTTTCTAACAGATGGCGTAACTTGATTTTGTGACCAGTGATTCACCTTTCCAAATGTATTGGAAAGCTATTTTCATATAGTTTCAGAATCAGTATGTGTCATTTAGCTGAAGCGTAAACAACAATACTTTTTTTACTCTGAAAATGTCGAATTTTGTGCCGAATAAAGTGTTTTTGCGGGGAGTACTTCTTCATTACTTCAATATGAAGAAAAAGGCTGCCGAAAGTCATCGTATTTTGGTGGAAGTGTATGGTGTGCATGCTCTAGCTGAGCGTACGTGCCAGAAGTGGTTTGCACGGTTTAAAATTGGCAATTTTGACTTGAAGGACGATGAACGGCCCGGACAGCCAAAAACGTTTGAAGATCACGAATTGGAGACATTGCTCGACCAAGATCCATCCCAAACGCAAGACGAACTTGTACAATCACTTGGCGTCGCTCAACAAACCATTTCCGATCGTCTAAAAGCAATGGGAACGATCCGGAAGGTAGGCAATTGGGTGCCGTATGAATTGAAGCCAAGAGACGTCGAACGCCGATTTTTCACGTGTGAACAACTGCTTCAACGGCACAAAAGAAAAAGTTGTTTGCATCGAATTGTCACTGGCGATGAAAAGTGGGTCCATTACGATAATCCAAAACGTCTAGAAACGTATGGATACCCCGGCCATGCATCATCATCGACGGCCGTTGAGAATATTCATGGCCTGAAGGTTATGCTGTGTATTTGGTGGGACCAGCTGGGTGTGATCTATTATGAGCTGTTGCAACCGAATGAAACGTTCACAGGAGAAGTCTACCGACGACAATTGATGGGTTTGAGCCGAGCACTGCGCGAAAAACAGCCGGAATATGAACAAAGGCACGGCAAGGTAATTTTGCAACATGACAATGCTCGGCCACATGTTGCACAGGTCGTCAAAACCTACCTTGAAACGCTCAAATGGGATGCCCTACCCCACCCGCCGTATAGTCCAGACCTTGCGCCATCCGATTACTATCTCTTCCGATCAATGCAACATGGCCTGGCTGACCAGCACTTCTCCAATTATGAAGAAGTCAAAAATTGGATCGATTCGTGGATAGTGGAAAAGCCGGCCGAATTTTTCAGAAAGGGTATTCGTGAATTGCCAGAAAAATTGAAAAAAGTTATAGCTAGTGATGGACAATACTTTGAATATTAAATTTGTAACCATTTTTTCACAAAAAAGCTCCAATTTTCCAAAAAAAAAAAAACGCCGCACGAATTAACCGGTACCCCCATTAAAAAATACTTAACCTCGTTAGAAAATGATATACGATATATATATATCAAATAAAAGAGGAAAGGTTCAAGAATTTAAATAAAATTGATTTTTTTATCTATTTCTAAAAAAAGGATATGTATGTATGAAATTACTTTTGAAAATTTTAATACTTTATATCACTGAAAATTTATATAGATTTTTTTTTAAAGTAACTATGTTAAAATCCAAAATTTCCTTGATTACGTGTCATTGTTAGTTAGTTCAGTTCGACTCTTTCGCTCATGGCAAATAGTTGCATACTTATTCAAAACTAAAACATTAGGCAATTCAACCTGCAGTTACACATTCTTCCCAAGAAAAATTTTGGAGAGCGATTAATTTATGGTTTGGATAAACATTTAGCCCAACTTTACGGATGTTCCCAAACTAGAAGTGGTTTTGTGTGGATTTTGATTTTGAATACTCTTTTAGACCATCGAACCAAAACCGAAACTAATCCGTAAACGAGACATTTGTTTTACCTACATTGAAAACTATGTAAAACTTCAAGTCCGCCATTCAGAATCAGCATAAATTTGCAGGCAGCGAAGTGGACCTTAAAGACCCAATCCAAAACAGCCACTTTAACTTTAAATATTTAACATTTTTCATCGTTGCCATCTTCGTGTTTTCATTGCGTTCACAACAAAAACCAACTGCAAGTAGTACTCAAGAGTTTCACCTCAGCGGCTCGTTTGCACTTCCCCGGCCAATAACCTCGGTCCAAACTTTGCTGGCTTTTCGCAAACAATTCCAACTCCGCACTGTGCAAGTGGCAATACTTAAAATTATGCCGCCATAACAATTTACGCCATCAATTTAACTGCCAGTACGTACGCATTAATTTCAAACTCAAACAAAACCCCACCGCGCGCTTCCACTTCTAATCCGCCTCCCATACAGTGGCAGCCACGCCGTGCGCGCCTCCCTTTGCCAGCTTAATACCTTTCGGCTCGACTATGTGGCCCCGACGGCGCCCGCGTGCCACACTCAGCCACTTGGTGCATTTCTCGCTCGGAATGTTTTTGAAATATTGCGGCTTCAGACTAATTTATGAGCTCGAGGTTGCGCCACTGTAGCGACACTACTCGCCACTACTCGGTAGGTGCGGTGCGGCAGCGTAAAAATCTACACAAACACCCACACAACATCGGCCACATCACCAACTCTGGCAAATAAAAATCGACAGGAACACAGCGGAAGCCAGTTCAATGCGCTTTGCTGTAGTCGCGTTTGCCCCGCTGCCACTTTCACACACTCGCCGCCGCCGCCGCTACTTTGTGCTACTCCATTTTTGCGCAGCGCGAAATGGGCGGCGGGTGCATGCCGCGGGAGCGAGCGCAAAGGAGTAAGTAAACCGGAGTTTATTAAGTGAATTGTTTGATTTGGCAGACGGAAGCATAAACACAGCGCATATAAAACTGCCTTTGAAGTGCAGCGTTGCAGAAAGCGCGCGCGCCGAGGGAGTGGGAAATTGGCAAAAAGTACAATTTTTCGTGCTGAATGAATGAATTTCTTTTTGTTATTGCGGCCACTTCTTGCTTGCTGGCTTTTGGTAACTGAAAAGCGAGGGAGGGAATGGAAATAATATGAAAAAGCGCTTTTCGGTTTATCAAAAAATGAAATGAGATGAAATTGGAAAATTACAGACTACACAGAATATTAGACACGAGCAGCAATCGAAGCTAATTTTTGACAGTATGTAAATTTGAATTGAAAATTGCATTGATTCGGTATAATTTTAGAAAAAAGTCTATACATTACACAGTGATTTGACTCCACACAACCGCGGGACAAAATTAGAAGGAGTGAAGGAGTTCTTCATAAAATTTGTTAACTAGTTAATCATGGAAATCTCTATGCCTGAGACTTAAATAGTTAGCTAGATTTTCCAGATTTTACATTTAATCAGTAACGTCAACATTGATAATTGCAAAGAGTAACAGAAATTTTCTGAGGACCCTGTAGTTTTGCAACAAAAATGCATTTTTCCATTTTTTGTTTTTCAATTTTTCAGGCTGACTGCATACTTTTAGGGATGAATGACATACATTTTGTTAAAAAAAATAGATGTTTAGACCACTTTTCAAATTGAATTATTTTCTGAGATCGGAAGATATCGGAGGATATAATTACATTAGCAGACAAAGAAAGAATGATTCTTAAAATTAAAAAAATCCAGGAGCATACTTTCACATACTTTTTAGATATTTTCCTCTAAGTTTTGCCAATTTTCAGATTTTTAATTAGAAAAATAGTTTGAATGAAAAATGATGTAAAAGCCTCAGCTTTACAAGTTTTAGGAAAACATTAAAAGCGAAAATGGTCACATCATTTCTTAATCTACATTAATGAAATTAATGAATGAATAATGAATTAATGAATGACTCCATGAAATGGTTTAAAAAAATCGATTTCGGAAGATGTTCAATATGTTTGCCATTTTTAATTGTTTTTATGTATAACTTTTTTTTTTTAAATAATACCTACAGATGTTCCAAACGGATTGTTCCTGTCTCTTTCTTTTTTTGTACAATAAAATACAAAAAAATTAGTAATTTTTTTGAGCGTTTCATGGAGTGCCCCCTTAAAAGTTTTAGCCACTTCTTGGTTACTATGTATTCTGACAATTTTGTTTGCTCAATAGACTAAAAAACAGAAAATATGTGTTTACATTTTTTTGTGGAAAAGTTTCAACTTTGAGCCGCTTTTGCACAGACACTAACTAATTTTTTGCACAGATTTTTTGGAGTTTTCTTAGTTGGAGTTTTACCTTTCAAATTACATCAAAATCATTCTGAGACTGTACATTTTTTGAATTTTGTCTATGAAACGAATCACTGTGCATTGTGAAACAAGTGCAATACTGGTTTAGAATTAGTTCTAAGTTGATCTATTGGGATGACACACACTCTCCGTGAATTGCGTTAAAATTATTCTCTTAAACATACATAGACTAACATTCATATATATTCTAATCTTAAAACTTTCAAAAACATCATAAAATGATATAAAAAATTTTGCAAAAAAAAAAATCACAAAAATTGCCAAACATTTCCTGCCCCTTTCCTAAAACACCTCCTTTAGTTGATTGCAAATATCTAAAATGTTCAGCAAAAGCATAGTTTCCGAACGGTCTGACGCCCTTAAATAGCAAATTCTAGGAACTATTTCAGTTGTCACGTAAAAATCTTCACATTCGAGTTCAACAATGTGTGCAACACTTTTCCTTTATTTCCTTTTTATTGTACACGTTAAGAGTGCTTACAATAAAACCAAATGATTGAGTGCTAAATTCGAACCGTGTGTGAACGCCTGCCTGCTGCTCCTAGGCCCCAACGCCATCGAAGGACCACTGCGACGCGGACTAACAAAAGAAAATCCTGTCCTTCATTCCTTGCGCGGCAACACGGCACTTCCAAACACACACACAAAGCAAAACTGCTTACAAGAAAATGTGCTGTATTTAGTTTCGTCGGTGCGTAGACGTTTTATTGGCAGGATCTCAAATTACCGCTGCCACTCGCTGAATGGAAATAAAGCGCCAACGAAAAGGAGCAACCAATGCGCCGCTTTGTGCCGTTGCCAGAAAATGTGAGAAATTCAGCAACACGGCAAACGAAGACGCTTGTTGTTGTTGTTGTAGTTGGTGTTGCTTTGGGCAAATAGCAATAACGACGAGTACTTGGGCCCAGTTTTACGAGTATTGAACACTTTTCAACGGGCACTCGCCGCCGACCAACAATGCCGGCGCAAACAAAGCGCCTGCATACGAGCGCGTCGACACTGCGTCTCCTGAGAAAACGATTGTCGCATGTGCTACTAAATTCAATGAAACATGCGACATTCGTTTTCTGCGGCGACGATCGGCCAACTAGGCCGGGCGCTGTTTTGTTTTTCATGTGGTTGTTCTGCTTTGTGTTGTTTAGCTTGCGGGGTATTTGGTGTTGTTGGCGACAATGACGCGCGCTCCTGATCATGAGTACGACGATTATGAAGATAATGTCGGTGATTGTTTTGGCATTAATGGTGCCTGCAACGGCATAAGCCACCGCCATTAAATTCAACGAGGAGAGTAGCTGAAGCGGGCGGATGCAGATAAAGGGGGGCGTGGCGAAATAGCAAAAGATTCGTTTTTGTGTTACGCACACAAAAGACAAACGCAAAGAGGAGGAGAAGGAAAACAAAAAGATCAACAAATCACAACAGATTCCGAAAAGTGCAGTGGGGCGAGTCGGAGCACATGAAGGATACGACATACGGCGACTGCATACAAATTACACAAGAATTTATTGCAATTCTCAAGAAGCTAACAATATGCCGCAAATAATATGCGACAAAAGCAGACATACAAAATAAGAATGAAAGACATAAGGTAAACACAAATGAAAG
Source organism: Melieria omissa (assembly GCA_963971225.1). Taxonomy (NCBI): domain Eukaryota; kingdom Metazoa; phylum Arthropoda; class Insecta; order Diptera; family Ulidiidae; genus Melieria; species Melieria omissa. The sequence continues at coordinate 8,221,133 of OZ020269.1, read as the reverse complement.
GAGTCGAGCGAGAGATTGGCATGTGAGCATTTCATGGACACACACAAAGGATGACACAAAAGCCAGCAACAACAACAACGACAAACAAGTATGTGCAGTCAAGCAAAGGGCTAGAAATTACACAAATGCTTGTAAAAAGCACAACAACAACAACAACAACAACGGCCACACAAATATGTTAAGCTGTAGAACAAATAGCTACAAGCACTAATAATGCGCCGCTAACATATGCAAAGTGACTAAGCAGCAGGCAACAACAACAACGCTGATAACATGGAAAAGATGCGGCAACACTTGGTTCGTCGTCGCAGTTGGCTGCTGGCGTTGTCACTGCGTTGATGGCCACTTCCAGTCGGCCGCAAAATTGTCGCCACAATGGCAACGCCGCACCGGTGCCTGGCCGATTCTGTGTGCTTGTGGCACGTTGCTGTTTGATTGACAGCCGCGTGCGCTTTGCCAGTGTTCTTGGTAGCGGCCGCTCCGCGCCCGATGCGTCCTTTCAAGTGGGCCGCCGCACGCACTGATTGCGCGCATGCATTCCTGCAATTCTGCGAAAACTTTAAACGTCTTTAATGCTTAGCGCGAATTTGCAGCCAACACTGGGCCAGCTACGTGAATGCGCGCTAATGTCACTCGCCGTTTCAGGGAAACTTCAAATTCAACTAACTACGACACAAGTCAGGCGCCAAGCGAGGCGCACAAAAATCCACTGTGAAAATTGTTGCGCCGCCTAATCCGAAACTTGTGGCCGCCGTTTGCATAGTTTCGCATATTTTTCACCTGTGGCGCCCACACACTTGCCGCAATTTGCGACCGACCACAAAGCATTGAACCATAAAAAGTTTATTGCCATTTTATTGCCTTTCATTGGGCCAACAGAAGAAACCAAAGCGCACCGGCCGCGGTGCGCGTGCGCCCAACGCTCAAAAAGCCAATGTTGGTCAAAGTTGTTAATTTTAATTTGCAAAGAAAACATTTTTGTATTTTTAATTTTTTCATAATTTGTCAAATATTTTGCTTTTTGTGTGGCACCTTGTGAAATTAACAAATGAAGTGGTTTGGCAGCTGTTGTTCCCGTGGGCGCAGTTGCAACGAAATCAAGTGACAAGTTTTTCGCGTTTTTCGATTTTGCTAAATTTTTAATTAATGAAAAAATAATAAGAAAACCAAAAAATGCGATAAAAATCTGGAGTGAGTGTTGGAAGTGCGTTGGCTGCTGGCACGCGTGCGCAAGCGCAGCTTTAACACTCTGCGAACTAAAATTGTTGTGTATGTAAACTTTGCGTTGCACTTCTGTTGGTCTGTAGACAGAAAAAAGTTGTTTATTTCCTTAGAAATGCTTAAGAAAGCTATGTAGATTTTGATAAATCGTGGGGAAATAGAAGAAAACGATTTCAATTTCGACATTAACATAGTTTGGGCGATCCGGAGATGGCAGAGCAAATGCGCAGAATGTGTTACATATTTTTTCATGCCATGATTAGGTTAGAGTGGACACAGGACCTTGTTGTAGGACACACAATGGGGTCCATTTTGATACCACAAAGGAAGGTGTGATGAATCCATTCGAAAACTAGACTAGTAAAGCAAGTTTGATAAGCATATGAATCCTTACAGGCTTCTTATGTGATCTGATCTAAAGTTATTTCAGTTGTCAGGATAGAGAACAGAACAGTGGCAAGAACGGACTTAGTCTCCTTATTCACTTCTCAAACAAGAGGGTTAAGCTGAAATCAAAACACTGACAATGCTCTAGACAAATTATTTTGTCTGGCTTTTGACTGGTTTTAAATTAGTTCTTTTAAATCCTTTTCACAATAAAATTCTAGATCATGAAACTCATAAAACTTTGATGGCAGCTGGCTTAGTGTGTGATTATATTTCAATTCATCAATGAAATATCGCTAGAATTGTAGAGCAAGAGTCCAGATTGAGTCCGAAACATTCCGCGCAAAATCAGCTACCACACTCTTCTTCACTTCCTTCTTATTCACACATCGAAGCCCTCATGTATAGAATGCCTATTAAAGACTTAACATGTCTCTTCTTCTTCTTTCATTACTTGAAATTCTCTGCTTGTTTGCTCTTCTCGTTGTTGCCTTTTCAACGACATTTTCAGCCCATGACCATATGAGGCGCTTCTAATTGCAATAACTGCTTACATTGTTGTTTTTGTTGTTGTTATTATTCATTATACATAAATTTGTCTGGCAGGCTGGCTGACTGTGTGTCGTTTGGACAACGAAGTGTGGTCCTTATAGCCAACCCATATGTAATCTGAGTATATGTACACATACACACACGCACACAAACGAGTATAAATGCAATAAATGTCAACGTCAAAGTTGCGCCCATACACTGTATACATTCACATCAGCGCGCACACAGTCAACCGACAAATTTGTCTGTGTATCTGCTATCCGAATCTAAACTTTTGTAACTACGCATTTTCCGTCTTTCTTTGGTTTGTGTTGAACGAAATTTTCTGCTTGATGACACTTATCGGTCAACCACAAGTGCTGAAGTGACCAGACACTCATAATCTGCAAAATATACACAATTTTTAGTTGCTGTGAGGAAAATTGATTCGTTGTTTGTACTTCAGAACAAAGATAGAACATTTGCTCAGAAATGAGTGAATTTCCTGGAGTAATAAATGCGTAAACAAATGTATAGCAATTCTAGGGGGTAAATCAAGATTTTTCAGTTCAGAACTTCAGGTATTTTCGTACCGAGGGGGATCTCTGGTACTGGCATCTTTTAAGTGAATGAGATAACCTTAATTAACGACTTCAAGGTCACACGGTAATAGTAGAAACAGTCAAGTGTTGGCTCAATCAATATAAAGCAAAATCGTTGTAGGTCTTAAAAAAGGACTTCATAACATTACACAGAAGATCAAATTGGCACAGTTCACTAAATATAACCATTTACTATATAAACTGCTTTGCCTTCATTTCAGCAAAATACACTCAACATCGAATATTTCATAGGGGGGCGTCCACCTCCTTCAGTCAGCGCCACTCAGTTACCCACAGCACTCGCTCCACTTTCGACATTACCACTGCACCACCCGCACGCTGCGCTCCGCCGGAACGTTTCGCCTAATGCACTTCATTGCATTGCGCTGATACTCGTAAAAGCCAGTAAGCCGCTTTTTGTTATTGTCGCAATTCCACTACTGTTCTTGGCACCGCCAGCAACAACAGCAATGCTCCTGTGCTGCCAGCATGCAGTCTCAACTAAGCAGCCCAGCAACGAGCCAGCCAACCCGCCAGCAGCCAAACTTTTATATTATAAATTTTAATGCGTACGAAGGAATACATTCAAGTACTAACAACATTGTTGTTTTTGCACTGAAGATCGTCAACAAGGTTTTTGCGCTGCACTTACGTCAGTCGTTCCACTTCAAAGTTCCTCCGTTCCTTCATAATTTGTGCTACGGTTTGTGCCGCTGCTGCTGCTTCTTCTTGTTACGTTGCAGCGCCGTTAGTGATCGTTATAAAAAAAAAAACAACGAATCAAATTTGTATGAAAAAGTGCAATAGCAGTGTTGTTGTTGTTGTGCTTAGTTTGCCCTTATGAGGCGCTACGCTGAGGGTTGGCAACAGCGACGGCGGCGCCGACGAGGAGTTGGCAAGACAAACATTGCCTTGGAGGCGCTTGTTGACTGACTGCCTGACCGGTTGGTTGGTTCGTTGGTTGGCTGGTTGATTGGTTGACTGCTGGGTTGATGGACTCAGTGCGGCTGCAGACAACAGACACAGTCGACAGTAACAAGTTGCATCATTGCACTGCGTTGATGAGCGGATTCAGGTTTATGCTTTTTTGGTGCGTCGGGAATGTTTAATCAACAAGAAGAAGAAGTGTAACGAGCAAAGTTTGTCGTTTAATAACGAAATAAATTTATAAAATTGCAACAAAATAGGAAATAGCTTTCAAACAAAATTAGGTTAGGTTAGAACGAATGACCCATTAACTATCGATTTGCCAAGCAGATTTCTAGTGATAAAAGTAAAAACTCTGCGAGAGCTGGCAGATTAATTAACATACATTTTTAATGCATTGTTACAATCGGTTGAAGTCATGTTGCACCTCAGCTGCAATAATTTTCACTCAGCCGCAATTTATGGCTCACGGTTTTGCTTTAAATCACAACGATTTCAGCACTTTGGTCCTTTTGGTCCACAATCACTTCAAGCGAAACATCGTCACAACAATAGCAATAACACTTTTACGCGCTTTTATGCTCTAACTACAAGCGTTGTTATTGTTTTAACTCCATTGTTGCGAACGCATTCGGTTGTCATTGTCACCCACCGACAACGACAATGCGCCGCATCAACAACAACAACGTCATTGTCAACAGTTATGCCGCGGTGTCTGTCCGGCCAGCCGGCCGGCTTTTTGCTTGTCTGTGGCGCTCTTCCTGCACGTTTTCAGTTCCTTCTTCTGTTGCTCTGCTTTCGCCACTTGGCCTGACGTCTGAGAGTTCATCATTTGCAGCGTTTGTTCTTTCGTGAAGTGCTGGGCGCCGCTGTAGCTGTCGCTTTCCACTTTTCCCCATTCCCCTGTTTCCGCGCCGCCAACCTGTTTGCCTGCTTCATGCCGCACTTAAGTGGCAAAATATATGAAATTGCATGCAACTTGTGGCAGGCAGCAACGACAGCAGTTGCCACTGTCACTTCAGCTCGTGGCCGCTGTTAACAGTGCTGTTCTTATTGTCTTTGTCGCACATACACACACACACACACACAGGCACATATTGCACCGCAGCGAGTTGGCACACACCGTGCAATGCAGCTGCAGCCGACACATCAAAATGCGTTGAAGTTGCACAAAAATTTTGGCGCCCCAAAAAAAAATCGACTAAATTTTTCTCACATAGCCGTGATTTTTGTTTTTTCAACACGCCAGTTGCCGCCAACATGAAACATTCTTAGCTGTTGCCGATGATGACAACTCAATTCGAGTTTTGTCAGCAGCAGCTGTGGCCACCAATTTTCGCAATTATCAAACTGCTGGAGGTTGAAAAGAAACAAAAAAAAAAAAAAAATTAAATATTGACGATAATCCACTCAAACGCAGCGAAACTCTATAAACAATTTTTTATCTTTAATTAATTTAATTAACATGCAAATTACGTCGTCCAAACAACAGCAACAACAATCACCAACGCATTTGCCACACGCACACACAAACACAAACAGTGGACGTGCAGAGTTGGAAGTTGAGAAAAATCATCGCAGCAATGAAATAAACTGACAGCAACATATGCGCGTTGCAGTGACAGCAACAACGGGTGGCTACGAGTACGCAGCGGCGGACTATAGCGGGGTGCTTTGCAAATAGCACTTAAAAAGCTATGAATTTTGAATCTTTCAAAAGATTTCTTTGTTATGCATTTTCAAATATTCCTTTTGTACTAAATTTTAACTGCCATTATTCTTCAACACTGTCATTATTCATTAATGGGCCATGTCATTTTTTTCATGGGCGCCTCTGGCTCGCTGCATTGTAAAAACAATTCACACACTAATCAACTTGTTAACACGAACAGATAATCACAGAAACTCCAACAACAAGTAAGACATTAAATATCGAAAGTTGACAATATTCAAAAGTCATAAAAATAAATTTTAAATTGAAAGAAAAATCGCATGCAGCAATGGTAAAAAACCACTAATAGCATCGACTGAAAATCTCCATGAATTTTCATCGGCTTGTACGTTTTGACAACTTATTTGCATTAACAAGCATGACTACAACAACAACGCCACCAAATGTGCACATTTGAATAATCACAACATGAGCACAACACTGTGGCAACGCTGCCGTATGACAACGCGCAACTAACGAGCGCCGCAACCAGCATCTGCGTCTGCAATCGCCAAACCAAGCACAACTCGTCTCCTCTCGCTTTTGCGGCCACCATGTGCCGCCATAACAAGCCGCTAGCGCGCGTCCAAGGGTTAAATAGCCATCATTTTGCATTTAAAGTCATTTCGGTTCTAACGTTTTTGCCGTGGCTGCGCCTTCGCCACTCTTTGGCTGGTCGCAGCAATTTGCATTTTGCTGGCTGGCTGGTTGGTTGATGTCGGTGCGCATTGTTAAAAAGTCATTACCACTTTATGCCGATTTTAACACTTCGTTTTGCTATGTTTTTTTCCTGCGCGCAACTTTATTTCTGCGTTGTTGCAACGAGTTCGGCGAATGCGCGACGTGTGCCGCATGCTGCGCTGTTCGAAGCGTGTTTTGCTTGCTGCAGCCTTATGACAAATTGTTACAACCCGTTGTTGTTGTGTTATGTCCATGTCGGAGGTGCTGTTGTAAGTAATCGATTTGCATTTTCGCTTGTTTAAGTTGTGTGGTGCGGTCAGCGCTAACTGAAACGTTCAGGTTGCAAGAGTTTGAACGATTGCACGACGTTCGACAGACTTTGGCTGGGTTGGGGGAGTTCAGGGTGGGACTGTCTTACACGGCCTTCGATGCGACCGAATCCAAAATAACACATTAGGTGACTTAGTTCTTAGTTCTACAAAACTGGGCCCTTCCAACATAGGTGCGGTCGCCATCTTTCATGCAACCCACCCGAAGCTCGTACAACTGCCCTGCCGAAACAGCTCTGTAGATGTAACGTTGTTGTTCCATCGCATATCGCATAAAAAGATCAACGATTATTTGGACTATCTTTCTCTCGAAAGACCTCAAAGCGTTCCCAGTTCCCGGTTGTTCAGGTTAAATTCTGTGTCATATTTCCAACAAGACGGGAATGATTTGTGCTTTCCACAGCGGTAGTTTAATCTGCCAAAAGACACCTATATTTTGTAATTGTCTATGCCCCAAGCGACTCCTTTCGACAAAAGATACTCTCCGTTTCATATCCTGGTAGGTGTTGTTCTCAGTGCTGAATCCTTCAAAGCTTACAACTCCCTGTTGCACAATTGCAGCACAAGTGTACCCACACAAATTTGCACCACAAAGTTGCCACTGGAGAGTGGCGTTGGCTATTCGCCTTGCAGCTTAAAAACAAAAAAAAACAAAACAACAACAACTGACCCACATTTTCTCGCTACTTTTTAGCTTTATGCTTCAAGTGTTGGCTTAAAAAAGGAAATTGGCAAAAATTATTTTACTTCCTTTTGGGCGCTTAAAACGTTACAGAAGATACATAAACCGTGCGCCACCAATGACAGCAACTCCCGACGGTCTTAAGTGCACTTCTCTGTCAGCTCAAGAATCAGCACGAAATGCGTACAAAACGTGGCAAAAAAAATTGTACCAAGCCACAATGGCAAATGGCAACAAACTAGCAAACCAAACAAAAAAAAAAACAACGAGCCACTCAACGCTGGAAGAACAGAGAAAAGGTAGTTCGCCGCTTATCAGCAAACGCCAAGCAGTAAATTCTGCAAAAGATAAAGCAAAGAAATTCCAAGAGAAAGCACACTCGCCCACTGCTGGACAACAATGGCGTAAAATGGTAAAAATGTCACGAAAATGGCTTTTTGAAAAACAGGCGAAAAGTCGTAAAAACCAAGTTAATGTGCTAACTTCAAGAAAGCGGCCGCAGTTGCAGTCATTGGAAATGAGGTTTATTGCCAGACCTACGCCAGTCGGATTGGCATTGTAAAATTTAGGCGGCGGTGAGGTGAACATAGGGACAAAGGACACACCTTTGGTATTCTAGGGCGAAGGGTACGTGTCCTGGGTACCAATGGAGGAGAGATGTGGAGAAAAGTTTAGGGAATTAGCCACTTACTTCAGTGTAGATTGCAGGGGGTTTTTAACAAACTTTACGGACTTTCATTTAGCATTGGTTTCTTAAGGATACGAGGCAGGATGCAGGATGATGTCCAGGGTTATCATAATCAGTGAACCATTCAAAATGACCTCATGGCTTTATGGATTGTATGTCGCATTAAGTAGTAGTTTAGCTTCAAGAAATCGATCTTCCGACAAGAAATACTTGACAGTTCTAGGAGAAGTTAAGACCTTTATTTCTAATGGTTTGTGTACAAAGAGTTGAACCGGTTAATGGTACACGTACTTGCTGAACTGTTTTTAATACAAAATACATAGTAATTGACCCAGAGTTTGCAGTTCGCTAACTTATCGACAATTGCCTAGAACCGAAATAGGTTTGGCTTACGTCCATTCCTAAACATTGTTGACTATACTAAGAGTTCGCTATCTCATTAGCTATTTCTGAGAACCTTGTGACAGATCCTAACTTGCAAAGCTAATTGTACATTGGTCTATCTGGTCTTTGGAGCGGTTTGGTTGTGGCTGGAGTCATCAAGAGATTTTCTAGGCTAAGTCTTCTTGTCGGCGTCTAATTAGGAGATTGTAAATAAATAGATAGACAGATAGATAGCTAGATAGATAGAAAGATAGATAGATAGAAGGATAGATAGATAGATAGAAGGATAGATAGATAGATAGATAGACAGATAGATAGATAGATGGATAGATAGATAGATGGATAGATAGATGGATAGATAGATAGATAGATAGATAGATAGATAGATAGATAGATAGATAGATAGATAGATAGATGGATAGATAGATAGATAGATAGATAGATAGATAGATAGATAGATAGATAGATAGATAGATAGATAGATAGATAGATAGATAAAGACTATACGAATGAGAGGAATAGAAAAGCATATATTATATGATATACTGTATTATATTTTAATAGGTTTAAAAGACGCACTTCAGATTGAAATAAATCAAATATTTCTGCACCGATCATGTCTCTTAAATCCCCAAATCAGAATGAATAAACTGAATTATATAGTAAATACAAAAATCAGCAAAAGTCGAAAAAACCGCGAGCTATGTTTAATTGATTATAGTGATTGAGTCTTGATTCTGAAGCACTCAAAAAATCTTAATTTCGCAGCTGTCAAACAATGTAATTGCCACAGAGACTACAATTTCTTCAAACCACTGACTGACAGTTGAACTGAGCAACTGTCTGCATTGACAACAACTTAATTATGAGATTGAAAGTAAATATGGCAACACTTTCACGCTAAACGGAGAAATAAAACAACAACATATGCTGACTGCAGTGGAGTAATTAAAATAAAGCGTTCAAGAATGTGTCGGATGGTCGGCGCGGCATGCCGTCAACAGTGAACGAATATTTAGCTGTCCCAATGTGGGCGGGGCAAAAGAGTAAAGTGCAGCCAAAGAGAGTAGGAGAAATGTCAAAACGAACACCGAAGGCAAAGTTGAGTACTCAAGGCGCATAATTGCGGCAAATCAAAACTGAAAGCTGGCTGAGAAGGGATGCACAGCAAAATGATGAGAAAATGATTATTTTGGTATCTTAAGACGTGAGCCTCAAAATGTGCAAACAATTTAAATTGATGTGTGATTTTAATTAGCGCGTTGGCAACACTGTGCTGTCAGTATCAGCAGAGAGGCGAAGCGGGTTGTGAGTATTTGCGCGCCTGAGAAATATCAAAATTCGCTCAATTTATTTAACGCGCAGCTGACGACGGCAAACGACGCCAAGGCGAAGGCGTAAAAGCATTGCAAAGCGGCAGACAGGGAGGGGGGATGCGGAGGAAGGTACTTAAATAAATTAAAAGGAAACAACAGCAGCGGCAGTAAAAAACAGCTGCAGGAGCAGGCGAAGAAATTTCATTTAGCGCCAAAATGAAGCAGAAGAAAGAAAAAACGCGAATTTGAAAGATTAAAAAAGGCGTAAAAACGCAAATACGCAGAATGTGTGAAGCGGCAAGAAGCGAAGTGGAGCGTAGTTGAGCGGCGCGTAGTCGATGTGGCAAGTGTGCCATGTGTAAATGTTGTAGTAATTATGCAGCGTGGCATGGTCCAGGGGGAGTGGAGGCGGGCGAAGGCAAGCACTTGAATTTTTAATATGCGACGGTTGGATGTGTGTGGAGTTGAATTTTTTATGTTTTTCATATGGAAATTGGAACGCGTTAAAGTCGCAGCAACATCATCGTCGTCAACAACAAAAACAACACAACAAGCAGCAGCAAGCAGTTGCTGGGAACGAGAGTATGCAATAATTTATGAATAGAATTGTTGCGTTTATATATCATTAACCGTTTTGAGTGGTTGCCGCATTGAAATTTCCAGCATCTGCGACCGGATTCACGCGTCATCTGTGAGCGTGAGCGCGCCGCACGAACTTGCAACTTACATAACAATCACTTAATAGGATGTCTTTGTAGCGCGTCGGCTTACCTGCAACGAAAGAAAAGCTGATTATTATTTAATGCCAACATTATGAAGGAAAATGAAAAGGAATGAAAAATAGATATGAAAAGCCGTTTATAGTTTTTTGTATTATACCCTGAACTATCGACTACCACGCTACGCACTCACGCGAGCAAGTAAAGTGGGGAGCGGGCAGATGTCTACACAAATGGCTGTTAACGTTGCCGGCCCGCTGTGATTTCACGAGCTCAAGCAGTCAGCTGCTAATGTTGATTTCATCGTTGTTGTTGCTGCTGCCCACCATACGTCGAGCGGCAACAACATTATTTATGGGTTCAGCGCTGTTTGTGTTGTAAAAGCTGCAACGCCATCATCAACTGCTACAATATGTTATGATAAGATATGACACACTAACAACAACAATAAATAAATTTTGAAAAAAAATACACAAAAAAGTATAAAATCAAAACAACAGAAAAGGAAAATATCACCTTTGCCACTAAATATTCAATGCTTATGACAGAAAATCATAGCCAGCAACAACAACAAAATCAAACTCAACGGCTTGAAGATACTTTATCAAAATGTGTCACAGACTGTGGCACATTTTGTTGTTGTAATAAATATTATACGACTTGAGTATAAGTGGAGCTATCGGCGACAAGAGCGACAAGTCGAAAGTGTGTATGGGGAAGCAGCTCATAAATTTAGTGAATGCGAAGGGTGAAGGGGCACGGAAAGGCTGTCGTAAAAGAAATGAGTGCACAGAGCGAGTGGCACAAAAGTAATTAACATGGAAAATCAGCGGGCACAAAAGTCTAAGAATAGCAGAAACTGCTAATAAGTTGGACGCAAGCAAAATGCGTCAAAGAGTTTACAACAACATGCAGACAAAGCGAACGAAAGAAGGAATTCTTTTGTGCAATGGCATACAATGGACATGAAAGGCTCTATGGGTGTTTGAGTGAGCTGCCATGGCCAACCCTTACTGCCATGGCTGAACTGAGCATTTCGAATGTGGATAGAATAGAAAGGCTTGCGAGGACTTGCTGTGCATCGTATTGGCATTAGGACAATTGTAAAAGTTGGCAACTTGAGGCAATTGTGTGCAACTTTGGCCATTGTACAGCGCAGTGTTGCAGAGTGCGAAGCCACCACAGTTGACAGCAGTGACAGCGCCTTGGGCTCTGTCGTCGGTCATGTGTCCAGTTTATGAGAATCAAGTATGTGCAAAGTGAAAGAAAAGGTGAGAAAGCTGAGGCTTAGTGCGGGTTAAGCGGACGATCGATTGAACAAAAGACGCCTAAGAAATGTGATATGCACGAACGTTGTCCAAGGTACCTTTGGTTGCCTGCTTAAGAAGCTCCATTGTTTAAAAATTAGTCGAGTTGAGTGTAGTTGAAAGAAGCACAAAACTTATGCAGACATCTTTTTAGAGTGCTGACGAAAGTGTGAATAAGGGTGAAAGGGTGGCAAATTTCCTACCTATTTAACAATTATTGCTTAAGAGTTAAGTGTTTTACCACTGAGCAACAAATTTAAACATAACAAGTTTTTATAAACTAAAACTGTAACACAAAAGTAGATTATTAATTTTTTTATATCATTAATTAATAAAGTTAGGACGAAATTCAAAAATGTAGTAGTGTACATATTAGTCCTTAAGATATATTAAAAAAAAAACTATTGGAAATTTGCAAGGATATTCAAGGATAAAGTTTTAAAAGGACATTTTCAACACCTCTTCGTCCTTTTGCACCAAAACATTAAATTTTCTAAGATTCAAAGGATTTTTCTCTTTTATTTGATACCCATATTGTTATTCTAACACTTCGTTCAATAATGTGTGTGACTGACACATAGATGGCGGCACTAATACTAAATCAATATTTTTTTCGAAATTGTGAACCTTTTTAGGCTTAATGTCAAAATTATATGTCAATCCGACCATTAGTTTACAAGTTACAGTGCTTTAAGTGACACTACTTTTGAGTTTTAAAAAAAAATGAATTCAAAGCAATTCCGTGTGCTGATTTATCATTGTTTTTTAATGAAAAAAAATACTGTTCAATGCCAGGAATGGCTTGAAAAACATTATTCGGACTCTGCTCCATCAAAAAGAACCATTTGTTATTGGTATGCCGAATTCAAACGTGGTCGTACAGACACCGATGACATTCCATCTACTGGACGGCCAAATGACGCTGTTATTCCGGAAAACGTTGAAAAAACACTGAAAATCATTATGTCCGACCGTAAAGTGAAAGTGGGGGAGATTGCTGACATTCTAAAGATATCAGCAGGCAGTGTACACACCATAATGCAAGAACATTTGGTTATGAAAAAGGTGTTTTCGAAATGGGTGCCGCGTTTGCTCACACCGGAGCAAAAACAACAACGAATCGATGATTCAAAGAGCTGTTTGGACATGTTTACGCGCAACAAGTCGGAGTTTTTGCGTCGGTACATCACAATGGATGAAACATGGATCCACCATTTCACTCCAGAGTCAAATCGGCAGTCTGCTGAGTGGCATGCAACCGGTGAAAGCCGCCCAAAGCGTCCAAAGGCACAAACATCGGCTGGCAAGGTTATGGCGTCAGTATTTTGGGATGTGCACGAAATAATATTCATCGACTATCTTGAGAAAGGGAAAACAATCAATAGCGACTATTATATAGCGTTGTTGGAACGTTTGAAAGAAGAAATCGCGATTAAGCGGCCCCATATGAAGAAGAAAAAAGTGTTGTTTCACCAAGACAATGCACCGTGTCACAAGTCGATGAAAACGATGGCAAAAATGCATGAATTGGGCCTCGAATTGCTTCCTCATCCCCCGTATTCTCCAGATTTGGCCCCCAGCGACTACTGGCTCTTCGCAGACCTCAAAAAGATGCTCCGTGGTAAGAGATTTGGCTCAAATGATGAAGTAATCGCCGAAACTAACGCCTATTTTGAAGGCAAAGAAAAATCGTTCTACAAAGGCGGTATCGAAAGATTGGAAAAGCGTTGGAATGATTGTATCTCCCTAAAAGGGGACTATGTTGATGAATAAAAACGAATTTTGGCAAAAAAATGTGTTTTAATTAGTTAGTCACACACATTATTGAACGAAGTGTTACAATGCGCTCAATTTTTGAAATAATTCCTTGAAATAAATATGTACTTGAAATTTCAAAGTTCTTAAAAAAAAATCCTGACGTCAGAGAGAAAAACTAAAAACGCAGTTTTACTATATCGCGAGTATATACAGTTTTTCGTGTGTAAAATTTGTTGTTGCACGGTGTAATGCTTCAAGAAGTTCTTAGCCCAATTCAACGCACAATTTTGAATGCTATCTCGCATCTTCAGAACCTGAGTCGACCTTTGGCCACATTTTTTACTCAAATGAAACATGAAGCTGTGCCGAAAAAGTTGTTTGATGGCACACAATGCTGGAGATGAGACTGTGCCTTCGTTTGAAGAATCAGTTTGATGAAATGTTTAAATAAATCGAGTTGGCTCTTTGAGACGCTTTACAGCAGCCCTCAACCAATTAAGCATATTGAAGAAAGTTCGAGTCAGAGGTAAGGGGAAATTTGGAAGTAGAGATAGGCTCGAGCACAGTCCAGAGACTCACTAAAGAGTAAAAATTGTTTCGAGTCGAGCAAAAATGTTGCAGTTTTAGAAAAGGTCTTTTGAAGTCTTTTGAATTCGATCTTTATTATTTACGTATTTTAGTTTTGAGAAAAGATATTGCAGAATTTAAAATTGCAGAGTTAGTCTTTTAAATTAGAATTTTCAAACTTAAAAGAAAAATGCATCTACAAAACGAACTACTAAACAAGCCATGTGAACTCTTTCTCTAAGTAGTACAATTCTTATAGCGGACAAAACAACACAAACAAAGGAATTATTCTTTTATAACCTAAACACAACAAATTTTCCGAGGCCACTTTGCATAAAGCACACAGACGCATTTTACAGCAATAAAAATCAAATTCATTTTCAACTCTCTCTCGTAAACACACACAAAGCAAACCTAAAGTTACGCCTTTTGCCGCTTTTATGGTTTGCACAATAAAGATTGCAAATCTGCATTTCGAAGCAAATGAAAACAAAATGCAGAACGTTGCATCAAAAGTACAGGCAGATATAATATGCAAAAATGTAAATTTGGCGCGCGCAATTAATAAAATTTGAATTTGGAATTGCCGTGACGGCCTCGTGACAGACAGCGGCGCAAAATATGGCGGCGAAGGTGTTGACGGCCAAATGGGAATTTTGCATGTGGCGCAATTAAGGCAGCAAAAAGTACCAAAATTACAAAGAAAAAAAGAACGAAAGTGAACAGCGCAAATGGAGTTTTAAGGGTGTGTCTGCACTGGCCAAATGTTGGTATGGAATTTTTGGATTGTAATAGTTTTGCTTAATTAAATTGCCGGTAATGGCACTCAGACTCTCAGAGTGAGAGTGGAGAAGAGGTGAAAGAAATAATTGAATGTTGTTTATCGAATAAGTGTTTGTAACGACTGGGACTCGAACTTGAGAATGAGCGTCGCCATTGTTAAGTTGTTAAATTGCAAGAATTAAGTAGACAAAATTTTTCTTTAAATATGTAAGAACAGTTCTACTCAAAACATAAATATGCAAAAATTACAAATTACCAAATCCATTAAAAACGATATAATAAAAAATGCAAATAAAAAATATTAAAATTGTGATAACTATAAATTATTGCACAGTCAAAGAAATATTGCCCAATTTATGGCAATTTGTCAGTCGATGGCAGAAGGTGATACGTTGTGACGCGTCGGCCAGCCAACTTCAAGGTGCCACATATGGCGCCGCATAATTACCAGAGCAAGATTGTCGCACAGATACGCTCGACTTAATGACAATTTGCAAACACGGCGCAACATTGCAAACACTTTTATTGCCATGGCAAGAAATAGCAACAATAAACAACGGCAGCGTTGTGCTGCAACAACGCATAGTAATTTAATTAACTTAAACTGCAGTGGCAGTTTATGCACTTTGCCAACACTGGCGGCGATATCGGGGCGCTCGCATCGCGCGGATGCTGTGACAGCAACACCGGCAGCAGCCAGCCAGACCGCCAACCAGCGATGCCAACGTTGCGCATAAATCAACATCAACTTGCACAAAATTGCAAACGACAACGAATTTCGCGCGCTGTCGCACGTGGCTGTTGTTGTTGTTGCTGTTGTTATTGCATATGAACTGCGCGCGCGTGCAGTTAAAACAAGAAAATTTGATTTATTACAAATTATGCGCGACGATATTTTGCGCTGATATTGTTTTATGGTGCTTAGTGGTGTTGTTGTTTTGTTGTTGCATACAAATTGCCTGCATCTTGCAAGTTGCAATGAAATTAGAAGCAAAAACAATAACAACAAACAACGTTGGCAGCAAACAACCAAGAAATGTCAGCGAAAACAATTTAATTTGTGAGGTGAGGTTAGGTAATGACGTGCAATGCGCAGCGCGGGGCGGAAGCGAGGGGCGGAAAATGAAAATGATTTCATTTGCATTTGTAATGTGAACGGCGAAACGAGAAGGAGAACTAATAGGCTTTGGGGTATGAATACTGGCAGTTTGTCACACTTAGCGGAGACAGGGTTTGCTTCACTTGGCAGAAAGGAGGAGAAGGAATTGTTGACCCCTGCGTTGTTGTCTAACAACTTTTATATTGAATGCTTAACGTAGAAAGATACGAGTTCCAATCAAATTCTCTATTGAACATGATATCCCCCTTTGAGATATCCTTTTCATAAAAAATATCTTACAAATTCACTGAAGTCAACTTCAAACGGCACATCTGGCCGCATTTAAAATTCACATTCGAGTTTCACGAAATGAAATGCTAAAAGTCGACCAACTGTTGTCACCCCTGCAACCCTTAAACAGCGCGTTGAAGGTGTTCCAACTATGCGCCATAAACACACACACCCCGCTCAGAACTCTCATCCCTCTATATTTGTATTAATGCCACGAAATCGAAAATCACCGAAATGGCGTCACGGTGCGCACACATTTGACACACATTGGACACATTGCCTGGCAACTTGCACTGACCTGACTCAAGTCAAAATGAATTTGATTAAAATTCGTTTTGCAAAAATTTCATTTCCCAATTTTCCTTTCATTCTATTGCTTCTACTTTTATCATTTGCTGTTTGCCACTCTGACATAGAAAACAATCATGGCACCAAGTTCTCAACATTTTGTGGCGATTAGCATTTTATCGATTTTCTTTTCAATATTTGATACTTT
This sequence comes from Melieria omissa, assembly GCA_963971225.1. Classification (NCBI taxonomy): domain Eukaryota; kingdom Metazoa; phylum Arthropoda; class Insecta; order Diptera; family Ulidiidae; genus Melieria; species Melieria omissa. Next base: position 8,204,654 of record OZ020269.1, on the reverse strand, counting down.
TTCGTTGCGGTGCGAAATAAGGCAGTGGCAGCGAAGCATGGGTCGGCCGACAATCGGGGAGAGGGGGAGTAATTAAGTGCACGTGCACTGGCACATAACTAGCACAGCCGGCGGCTGCGATAAGCCGCGCACAGCACAACCCGCCAGCAGTTGACGTATTGAATTTCATAATTTTCTCGTTTTTCATGGGATGCGAAAGTCTTTTGTGACGTGCTTTAATCTGTTTGCAGGGCAGCAGTGCGCAGAAATAAAATGATTTTCCCATAAATGGGAAATCAGCTCTTTAGCTGATTAGGACGCAAAGCCAATGCAAGGGAGAAGGAAATCTGTGGAAGTGGGAGGCGGATGACGCGAAAATGAACAAATAAAGCGACTGTGGAGTTTACTGTAAAGAGACAGAAGACTACCAGATCACTGGAGTATTCCCCAAGTTGAATGAAAAGTCATGAGGCCGTTTCTTGGTTAATTTTCATAAATTACACAGGACAACAAAATCGTACTTTTTTACTGTTGCATGGACTTTTTCTACTGTTTTTTACTAACTTGGGTGCGATTTCGAATATATCTTCAGATTGTTTGTAGCAGCTCTAGTTAGTGAGATACAGGTACCGTGTAGTTTTTCAGTTTTTCTTCTCCTTTTTCCATATTTTTTATAGTAATTTCAAAACCAATAAACCGGTTGACACAATGTTCATCTTGTTGCATTAAAAACACCGCACTGCTTCTTTTTCAATACAATTTTTTTTCCCAAAAATGTTTAAATTTCGCGGTAATTGGACCTCAAAGTCGGAAAATATGGAATTTTAAGGCGTTTTCTTTGATGGTCAAAAACATACACATTTTTGTATGAATTTCAAAAAAGATTTTCAAATGAGTTTTAACTAACAGTGTCGTTGCAATAATTGCTCCCAGTAGGCAAAAAGCTGCTATCGCAGTTAAAAATATAATAGTGAAATTCACTCTTCAAAGCAATTTAGGTGTAAAGTTGCTATCGTAGAAATTTTTGAATTTTCGCAATGTTTTCGAAAACAGTTGTAGCGAAGAGTTAACTCCACTAATAAATGACAGTTAACAAATTAATTGAGTAATAATATCGTAAACCTAAAAAATTACGCACAAGACAAACACTCATATAAAGCATAACATAAAAATTAAAAAATATTAAAAAAAAATAATAATCAAGAACACTTTGTCCATTACAGCAAAGGTTAGGGGCTTCAAACGGCAAGAAGAGTTAGGCCGGCCGGCGGCAGACAGGAAGCGAAGAAAAGTATCTAGTAATGTTGACTTTATGACAGGCAAATTGTAAAGGAATTGGCAGGAAGAACAGCAACTTTTGCCACCTTAAAACCGCAATTGGTCACGTGAGGCGCTTGAGGACGTTGCAAAAATTATCCGCACACATTTAGCCATTTGAAATGTCAGGCACGCAGTCAATAGGCAAATGATTTGTCAATCAAATGTGGCGTTGAGTGATGGCCGAAACGCACTTTGTACGCTCAAAGGTATTGTTGGTGTTGTTTTTGTTGTTGTTGTTTTATCGACATTATTATTGCAGATATTTTAAATTGATATTTGAAGCCACCAAAGGGAAAACAGCTGCAATTAAAAGCAACAGTAGGAAAAAATAATAATGCTCTGACAGCGTTACCAGACACATTTTTAATTGAAGGTTTGTTTTAATTAAATAAGATATACATTTTGAAAATTCCCCACTAAGATGTACAAATTTTCCAGTAAATTTACCTGCTCGCAGTTTAACTTGAAACTAAATTTGTAAGAGGCAAATTTGTGCAACTTAACCTCAACATTGCTTACATTACGAAAGTTAGCAGACAGGAAAATCTGTCCCACACTCAAACGTTCCGTCTTGGCTGGTCGACCAGCCAACTATCTGAGCGTGCGTGCGTCCGCCCGGTCAAAACAACCGTTAGCGCTGTCAGCCCGTGCGCCTGAAAGTAAAATGCAGCACCCACTCCCCAACTTTTTTCGCTAAGCAAATAGCAAGAAGACAGGGAGACGCAAAGGTAGAGAAATGGCAAAGCTTTAGCGAAAATATTTGCAGGCCACTAAGGAAAACAAAATGTGGAAATAGTAAAGAAAAACTGTATAGCCATGGCAACAAGCTGGCAAGGAAAGTGGAAAAATATTTACAACACGCTTGAAAAAGGATACAAAAAAACTATCAGAATGTTTAACAAGTCCTGCGGATGTGCTCGCAGCGGCAGACAGCTGAAGGATAAGCAAAACTTCACGAAGGGCGGAAGCGGAATGGAAGCGGCCCAATGCTCGGACCTGGGCGAGCATGTAAAATACTTTGGCTCTTTCGTATTAAGAATTTTATTAAAATGCAAAAGTTCGCAGCAACCTGAACGGCCGAGGACCATGAACGGTGCTGCAAGGCGCACAGCGTTGCCAACTACGGAAGCAAGAAATACACAAGTGGGGAAATTTAACAGCAGAAACCACAAACTGCCAAAACGCCAACAACAATTTTTCGAGTGCACTACTAGAGTTGGAACAAGCAGCATTTAAGCAATAACAACAATGTGAGAGGAAACTACGCAACGGCGATTGCGGGCAACCATTATTGCGTTCAAAGATGCGTGCGAGTGGAAAAGTGCCGAACGCAACTCAAAGGTAAAAGATAATGTGTGTGTGTGTGTTTGTGTGGAGAGTGGTTGTACATTGGCCAGCTGAAGGACGATAGGACGGAAAGGCCAAAGAGCGTAGGTGCGTTGAATTATTGAAAAACGCAGCTGCAGTTGCAGTTCATTGCGCAGACAACTGATGCGTAAAGACAAAGAGCAGAGAGAGAGCAAGTAAAAAAAAAAGGTGCTCAAAGATAGAAAGGAAGCGACAGGCGCACTTTGTGGTGTGGAGCAGATGTGCGGGGAAATGCTCGACAATTTAATGGAAAATTACAACACCTTAAATATAGCAATAAATATATGAAATATAGAGCAATAAATATTAATACTTTTTTCGATTAATTTCAATGCGTAAAGTGTGTTACACAACATGCAAAACTCCCCTAAATAAAAACAAGTTGTCGTCATAAATTTGCCCGTCACTTGATGAAGTCATAAAGTTCACAAAAATTTCAAAACTTTTCTTTGCTATTAATGATGTCATAACTTCTTCCCCTTTGCTATGAAATTTTTATATTCAAGTTGCCCATAATTTCACTGTGACATAATTAGAAATTTTATTTTTGTGTGGCACACGCAACAAAATTGTAGCGGCAGCGACTTTGCGTTTAATTTGGTGGAATTTTAAATTTCTACGGGTGAATAGTAGAAATTTGTTCCATATACAATGTTGGCTGATGAAGGAAGACATGTGGCAAATAAATATATGTATAGCTGATAACATAATGGAACTCACCATACACTATATGTGAGCAAAGGTTCTCTAAACAAATTTGCATCTTTACACTGTAGGCAGGAAGCATTGATAGGTAGCACAAAAATGTCGACGAAAACTGCAATCTGGGTTGTATTTGTTGATGAGTATAGGTCTAAAATCCGTTCGAATTGAAATCCTACCTGCTCCTTCTCAAATGTTATTCATATTTTTATATTTCGATTCGGGACAATTTGTAACACAGGACAACAAAAAACACTTTTTTTCTGTTGCATGGAGGTTTTCTACTGTTTCTTACTAATTTGGGTGTGCTGATTTCGAATCTACACTCAGATTTTTTCTAGCAGCTTTAGTTAGTGAGATATAGGTACGGTGTCATTTTTTCAGTTTTTCCTCTACTTTTTCCATATTTTTGATCGTAATTTCTAAACCAAAAAACCGATTGACATGATTTTCACCTTATCGCATTAACAACACCACACGGCTTCTTTTCCGATGCAACTTATTTTATAAGTTTTAAAATGCCTCGGTAATTGGACCTCAAAGTTGGAAAATATGGAATTTTAAGGCGTTTTCTTTGATGATCAGAAACATACACATTTTTTGTAAATCAGTTAACGATTTGATGTATAATGAAAGCCGACACTTCAAGGAATACAACACAGTCAAATTATTTGGCGGAATATACATTCGCATCGAAATAATAGCAAAAATGTACCATAGTCATTTTCATCACTTTTCATACTTTTTCCTTAAAAAATTAGTGGCTTCAAGATATGCAATGCTTTTATTTTTTTCTTTTATTCTTTTTGTTTTTTGCTTGTATTTCAGACTATAAATGGAACATATAAAAGAGCATATTTTGAGGAATTTTAGGAATATTTTTTTTATTCTAATAATAAATGTACAAAGATCTCTGTGAAGTTGCGTCTTCAGTTGATGTGCAAATTGGAGCCTTAACAAACGGACTTGCACGTCTTTTTACAAGATTCGGTAGGCTGAGGTCGCCACAAAGCCACAAGAGGCCAGGTTAGGTCACGCATAGACGTTGCATTTATTTGAATTTTTACTTATTTACTTAAAGAGAAATGATTATTCCACGTGGGGGAAAAAGCTCTGGCTGCCAGGGCACTCAGTTGAATATTGAATATGTATGATCCGGTCAATGTTCCTACTGGGGTCTGCATGTAATTAACCCCTTTGTTTCGATGCCAGCAAGCGGAAATCATGCAAATTATGAGTGGAACAATATACAAAAACAAAAGCAATTTTTAAGGATCCTTTTTTATTTGTGTGCTTAGAACGCAGCAAGGGGGCATTATCCAATCCCTCGAAGCCTTTGACAACATAAAAATTGAGGCGACAGAGGGCACATTTCAATACACACACACACACTCACATAAATAATTGTGCCACAACAAGCGTCAACTCGGCGCGACGAAAACAAAGGAAGCGCATATTGAACCGTTGCACATAAGCGACACTTCAAGTTTAACCCTGGCAGCGCTGCTTTGTGCATGTTACCTCCGTCATTCCCGCATTTCGGTGCTTGTGGCAATGTGCAGTAAATTAATTTCATATTGGTGACACAACACACACCGAAGTAAATCGAAGTGATGTGAGTTGGGAGCGCTAACCAAATCTAAGGAATTTCAAGTTACTTGCTGCAAGAACATGCAACGCGCGGATGAAGCGAAACCCTCATCGAGTATTCAAATTTCACATGACAGCAGCGTAGGCAAGGGGGGCGCGGCAGGAAAAAAATATGCCGCAGCAGCATTCAGTTGCTCGGCAGCGTCGAGGCGGAGGGCGCACCAAGTCGAACCGACAAGGCAGCTCAACAGCGCTGACAGCGATTTATGATTTATCACAAACAAATGCGGCGCAGTGCATGCGGCTGCACACACGAGTGCAACACTGCGCCAGCCCAAGAAAGGGCTGTCGCATATGTCAAGCAGCAACGGCTTCGGCGAGCAGCGACTATCTGCAAAGGTGCCAGCGCGCCCACCGGTCGTGCTGCTGCATGTCTGTCCGCGCGGCAGTTCGCGCCAAACGCACGTTCGGTCGGGCGTCTGAATTTCAGCGTGACGCGCTTCTGTGTGCAGCAAATGTCACTGCCGCCAATATGAAAATTTCTGATTTCAATTTGCTATGCGGAGCATGCACAACGAACCCACCGGCGGCAGTGGCAGCCCATGTGTGCGCCCGTTGCCGTTTGAACATTAGAAACGAAGTGAAGTATTCAAATATTGCTTCTTTTTTTATTGTTATTTATTGTTTGTGCTCTAAATGGAATTTTTAATTAATTTTTACAGAAATTATTGCCGACGTTGTTTTTTAACGATATATTTGAATATATGTGTGCATTTGTTTTCCCCCATTTTTGGTTTATGATGTGGCGACTGGCGCGCGCGACGCCTGTCACATGCCGGGTGGTCATTGGAAGTTTTAGCGTTCCATGCTCCAAAGCTGCTGCAGCGGACAAGTTATAGGTGACAAAAAAAGTTTGTGGTGTGTACCACTCGGATGCAAATTTGTGGAGGCATGAAAGTGGGCGTGACGTGCAAGCTCAACTCATTCATAAATAAGGAAACGAAACGAGGGGGCTGCAGTTGCATTTCAGTTGCTTTCTTTTTTGTTTTAGGAGTTTTTACGTGGAGTTGTAATTCATAGTTGAACGTAAATCACCCGACTTATTTTCTGTGTCTTGTAAACGATTACTTTTTTTAAATCAAACCAAATGTTGATCTTTGAAAATGCTGTAAAGGTCTATGGCCATCTTTGTCAGCTTTTTAACTGAATTTTTCAATAAAAAATAAGTCGAACGGTTACTGAAATTTCTTAGTGAGCGGAAATATTCCACTTTGAGTCTTGAAAATCACGCACAGACTACAGACTATTGTAATGTCTAGGAATAAAACCAGATATGGTAAATTGAGTAAAGAATTTTAGTTCAGAGCAGAACAAATTTACGACCCGCAATAACAAATCAGATGTTGAACAAAGCAAATAAGTTTTCTTACATGTTAAGTGTGTCAGAGAGTGTTAAATAACCTAAAATTAAAAGGTAACGGGATAAAACCAGGTAACCAGATAAGCTGGGTTTATCATAACAGGTTTTTTAACATAATTTGCAGACTATAGAGGCTTGGATTCTCGTAGGAGAATGGATTATGGAGATCTCAGTGATCGCAGTAACAAATCAACTTCTGTGATGATACATCCGTACATCCATACTATCGTTTACATACATATCTTTGTGATTAGATTGAGTTAAATTTTTAAAAGAATGTTATACACTATGACCTATTAGATTTAGTGTGATTCTCTAATGATACACAAGACAAGGACCTTGTCATCTACAAAACCGCTGTCAGACCAATGCATACTAAAAATTTATGAATACCGGAGGAATCAAGTTGTGGACGTGATAGTTCTAAACTTATTTTAAGTGAAACATGTTTTTCAATGAATTTTAGATTGAATATAGAATAGTTCTCAGATATTTAATAAATCTTTCCAAGCTTATCGTGAGGTGGTAAGTTGTGGCAACATTGAAAACGAACCTTTGGTTGCCTGCAATGCGTAATTTCGACTTAATCAATCATGAATATTTAAAGTTTTTGTCATATTCGATTATTGTTTACCGACTTATTTCTTATTGCGTAATTTTGGCATTTAAAATATGTTCAAACCACAGTGTCAGTGTTCCAAAAGTGGCTTTTAAGAGCTTTAAACAATTACAAAATTGCAGCCAATAACTAGAAAACTGATTTTCTTATTATTAAACTGAAAGAGTACACACACATACAATTAGAGCAACAGGCCTTAACAAATTGAATGGATTTGTAATTCAATAACAACACACACACACACACGCAATGACATAACAACAGCTACTACTTTATTAGTAGCAAAGATGTGACAAAGCGAAGCAACACACTTGAAAATGTGACACATAAGTTAGACATTAGCCAACACATTAAAGACACACAGCAGCCAACTGGTGTCCTGAAGCAACCATATGAAAGTAATTGAATCTAAGCAACACCTCCAGGGAGCAGCAATTTCCCATAATACAGACACATACACATGTTCATGCCGAAATGTTGCAGGGCACGTTTGGCTGCCGGGCTTTTAATACAATTTTCGGCAGTTATTGGCAACGGGCACGTACGCGCCGAACCAAAGAAGCGAGCACAATTTGGAATAAAATTGAAAAAATCGTCGTTTTGGGAGCATAAATAGCGTGCAACACAATGATTCCAACGATTTCAGCCCCTAAGTGGCGTTGCTAACAGCATCCACCAATATGTCAGCGCTGCCTCGACATTCGGTTACTGCTACGGCATTGTGGTGTCAGCTGGTGGCAGAGAGGGTGGCTATGACTGGAGCGGTACAAATGAACTCAACAGCTGTGGTGTGTGAGTTACGTTGGGTTCGTGTGGGGTCAGTGCAGAGTGGACAGATGGGCGTTGTTATTGAGTGAAAACTGCAAGTTGTAATCCAATGCCAGTTTGACATTTTACTGATGACTTGAAGTTTTCAAGAATGTTTTGCAAAATCGTATGCATTCTTTTCTCATGTCAACTAATGCTGCTGCATTGAAACGGAAAATGAAGATGAAGATTTTCCTCATTTGCCAGCTGCGTGTCTTTGCCAATTGTGCGCTCAATTGCCTCAAATTAAAGACGACCACACGCACAACGGCAGCAACAACAACAACAATCTTATAGCAAGCACAAAGCATAGCTAAAGATTTCAACTTTCAGCAGCCACATGACAAGCGGCAAGTTTAATTAATTTAATTTAAATGCAGCAAATTAAGGCAAAGACAACAAACAAACATACACGCACAGTGGACTAACGACATGTAATTTAAATGTAAAATTCAAAACGAGTACAATTGACAACAACAACAACACTAAAAGCACAACTGTCCAAACTGACTGCTTGAGACAATAACTCGACAAGGCACACTTGAAAGAAACAATAACAACAATAACAACCACCAAGTAGTAGACAATGTGCAATTACAAAATTTCAAAGCGATATGCAGCAATTGCAGGCAGCAGCCAGCTTGAAGACGACACACAAGGCCGAAGAAACTATCAAGTAGAATCCACTTGAGAGTCTCAGATTGTTGTAAACAATAATGTGTGTTGCTGCGACAAGAGGAAGCGGCATTGGGGGAAAAAAGAGCAATTCAGTGATTTGAGTTGAGCGTCGAATGACGAGCCGAAAGTGCTGCATTGAATTGATTTTAATGGATGAAAGGAAATGAATGTGGGTGTGCCTTCATATGTGTGTGTGTGTGTGTGATACAAGCGGCTGGATCCAGACGATAGATCATTGTGACTGGAGCGAGTGCAAGGGAAATGCTTAGAAAAATATACGAGCAGCTGTGGTGAAAGTTGAAAGGGCCAGGGGTGGAGTGAAAATTCAAAGCGCTAAATTGGTTACATTAAAACTAATGAACTGTAAAAACTTCACCTCTGCCGGCAGGCGCCTAAAAATAAAATTAATTAACGTACGAACGAAACGGGGAATGATTTCACTCGTCGCTGTACGTGAAGAAGATATGAATATTTATATATATATTTATATTATATTTATGACACACGCCACACATTGCATTGACATTGAAGTATGGCAATTTTAAGTGTTGGCGACACTTGAAGGTGACGCGAAGACATCTCTTCCTGTCTGAGCTGATGGAAAATTCAAATGGGAGCTAAAGTAGCTGGCGGCTGCTGCTGAAAGGGGAACAAGAGCGAACAAGCAAGAGAACTGGAAATTAGTGAAAGGCAACACTGACGAGAGGGAAAGACGATCGGAAAGGTTTTTACTAGTGTCCGACCGAATGTTCGGTTTCGGCCTAAAAATTCGTTTGTTGAAAAAAAAAAATTCTTTATATGGTAATTTTTATTTCCACTAGGAAGTTTCGGTTTCTGCCGAATATTAAAAAAAAACTTAAATTCCGTTTCGGTTTCGGCCCAAAAAAGTGGTTCCGGTCGGGCACTAGTTTTTACCCGTGTTCCAATATTATATAGGGTGTTTTTTTTAGAGGTTTGTTTTTCGAATAGAGATAAAACTGGCATTTTGTGGTCAAATCTGGCAACTCTAATGTCATTTATGTTCGGTTTGCCATTTCATCATGAACAGGTTGACAAAAGAACAACGCTTGCAAATCGTGCAAATTTATTTCGAAAATAATGGTTCAGTTCGCGAAGTTTACCGCAAGCTCCGTCCATTTTATGGTCGACATCGTCCATCAGAGCAATTAATTCGGTTAACCATGGGTCGTTTTCGCACTACGTTTACTCTATGTGATAATACGCATCCGCAGAGACGTCGAACAGTGCGCACCGAAGAAACAATTGCCGCTGTAGAGCAAAATGTTGAAGAGGACCCGAATGAATCGATTCGCCACCGTGCACAGCAATTGGAGCTTTGTCCATCAACTTTATGGAAGATTTTGCGCAAAGATCTTGGCTTGCGACCTTACAAGATCCAGCTTGTGCAAGAATTAAAGCCGCGAGACCATGCAATGCGTCATGATTTTGGTGTATGGGCCGAAAATGAGATTGATCTCGATGCTGATTTTCATCGCAAAATTTTGTTCAGTGATGAGGCTCATTTTTGGTTGAATGGCTGCGTCAACAAGCAAAATTGCCGCATTTGGAGTGAAGAGAATCCACATGAGACCCTTGAGACGCCATTACATCCACAAAAACTGACTGTTTGGTGTGCTCTATGGGCTGGTGGAGTCATTGGGCCATACTTCTTCCGAAATAATGCTGGAGAGTCAGTTACCGTTAATGGAGACCGGTATAGAGCCATGATAACCGACTATTTTGTTCCCGAATTGGATGGCATGAATGTGGATGAGTTGTGGTTCCAACAAGACGGCGCTACATGCCACATAGCGCACGTCACAATCGATTTATTGAAGGAAACATTCAATGAGCGCATAATTTCGCGGAATGGACCTGTCAATTGGCCACCAAGATCGTGTGATTTGGCACCATTGGATTATTTTCTTTGGGGATATGTGAAGTCGCTCGTCTACGCCAACAAACCAGAAACGTTAGGGGACTTGGAAGCCAACATTTGTGGCGTTATTGCCGACATACGGCCCCAAATGCTCGAAAAAGTGGTTGAAAATTGGACCTGTAGAATTGGCTTTATTCGAGCCAGCCGCGGCGGCCACATGCCCGAAATCATATTTAAACATTAATGGCATAAAATTATCCTTCCAATAAAGCCAAATTGATGGACATTAAAACGATTTTCTTGTGTTTTATTTCAATTCCAAGTTCTATACCTCTAAAAAAAACACCCTATAGGTCCAAGTATATTTTTTTATATTTTGTAAGAAGAGCGACTTTGAAACAGTGCCCGGTGCATGGCCTCTGGTCAGGGATTTTCTCTCCGTAGATAAGTAAAAAAAATTGACTTGACCTGAAACCCAACCATTTGGTGATGTTTGCGTTCATAACCTCATTGTTGGTTTACAGATACTCAAAGCGGTCTCTATTATGGCAGTTATGTTCAAATCTTTGGTTTTAGAATAAAGCGAAATTTTGGGCACATTTTTGATGGAAACTGACTCTGCTAGCCCAGATTGTTCTTAGGTCGTTCACCTTTAACCCTTTCAGGACTACTGGGATAATAAGTCCCTGCAAGTTTTTAATTCCCTCAAAAAAATTATTCATATCTTACGACCCACGCAAAATATTTTTTCGATTTCGGTGTTCCCGCATAAAAGGATGATTTCAGAATTTGTGAGCATCCAATATAATTTTCTAACCCAAACATTCATGGCATGAGAATATTTCTACTGAGAGTATTTTGGATTTCAAAATTAAACTCCGTGCCGAAAGGGTTAATACACATTGAGGCATAAGAATCACAATCGAGATGCCGAGTTCTCACAGTGTAGCGAAGAAAATGCAACCAAATCAGCATAAAATCAATTAGCACTTCAAACATGAGAGGAGAAAAATGGGCTCGTTGGCTGAACTGAGCGGCCCGAGGAGCTGCACAACATGTTGTTGTACTATTGCAGCAACATTTACACAGAAAACAGTTGCTTATTGTTTACCATTTTTCATGTTTTCCCAATGGTGCAACATGAAACATATGAAGGGGGAAAAACGTAGAAAAAACAGTTGTAAACAGAGGAAGAGGGCGAAATAAGAGCAGCAAGATACGGGCACATTAGACGAGAGAAAACAAAACAAAAGCAAGCACACACAGAAATTAAGCAAACAACAGTAAGAAAACTGAAAACAGAAAAACAAAACCATTAGATACAAATTGGCTACGGTTACATAGCAAAACGATAAGCCATATGTGAGCGGGACGAGGGCGTGCTGGGAGGGGGCAATGGCCAGAAGGAAAGGGAAAGCTGTACACTTGCAACGGTTGGCAGAGACATTAATTAAATGCTATGTGGGCAAAGTTGAAGTTGGGACTTTGGATGCTGCAATGGTTGGCGACTGCTTGGCTGACAATTTGGGGGCGAAAATTAAAATAAATGTGAAAAGAAGTAATTAGAAATGTCAGAAGATTTCAACTTAATTTATTGACAAGCAATTTTTCTCAACAAAACATAAGATAAAAGTAGAATGTACATACAGACGACGACGAAGGGGCAATGGAATGTTTGCTCACGGAGCTGGGAACTACAGTTGAATTGAATGTGCTTCATGCAAATCTTATTTGGGTAATTACATTTAACTTAAAACAAATTAAGAGTTTCAATTTGCATGCAAGAAAAACAACTTCTCTCTCCCATTTCGGACACAATGATCTCCAATTGAAGCAGTGATAGTGAGCCAAACAGAGCCGTCAATGGCAGCTGTTGTTTTCCAAAGATCTCAATTTACCTTTACCGTACCTCTTCTCAATTTCCCCTCTACGCTTTGAGTGCCGTCCGTTTCCATCTATGTGCAACAAATTAATTTTATCTCTACGACAACAACGAACAACGACTCACACCGTTCGAGTCGGTGTTAGGGCCTTCAGTGGCCATGCGGTGTGCATGTTTCGGCCACATTAGACACAATCAAACACACACACACACATAAGCACACTGACCAGCAGTTGAGTCAAATTCAATTGAAATTAATGTTTTATGTTTACATGCAGCACCGGTCGTTCGGTGGCCAGTGACTGGTCTGGTTATGGTTTTGACTCTTTCAACAAAATTGGAAAATTTTAAAATTCGTTTCGCTGCTTCTGTCACTTGTCTGCACTACCAACTTGCCACTCTTTCTTTTAACCCCTTCTCCCTTGCCCCTTTCCACCAACTATTACACATTAATCTGCAAGATTGTCGCCTGACTGTGTGCTCTATGGTTGTCGAGAGATCTCGTAAATTTTACGAGTGCTTTGTGCGGTCTTTGCATGGTTTTCCCACACATTGCGCCACAAAGTGTGACAGATAGTTGGCTGAGCGTCGCTTCTGCTCCATAAAATTCGTTCAGGCGTTCGGCGTGTGTATGCTTTGCGTGCACAGCGGCGACTTCTCTCTTGCGGTTTTTGTTGAGGGACGCCTCCTGACCCGCAAGCTTGATTTAATTAAACGCTCCATCGAGTACTGGAAAGCAAGGAAAAGTGAAATTGTATGCCCACAACAACAACAACCATAACGAAAACACTCATGCACACACCCAAGAAATGCAAGACGTATCATAAACGTCAGCCAAAAGGGCGGAGCGTGGAAAGCAGAAAATGTGTCAAGCAAACTTTGCGCCAACCTGCAATTTACTCGACATAGTTGCCGCCGTTGCACGCAGACGTAGGAGGAAGAAGCAGCCGGGCGCCCAGCAAGGATGCCTTAATTGTCCAAATAACAAACATTTTACTTGTCTATTGGCAATTACGGCCAACATTGCTGCTGCCAATGGCTTCGAACATGCAATCAATGCAATGCGTCAAGTGACAGTGGACTCAATTTAATCCAACCATGCATTTGCAACTGAATTGAACAATGGCTGCATAGCATTTGCCGCAATTAATGTGGCATGCAACAATGCAGCCGAGTGCTGGCCGAACAATTCAATATGATCGATCAATATTAATTACTTTGCACACATACACACAGCGAAGAATTCACTTAGAGCATCTAATACAACAACTTGAGCGTTGCAGTGAGACAGCAAACAGAACGAACGCATCGCTGCCATGCAACGCGCCGCACTAAATGACAAACTACGGTGGCGAGTAGAGTGCAGAGTGGCTGCAATTTGTTTGCATGCTGCGAACAGACACTGTCAAGAGGCCTCAGTCGCACTCGACGACGACTATGCCTTATTGTTGTTGCAATGGTGGCGCATTCGATTCACGATTCACGTGCAGCAGATGCAACACACTGTGTCATCGAAACCATTGATGGTGTGGTCGATGATGCGCTCGTTCTTATTTTAGTTTTTGTTGTTGTCGTTGATGATGATGAATGCCTTGTAGGGCCAAGGATTTGCGTTGAGGGGGTGAAGCGAGTTTGTGTTGCGTGGCAAATGTTGGTTTGAGTGTCTTAAAATGCTGTAGACGGCACAGGGGGAAGATTGATGGCAGAAGGCAGCCATAGACTGCAACAAAATTGAGGCATTTTTATTAAATTCGAATAGAGAAACTCAAACTTTATACAGTTCAGAGAAACGAAATTTATAGAACCAGGCTTTTTTTTGTTTGAAAAATTTCAATTTATTTTTCTTTTTAAATAAATAATAAAAATTCCCACAGCCACAGCTTGCACTCGCAGCAGTGTAAATGGTGTAATCAATTATTTAATTTCAGAAAATTGAAAAAATAACAAGTTATAGAAAAAAAATTTCAACAATTTTCAATTAATTAAAAGTTTACAAGCCAACTGTCAAATGTATCTACCGCAGATATGCCACGCAATTGACCGCCGCGAGCACGGGGGACTGTGCGCATTTTACACAATTTTATGGTGACCGCCGCTGCAAGTGCCATGCCGATTGCACAAGTGTTGTAAAAATGGCAAATGCAACCTGAACCACCGCCGACCGCAACTGGCAACGAATGCAACGCGCATTAACACTGCGCGCCGCACAGTAATCGCATGCGGCATGCCGCAATATTCCACTTTTGCACATCCCACGCACCACACACGGCCCCAGTCGCAGTCGCAGCGGCAGCGTACCCAGCCGCACTCGACGCTGGTGCGGCGGCTTACACAATTTGGTGGCGCCTAAAGTGTGTTTTAATCAAGTCCGCATAGAAAATTGCAACTAAATTCGCTTGAATGGTGACTTGACAATTTACTTTTGATTGAATTAACGGACGGACGGACACGTATGCACGTACGACCATTGTACGAGCGAAACTTGTTGACGAAAATGTTGCAAGCAAAACAAACGAACAAAGCGACAGCCAGACAGACAGACAAACGGCCTGCCAATTCACACAGATCTCTCTCAGCGAGCATGGCACACGAGCGGCGATTGCAATCATTCCAATGAATCTGTTTTTATGTGTGTGTGTGTGTGTGTGTAATTTGCATTCAGAATATGCCACAAAGAATTATGGAGCAGCCGCAAGGAGACAAATAATAATTTACAGCAACAAATCATGGGGTGCAATATTACACAGTCAGAAAGCAAGAGCTTAGAGTGAATTGTACACAGCAGCGACTTAACAGTAACAACCAATGTGCGAGTGAGTAACAGAATCGCGATCGGTCCTGGCTGACTTATTTAGATTCTACAAAATAAACGGTTCGAATATTCAGCTGAAGCAAAATGATTTTGATGTACTACAAAATCAAATTTTTTTAAATAACAAGGATTCTGGTAGAGGGGGCCAACAAAGATATACGTGTAGCGGCTTTTTGAAAGTTTACGTCTGAATGGTTTTTTAGGAGGGCTTAATTCTGGCGTTCAAGTTAATTTCTGAGCTTTGATGTATTCAGAGACCTATAGTAGAATTTTATGGCGAATATTTTTGTGTCACATTTTGTCCTTAAAAAGTTCTGTTTTACAGGACATTTTTGGCATTTTGGAAAAAAGGGTCAAATTGACCCGTATAAATAGGAGCTACAGGGTTAAAATGCTCCACTACAATGTTCTTCGTAGTATTTTACATCAAATTGCTGTGCACATTATATACCTAAAATGTGAGGTGACATGGTTTTGGTATTCTGATTCACCATAAAGGGAAAACTTTGACCGCCCTAAAAAAAATGCAGACGTAAACTTTCAAAAAGCCCCTCTACCAGAATCCGTTGTGAGAACCTTGCTATTTGTTTTGTGTTGTACAGTGTGATTAGTGTGTGGCTAGCACCGGTAGTATAGGGGTTTCCAACAAGAGGTGTTATTTTGAATCACCCGGTATTTCGGTAGCTGTCACTTTTCAAGCTTTTATTCTTTGAAATTTGACAAGTAGAAACTACGCCATTACTAAAAACGGAACGATACACGCTTCAACAACGCATTGAAATGATTAAAATTCACTACAAAAATGGTGAAAATCTTGCAGTCACAGTTCGCAAAACTAAAGCATTTTTGGGTCGTCGTGAAGCACCTTGTCGGACTGCAATACAGAAATTGGTGGAAAAATTCGAGCTGTTGGGACAAGTTAGTGATGTGAAGACTAAAACCCGTGCACGTCGCTCAAGAACAACGCTCAGAATATTGCTGCTGTGGCCCAAAGTGTTGAAGAAAACCCAGGTTTGTCGATTCCTCGTCGTTCTTTGGAATTCGGCTTTCCAAAAACGTCATTACACCGTATTTTGCATAAAGTTCAGTTAACACAAGAACTCAAGCCGACCGATTATCAACAACGTCGAGTCTTTGCTGATTGGGTCCTTGAAATGCATGAAAATGATCTGGAATTCCATCGAAAAATCATCTTGGCTGATGAGGTCCATTTCCACCTCGGTGGCTACGTCAACAAGCAAAATTGTCGCATCTGGGGCTCGGAAAACCCAAGAGTTATTGTTGAGAAGCCTCTCCATCCTGAACGTGTGACTGTTTGGTGCGGTTTATGGTCCGGCGGGGTCATTGGACCTTACTTTTTCGAAAATGAGGTTGGATCAACAGTTACGGTGAATGGATTGCGCTATCGAGAGATGATTAATGATTTTTTATGGTCGGAGTTGGATGGTATTGATCTGGACAATGTTTACTTTCATCAAGACGGCGCTACGTGTCACACAAGCAATGAAACCATTGCTCTTTTACTGGAAAAGTTTCCGGACCTTGTTATCTCTGGAAGAGGTGATCACAATTGGCCACCGATATCTTGTGATTTAACAACTTGCGACTTCTTCCTTTGGGGCCACGTGAAAGATAAGGTGCATGGCAACAGCCCAGTGTCGATTCAAGACCTCAAAGATAGAATTCGTGAGGCTATCGAGGACATAGGGCAGCCATTTTGCGATTTGGTTATGGAAAATTTCATGAAAAGGATATGGTCCTGTAAGCGTGGTCGTGGTGGCCATTTGGCTGATGTTGTTTTTCATTATTAAGGCAGGTTCTCACCTTGTGGAAAAAAAACAACAATTTTTTTTTTGCCTTATCGTGTAGATATATGTTTAAAAAATGTACTCCAGAAATTTCAGATCAAAATCTGAAAAATTACAAAAGTTACAGGCCGTTACATAGAGCAGTGTAGAGCACCGGCCAAGCGCGCTTTAAACTTTAAACGCGTTTTTCTCAGAACCACATTTTCGGACCTTACGGAAGTGATTGAAGGCGCTGGAATGAACCAATCGTCACCAAATTTTTTCCAAATGTTCCTTAGGGTTTTTTCTAATGAATGAACCACCGATCAGCCAAAAATATTGAAAATTGTTTATTTAAAAAAATAATAAGTGAACAAAAAAATGCGAAAATCTTAATTTTTTTTTCAAAACCTCATAACTTTTGTAATTTTGATTTTTTTTTCATGATCTTGGTTCATTCAATAGATAATACGGTACACATTAAGAATGTGTTCGATTTTTGTGTTTCCGATCACGGGTTTTGACGGAATCACTTCCGGTAGCGGGACACCTCCTCGCCGACATGCCGCCACTGATGGACGCCCCCTCCCCCCCTTTTTTTGATTCATTCAATTTGAAAAATTGTATTCTCTAAATAAATGTGTGTTCATATCCAGAAACAATTTTCAGCGTTGTATCTTTAACCGTTTTCTCAAAAAAAATTCCTAAAAAAAGTGCACTTTTTCGGATCCACAAGGTGAGAACCTGCCTTAACGGCATACCTTCCTCTTTATTATGAAATAAACATCCGATTATTTATCTCAAAAAATGGAATTTTTCTTTGAATACCAAAATAACACCTCTTGTTGGAAAACCCTGTCGAATTAATTAAATTTC
Source organism: Melieria omissa (assembly GCA_963971225.1). NCBI lineage: Eukaryota > Metazoa > Arthropoda > Insecta > Diptera > Ulidiidae > Melieria > Melieria omissa. The sequence goes on along the minus strand of OZ020269.1, from coordinate 8,186,935 downwards.
AGTTATTTGAAAACTGATCATCTGATTCTTTTTTTTTTAGTTTATTTATTAATTTATTTTTATTTTTTTATTTATTATTTATTATAAATTTTATTTTTTTTTATTATTGTAGAAGAACTGAGTTTTTACGCAAATTCACATAATTGATCTCTTTAAATAATTCTACGTTTTGGCAACGGCAATTAGACCGAAGCAAACCATATCTATCAGTCCACTTCCGTCCCCTCTACTTCGTAATCCATTTGTACAGACATCTATCTGCTTATCAGAAGCGCAACAAAACCCTATTCCATACATCATTGAGAGCTGCAAGTGCACAGCCTCCCGCACCGCATTGTTATCGCCGACAAGTGACGTAATGACTAAAGTTATAAATAAGACATCTGCCACTACTTAACAAACCGACACACGCACTTTAGTGTTTTCACTTTTCGTTGTGGTTTTGTTTTCCCAATCGTCTGCTTAGACTAGAAAAGTTTGTCACAAAGCGGTGGCGCCGATTAGTGGCAGCGATGTATTAGATTAAAGTGGACTTGGGGTTACCATATGTTATCGCAGCGGGCCATAAAATCAGCAAATAAAATTGATTTCTAAACGCAGCAAGTCGCGCAACGGCCGAGCATGTGTTCCCTTTCGATTTTGTGTGCCATTCAGATTCGACGTAGTATTATGAAATTTCGAATGGATGAGTTGCTGCTATTGTTGCTACTAACAATAACAATAATAAGAGCAGCGCAATTGACAGCTTGAACAATAAACAGCAAAACCATTTGGCAAGCATTGAAACACCGAACTTGAAAACGACATCACTTTTCGAAAATGGACATTAGCAGTGTGTGAGATCGAAGCGAAATGTGTTGCTGCCATGTGGCAGTTGCGGCAGACAGCGAACAACACAAAACCGCAATGTTTTGCAGGGCAGCGCAGGCGGATTACATGCAGTCAAGCGGAAAATGGAGACATTCCACTAGGGACGGACAGTTGCCGGCAGCAGGAAGTACGAAAATCAATTAGCAAAATGAAATATCACAACGCGGAGGGGCTGACACGGGGGGTGGCAGGCGCCGTGATTCCAATGAGCATAAAACCTACGACCAAAAAAGACACAAATGTCAAGCACAACATTATTTCACGCTTTGTTTTCGAGAGTGTGGGGGGCGGGGGTGCTGTGGGCCTACAACTTTTTTGTGGCTGCCGAAAAAGAAACACAAATGGAACGAAGTAGTAAAGCAATAACAAAAGCTTAGTGAGTGCCGGTGGCGGGGACGGTGTTGGTGTTGTTGGCGCGAACGAATGGTGGCATTTTGTGGCATGTTCATTAGTGAAAATTCGGTGTTGTTGGAGTCGCCGCAACACTCGTAACCACCGAGCCCATTAAGAGAGTTGAACAAGTGAAACAACAACAATAATAATAATAATTATAATGGCGCTGCTTATTGTCCCGCGGTGATAATGTGCGCCGCCCACCCCTCCCCTTCCTCCATTCGTCTCACTCTCACTCGCCCACTGCACTCAAACCAACTTGAAGGAGGCCAAAGTCGGCGTTGCTCCCTTTTTCATGCATTCCGTACTGTTTTACTTATTGTTGTTGTGATAATCACTGGTTAGTGTAGCGGTAACTGTCATTGCAGCTGCTGCTTATGTTGTTGTAGTTATTATTGTAAGCTCCGAGTGGTTGGTTGTTGCCTTTGTTCCCAAAATAGAACCACTTTTACTACCAAACGCCAACTGCCACTTTTACGCCATTTTTGTGACGCAACTTTTTGTTGCGCGACTCCCCCGCAACTACTTTTTTTTGCTCCGCTCATGGCTCGGTGATGTGTTGGAAATTGCCAGCTTTTAATGCGTCTATTTTGTGGTTTAATTTGCGTACGAATGGCCGGAAAGTGTACTTGTGACAACTTGGTGGGGTGTGGTGGTGTTCCACTTTTGTCCTTTCACCCCTCGTCGCCCCCTGTACCATTCTGCATTTTGAGTAGGGGACGTATGTGTGTGGATTTGTGCTGACTGTACTTGAAAAAGTTTTGCGTGTCATATAGCGTTGATGCCGATTTTTATGTGGAACACATTGGAGAGGGGAATGGGTGGAGTTTTTTTGCAACTGGACTCAGCGAAACTTTGGCTAAAAGGATATTGTTTATAGCAAGGATGGAGGATTTGTTAATAAGGTTAGGCATTTATAACTTGGGACAGCCCTAAAACAACAAAAAAATAAAATAAAAATGAGTTCTTCCGTCCATCTACTCCGTCTCTTCAATCCACTGTTTTTCGTTACACAAAACCACCACAAAATGTGTTTTGTTTAGAAATCGCCGCAGCGTTTTAATCAGCTTACCTAATAAAATAAAACTTGATACATAGCGCCATCATTGAATATTCCGCACGGTCTCTGATCAAATAAACCCCATCAACTGTGTACATCTACAAGATTTTACAAGTTTCTTTGGCGAAAAGAAGTTTGCAGACCGCTGCCTTGGTTGCTGCTTAAGCTTCGCCTTATGCGATGCGCATCTTCAGTTCGCAACGCGCTTAAGTGTTTTTCTGCGGAATTTTTGCGGTACATTTAAAATGTCATATATGAATGTTTTTCTTTCTTCACTTTTGCCACTTCCCGGCAGTCGTTCGGGCGCTCATGAAGTGGCATGCAAATGAACTTACCGCTGGGTGACAATGACCGCCCGCACGCACACACTGGCCCATAAAAACACAACAACAACAACAACCGCACCCAACCCAATGGCCAACCGGAAAACATTCAAAATATGCATTTTGCTGGGCAACTTGATGATTTTTACATGTTGACTGCACTCACCTGAAATGAAGAAGAAGCGAGAAGAAGAGAGAAATTAATTTTGTATGAGTCAATTTTGGCGAATTGTGCAATTCTTATGATTTAATGCGAAGCGCATAAGAATGCTAAAGTGTAGCATAAATCAGGCGCTGACATAAGAACAGAGAACAAAGCACACACAGCACGTTGACAAGACGTGGCGTGGTGCGGCGAGGGGTGGTGAGGGAGGGGAAAAGAAAGTTGACAAGCTCATTCAGTGCGTTCGTTCGTTGGCTCAATAAACGAGAATGTGCGCAAACTTTTAGCGTTATCAGCGTGTAATTCATATGCAGACAACTGGCAAACAAAGCCATTCATCCGGCTGTGCTGCGGCCCCATGCGTCCGTAGTGAATATTTTTCACTTGTCCATTGTGGTTGGTTATCTAATGCAAAGTCGTACAATTTATTGTCCTAGTTTCTTGTATTGTACTATTTTGTTGTTGTTGTTGTGTGTTATCCTTGTGTGAAACCGCAACAAAAGCAATGACAAAACTTGTACAACACTAAAGTGGATGGTGAGTGATTTAAATAGTAACGACAATGGGAATAAGAACAAGAAGCACATGGCGAATGAGAGCGAGAAAAAGGATGCGAAAGAAAGCTATGTTTAAGGATGTGGTGTTCTGATTAGAAAGAACATAAGCGGTTTTAACAAGCTACAAAATTATACAAAAATATTTTACAAAATATGAAAAAAGTATTAAAAGTGAGAAAATTAATTTATTATAAAAAAATTAAATATAAAAAATCAAAATAGTTTACAAAATATGAAAAAAGTATTAAAATTGAGAAAATTAATTTATTATAAAAAAAATTTAAAATACCAAAACAGTTTACAAAATATGAAAAAAGTATTAAAATTGAGAAAATTACTTTATTATAAAAAAAATAAAATTAAAAAAATCAAAATACTAAAATAGTTTAAAAAATATGAAAAAATTAAAATTGAGAAAATTATTTATTATAAAAAAAATAAAATTAAAAAATCTAATATACGAAAATAGTTTAAAAAATATGGAAAGTATTAAAATTGAGAAAATTAATTTATTATAAAAAATTAAATTTAAAAACCAAAAAACCAAAATAATTTATAAAATATGAAAAAAGTAGTAAAATTGAGAAAAATAATTTATTATAAAAAAATTAAATTCAAAAAACAAAAATAGTTAAAATATGAAAAAAGTATTAAAATTGAGAAAATTAATTCATTATAAAAAAATTAAATTTAAAAAACCAAAATACTAAAATAGTTTAAAAAATATGAAAAGAGTATTAAAATTGAGAAAATTAATTCATTATAAGAAAAATATAATTAATGAAATATGAAAAAAGTATTAAATTGAGGAAATTAATTTAGTATAAAAAATAAAATTTAAAAATCTAATATACGAAAATAGTTTAAAAAATATGAAAAGTATTAAAATTTAGAAAATTAATTTATTATAAAAAAAAATAAAATTTAAAAACCAAAAAACTAAAATACCAAAATAGTTGCCAAAATATGAAAAAAGTATTGACAATTAATTTTATAATAAATTAATTGTCAATACACAACAAACAACAAACACAAAAAGTATTAAAATTTAGAAAATTAATTCATTATAAAAAAAATTAAATTAAAAAAACCAAAATACTAAAATAGTTTAAAAATATGAAAAAAGTATTAAAATTGAGAAAATTAATTTATTATAAAAAAATTAAAATAAAAAAAACCAAAATACTAAAATAGTTTAAAAAATATGAAAAAAGTATTGAAATTGAGAAAATTAATTTATTATAAAAAAAATAAATTTAAAAAACCAAAATAGTTTACAAAATATGAAAAAGTAATAAAATTGAGAAAATTAATTGATTATAAAAAAAAATAAAAATAAAAAGAATAAAAAAAAAAATAAGAATAAAAATCTAATATACGAAAATAATTAAAAAATATGAAAAAATTATTAAAAGTGAGAAAATTAATTTATTATAAAAAAATCAATTTAAAAACCAAAATACCAAAATGGTTTCGAAAATATGAAAAAGTATTAAAATTGAGAAAATTAATTTATTATAAAAAAATTCAATTTAAAAACCAAAATACCAAAATAGTTTACAAAACATGAAAAAGTATTAAAATTGAGAAAATTAATTTATTAGAAAAAAATTCAAATTAAAAAAATCAAAATACCGAAATAGTTTACAAAATATGAAAAAGTATTAAAATTGAGAAAATTAAATAATAATAAAAAAATTAAATTTAAAAATCTAATATACGAAAATAGTTAAAAAAATATGAAAAAGTATTAAAATTGAGAAAATATAATAATAATAATTTATTATAAAAAAAATTAAATTTAAACTAAAAAAGTTTAAAAAATATGAAAAAAGTATTGAAATTGAGAAAATTAATTTATTATAAAAAACTAAATTAAAAAAAACCAAAATAGTTTACAAAATATGAAAAAAATAATAAAATTGAGAAAATTAATTTATTATAAAAAAAATTAAATTAAAAAAACCAAATTCTAAAATAAGACCAAATAAAAAATAAGACAAAATTAAAATTGAAAAATTATTTATTATAAAAAAATTAAATTTAAAAATCTAATATAAGAAAATAGTTTAAAAATATGAAAAGTATTAAAATTTAGAAAATTAATTTATTATAAAAATAAATTTAAAAACCAAAAAAGTCAAAATAGTTTACAAAATATGAAAAAAGTATTGAAATTGAGAAAATTAATTTATTACAAAAAAATTACATTTAAAAAACCAAAATAGTTTACAAAATATAAAAAAGTATTAAAATTGAGAAAATTAATTTATTAGAAAAAAATTTTAATTTTAACAAACTAAAAATTGCAAAAATTTTCATTCGAAAATCAACACTCAGAGCACACTTGAACAAGACCTAACTGACTTATTCGAACCCAGCTTCAGAGAAGATACGCTTTCAGTCAGCCAACTTTCAATTTTAACTACAATTGCAAATTACATTTTAACAAAGTAACAACAAAGTAAAACTAATTGGCAACACCAAGTGAAATCAGTTGTCTCGTCTCGTATAAAACCGAAAACTAGTTGAGTTGCCTGAAATGTCGATTAGTCTCCGCGGCTACTCAACCCAAATAGTTGAGCTCAGATGCATAATGGCCCCTTAATTTATGCGAAAGTGATACCGTTGATCAGTTCGAATGCACAGCTAGCCAATTCCACATCCTAAGCACTTCATTAGCCATTTGCATCACCACCGCTAAAGTTAATCATGTGAAACTCATCGCAATATTATTCAACTCTAGCTGCCTGTCCAATAAATAACGCTTCGATATGTTTCAAACGAAATCGATTTTATGATCATTGACCGATTAGGCAGGATTAGCCACCATTAAACGCTCATAAATCACACAAATTATAAGCAAACACTTTCTTTAAGCCATCAGCACAATGCAAAGCAACACATAAATTTTAAATATAAACACAAACAGCAATAAGAAAAATTACTATTTAATACAGAAGCGGCGTTTTCTCAGCTCCGCAGTCAATAAAAATTTATATTTCCTGTATTTTCGCTGAAGCGGGGAATTTCCGATGCCTCAGGCAGCTGCGCGAACGGGTAAATGGCAAAAAATGGTGTGAGGATTAATAGTCGAACACTGGATTCGTAATCTTGTTATGAATAGATTAATTATATTAATAGATTAGAATGACGGCAACGACACTGGCAGCCGGTGCATGCGTAGCCAAAGCAAATTGAGGGCATTGCACGCAGCTTTGAGACGCTACAGCGCCGAAGATCGACGCGCTATCTGCACTGGGTTACAGCAATTGAGATTAGATGCCAAACAGGGAAGAGTGGTGTGTGTGTGTAAGAGGGTCCCAGACGCCAAATCAAAAACGCTTAAATCATCTGATTTTGACTCGGATTAATATTTATGGTTGGATGCCACGTGTGGGCGATGTAGCCAGAAGGAGAGGGGAGCACATCAGCCCACTAAATGTAGCCAATTCATAACTCATATTTTACACACACACACGTACACACACGCACTCGGTGTGGATGTGAAAAGAGCGGCGACCATAAAAGCGGCGACAGAGCAGCCCAAAGCAGAAGGCGTGCTCGTTCGCCAACGTTGTCTGTGACAGTTTCAGTGACAATGAGACAAATTTGTCTCCCCCTTTTTTTCGGCAGACTTTGAGAAAACTCTGCGATGCGGTGTTTTTGGGGAAAAGTGGCAATAGACGCAAAAGCAAAAGAAAAGTGTTAAAGTGGAAAATGAATGACAGCAACTCGGCGTGTTGGCCCCAAAAAACCGTCTATGCGGAGCAGCGAAATTCCAGGCGCTAAATGGCGCATCGTTGGCTGTAGTCGACAGGCCAAGTGGACGTGCAACATGTGTATTGGCGCAGCAATTTGTGGCGTTCAACAGGCCATTTTTTTTATGTGCGGCCATAAAAATTTGTCAGTCAATTTTTATTTAGCGCAAACAAAAATGTAAGCAATGTCATTTCGAACTCACAGTTAAAATTTTTCTTTGTTCACAAATTTTGTATCGCACGCAAAACTAGTGGAAGCACAACACACATGTTGTCGTCATCTCGAACGACCACCAAGTAAACTGTCAGACACTAAACTAAAACAAAAGCAACAACAAATATTCGAAACATGCTAAACTGCTTGCGACGTTGCCAGAACTTGGTGTGTGGCACGCATGAGTGCGTCTTTTATATGTAACAACAACAATAACAACAACCACCAAAAATTATGGCAACAATTTCTCAACAGCAACAACAACAACCATTCGCAATTGCGCCTGCACTTTCAATATGCGTCTTTCCGCTTTGCCGTTTTTTCTTTCCCTCCGTCTCGCCAAATCTTTCGTTGATTTTACTTCCTCGCACGCAAACATTTATAGCCGCCGCCAATTGCGCATCATAAACAATAAATTATTTTGTACTTTTGTGCTTGTGTCGGCAGACAGCGGCAAAAACAATCACAACAACAACAATAACAATTTTGAAAGAGGGCCGGCACAACTGCAGATTTCGTTCCCTTTAATTGAATGTGCGCGCATTTGGCAAACTGAATTGCTGCGGCTGCCACATGTGGCATGCAACGGCAATCGCTGTATGCCCCACAGCAACGACAGCACCAACACCGACAGCGGCAGGTTGTGCGCGTTGATTGTGAATTATTGCTGCGCTTTGTCTTCGCGCAGACGACATAAAGTTGCATGTTGGTATTTTTTGTTGTTGCAATATTTGTGGACTGCTGCTGGCCGCATGACGACTCTCTCCAACTCCGTTACATTTTAATTAATTGCAATATTTTTTAGACTTCAACTTTCGTTATCATATCCAGGCACATTTTTAATAATGGAAATGCTTTCTAAAATATTACGAAACCACATTGAAGCGCCTAAAAGTAGGCAGTAATAGATATATGCGAAATGAATGCAGTGGTTACGAAGCATTCAGTGCGCTCATTACTTTCCATAGAGTTAACAAAGAGCTCCATGCTAATCGTTGGTTGGAAAATGAATATTATGCAACAGGCATTAAAAAGTTAGTAATGTTGACTGTTTATATGCAGATTCAAAATAAATCATTGTTTTGGTAATTTTTCAAATTGAAAAAGTCCCTCGAAATTCGCATTAAAAACTATAAACACAAAATATAAATGAAATGCGCCTGAAAGTAGACAACTGAAGGGCGCGCAAATGCCACAAATCCTGCACTTGTCGCAGCGAATGCTGAAAGGAATGCGCGTTCTTCCGGCCGCCGATGCTGTCGCATCAGACCAAGCACACCCCCTCCCGCCCCTTTGGTCACTTTGCCAGCACAAACGTCCCACTCCGCTGCTGGGGGGCTTTAGGGCAGCCACAGTCAATGGCAACGCTGACTACGCAGCCAACGACCGCCGCGTCACAGCTCAGCAGCGGCGACAGCTCATCCGCACTTCTCGTTCCGGTATTTGACTCCAATGGCGCAGTTGCAGTGGCAGCTCGGGCGTGCGGCCGCGCTGCAACTGGGGGAGTGGGATTTATGAATCATCGCATAATAAATTCTTGTGCCGGTCGCCGTTGTTGCTGCTTTATTGAAAATGCTGAAACGTTGAGGCAAAAGTGAAATAGATGAGCAAAGTGCGCGCAAAACATTGACGTAGTGGGGAGGGGATAGCAAGCCGAGGGGTGCAGCGAACAGCGACCAGGAAACCGCAGCGCAATAGAACAAAAATCAACACAGCAGGAAAAACACATCCGCCGCACACCCACTCAGCACACCCGACGACCGCGTGTGCCAAAGCACACAAACTCAAAGTGCAGACGATGAAAAGCAAAACAGAGAGACAACCAACAACCAACAACAACAACATAATAAACTGGCGCTGGCGCGCAGACAGTGTCGTTATGTGGCACACATGACGGCGGCAGCATCCAGCAGCCGACGAAACAAAAATATAAAAAAATTACTCCAACAACAACAACAACATAAAATGACAACACCACAACACAACAGGGTGGCAATGAGCGCGTGGCGTACGGCTGGAAAAAATCGATAAATTTATGTGGAGGAAAACGCAAAATGGGAAATAGAAAAGAAAGGCAAATAAATGTATGAATTGCAGCTCAACAGATTAGTGGAGAACAACAACAACAACAGCAAACAAACAAATAAACATAACGACAGCAAAGCAGCCGACAAGTGCTGCCTTCGAAACGGAAAAAGCGCGGCGAAAGTTCAAGTTGAGCCACAACCCGCGGTGATCCTTTGTGTTGCCTTGGTTTTTGTGGCAGCATTTGCTGTTGTCGATTGGCCGCGGGGTGAAAATGGCCGCGCGAAATGGCGCAGATTTTCACGCTGACTTATGTATAAACAACAATTTGATGGAAATCCAATGGCGTTTCATTAAAACCGTACACGC